>OX438813.1:22057299-22657299 GCA_949316475.1 Hypomecis punctinalis
AAGCCGGGTAGCTAGCCCTGGTGTCAGGGTTGTTAGGCCGCCTGAAGGTCTCAGACATGGCTAAACGGTTAAAACAACCGGGACCTACAATTTAATAGTATTTGGATAGGTGACCGCTGGTGGCATTTTCCAACTGAGCCATACTGCGGCTCGGATGACACTAAGTGGATAGACGACTATTTAAAACAGCTAATTTTTGGTTATAAACTTTAATACAATTTTTAGCAAGCAACATCGCACAATGTCGCCGTTAGTACGCTCTCGCAACCACTTTAACGCGCTCCTGCTCGCCAATACTGATTTTGACATTATTTTTGATAGTTGGACAGCTGTTATTTCTATTTTTAGGACCTATTGCGAAAATTTGACTGACCAATGGGACAAAAGTAATCGTGCTAACAGCTCGATTGATCATGATGAATTCCATGATGTACCTATAATTTGATTTTTGGAATTTGACATTTTATTATTTTATTTACCATTTATGTTGACATTTTTCTAATTTTGTATACCATTGACATCTAAATTAATTTATAGATTTTAATGTATTTCTAGTTTTTGTATTTTTGACTCTGTTCTAATTAATGTGAGATGAATGTAAATGTTTGTAAAATCGTTTTTATCTCAATAAATAAATAAATCGAAACGAAGAATTAGAATTGTAGGTACCTACAAATCCGGGATTCAAACTATCAACCTCACGATTCTAAGGCAACTCTCCCACCAGGCCACTACGTTGATTAAACAATGTTGCTATGTCTTAAACAAGGCTCCCCACTTCATCAAAACATTCGCGAGTTTACAGCTCGCCATCAAACCGGAAGTAAACCAGCTAAGGGTTAACAAATTAAATTATAGTTCGCGTAATATAGGTTTTATTGCGCTAGATTAGTTTGTGAGTTATTCGGCTGTTTGTCGGCGCTGTTTGATTAGAGGCGATATTGAAATGGGCAGCTGTAAAATTAAATTTACAACGCGGCAAAATAGTTTAAATCAGCACAAAATATATGTAGTTAATACGAGTACTACTAATAATAATACTTTCTCCCTATCAAATATTCAACACCAAACGTCACATCAACCAATTTTTAAACAGCAATTTATAAGATTGCATGTGATGGTAAATTAACAAAAAATAAATACCTACCTTGGTTTTACATTATCTGAATCAAACCGTTGGCTAAGGATTTTGCCATTATTTAAAATTGAGTATGAAACATGTCTGAAGCGCGCCATAAATCGGTAATCTTCGCGCTTCCAGCGCTCCCCACAAGCCGAAGACAGCAGTTTTCAAACAAAACAAGTATCGAAGTGAGCCGTGTGGCCCTGTAGATGACTTGGACAGCGTGGTTTTAAAATGCAATAGGTAATTTCACATTTATTCAAGATTATTTTATAATACTCTCTAACACTTACAAATACATAATACAAAAATATTTGTTTACCAAAAAGTTTACATTAAACCTTAGCATAATAGGTAATTAAATGTATATTATTTCTAGTTAGATGATAATGATAATATACAATAATGTCTACTAGCTACCTATCTTTGTTGGCACAGCGACCCAAAGTGGGTCTAAGCGTCCGTTACCAAGGTCCGCCATCTGTCCCTATTCTGCGCAAGTAGGTGCCAGTCTTGCACTTCAATCTCCATCAGTTCTTCAGCCACTTTATTTTTTCATCAGAATCTGTATTTGGGACGTCCAACAGGTCTTCGCACTTTCGGCATGCCCAAATAAGCCTTCTTTACGGCACGATCCTCTCCCATCCGTTCCAGGTGTCCGAGCCAGCGGAGTCTGTGGGATTTAATTTCACCAACAATGTTGGGCTCCGCCACCAGCTCTTCAATTTCACGGTTTTTTTCGGATCCTCTAACTTCCATCTTCCTGCCTTGTTGGCCCTAGAATTTTTCGGAATATTTTGCGTTCCGTCACCAACAGTTTGGTTTCTTCCTTTTGTGTTAGCGTCCAAGCTTCACAGCCGTACATCAGAATCGGTCTAATGACTGTTTTGTAGATCCTTATTTTTGTGGCTCTACTGAGGAACCTGGACACTAATATTTTATGGAGGGCTGCACTACATCGGAGAGTATTTTGGGTGCGTAATCGGACTACGCATCCAAAAAATAATGTCTACTACAGTTTTATTATGTAAAAGGTTTGCACGTTGAATTGCAGGCCCTGCACTAGGAGAATCCTGTATAGCATCTCTGTCTATCTGTATTTATCGTATAACTTGAAAAAATGTTTTGATTTTTGTTAGCTATTTTATTTTGTACTTTGGCATTAATTTGTACGCAAGTCTTTGTCTAACTTAGTTAACAAAGTTGCTAAGCATCTGTGCCTACGAGTAGCTGAACCACAAGCAAAGCTTATTATTTTTCTATGAGTTGGGCCAAGTTATTTTGCTAACCAAACAAGATTTATAGTGAATCATTTCAGTATTGTCCTTAAATTAAAACGTTCAATTGCGATGCGATATCGGTCGGTGCTCAAACAGTCGATTTATTAGTTTACATCGGATTTTGCTTTTGTTGACTTAGGTCTAATTTTGCTTTTGATGCAAGCGTCCAATTAAAATGAAATAAACTTTGCTTTGGTAATCAAACCAGTTTGTGTACTATGATGGTATATCCATCAGGTAAAACCATTAGGTAAATAAAAATATGTATAATATAATAATTAGAGAAAAATTTATAAAAATGTAATGGAATATTAGTAAGCTGTTTTTAGCCAAGATGAATTTGAAATAATTAGGCCGGTCTCAGAGTGTTTAAGCCGCCTGAAGACCTCTGACATCACAGTCTGATCTAAACGGTTAAAACAACCAAATTACCATATATTTATTATTGTTTTGTAAATAAGTAGGTACTAATCTAGGGAGGTTTATCTAAAATATACCTGTTATTATTTCACTTTAAAATATGTGTTTGTAAAATTGTGTTGTCTGCAGTACTGTGGTTTGTGGTAATCAGTGACTTTGACTGGGCTTCTTCAAATAGAAAATAAATGTCAGGTTTTCTACGTCATGCTACCCTACTAAGCTTAATTTTTAAATTAAACCGTAACTAGGCACTTGTTGAGTTTATTTTCAAAGAAGAAAAATCCCTTTTTTAAAAGTACCTAAAAGTGCTATAAACAAGTTTATGGATTTTAGTTATCTTTTAATAAAATTGTCATCGATACCAATGGTCATTCATTCATTCATCTATAGGCTGTGAGACGTACACTGCTGGACATAGGCCTCTTGATGGATTTCCAATAAGGCCGGTTAGAAGCGGTCTACATCCAGCGCGTTCCTACGATCTTCATTCTACTTGTAAATATCGTCAGTCCACCTAGTCGGTGGGCCTCCTACGCTGCGGTCGCTGGTCCGTGGTTTCTATTAGAAATCTTTACGGCCCCATCCGTTCTCCGAACCATATGCCCTGCCTACTGCCATTTTATCTTGATAATCCACCGGGCTATGTCGGTAACTTTGAATCTCCTCATTTCTGATTTAACCTCGCAGTGTCACCAAGCAAAGCCCTCTCTACAGTACCTTGGGCTATGCATATAAGCTTATTCATAGAGCCCACAGTAAAATACCTTAAAATAGTACTTCTTAAGAATATAGATACTTTTCGATGACAGAAAAACCCAAAAAAACATGGGTGAAATCGCAAAACGCCACCGGTTTAAAATAAAGCGAGAACAGCAAACAAAATTTCCTCATCACTTTGATCAATCTAAAACAAAAGTCCAAACGCTACGCAATTTAGCTAAAAGCAACACAGAACTAAAGCCATTGAAGGTATTAAGTTAAACACAAGTTTAGCTTAGAGGAAATCATTACGTACGATCGTAAAGGTCACGCTGCACTGGGACTTGTAAAGGAAACCTCATTTTCCAGACAAATAATTCGGGAAAGTAAAATAAAATAAGGGAAAACGGTTTGCCTAGATATTACCATTAATGTTCTCTAATCTGTGGGGTGAAGAAAAATAAATTGTAAGTAAACAACATCATAGGAGTTCAATTTGTCATACTAAATTTATCTCAGCCTATGAAACCGTAGTTATGCTTGTTCGATGACTCGACATCATTGGATTAGCCATGTCAGAGGCCTTCAGGCGGCTTAAAAACTTTGACACTAAGGATAGCCACCTTGGCCATACGAATTTACATTAGATTAAGTTCAAATCCCGATCTCGTACTTATGAATTTTTGAAAAAACGTATATTTCCGTAATTCCTTGCCAGTGGATAAAAACATCGTGAGGCATCTGTTCAGAGAAAAATACCAATGACGTATCGTATGTATATCTATATCTAGATTTGAGTATATCGTTGACTTATTTTTAATTTGTATAGATTTGCATTTGACTAGATTCTGTCTGACGTTAGGCAGACTAAGTGGTTTCCTTCTAAAAGCGGACAAGCTGCCCCTTATTCAGACCTCTGGCCGATAGATCAACGACGTCAAACCCATAAGTAAGTAAGTAAGTTCGTATAGGCCGGGTGGCTAGCCCTGGTGTCAGAGTTTTTAGGCCACCTGAAGGCCTCTGACATGGCTAAACGGTTAAAACAACAAAATAAACCAAACCCATAGCGGATCATTCATTCATGAGACTATCCCAGCAAAGGAGAGAAGGTCTCAACACAGCAGTGAGCCGATACCGGCTATTGACTAAACATCTACTTTTAATGCGAGATCCATTATATCTAAGTAGCTAGAGCAAAAAAGAGACCGAGTAGAGGGGGAGGATAAACTCGACTCATTGAGAGTCGGCTACTATTCACCACTGGACTATTCAAAGTGAAATGATATAAGTTTTCACTCAGAATGGTGAGTTATTCTTATTCTTATTAGATGCGGGGCAATAAGTCCTGCACTGACGTCCCGCATGGGGTGTTTTGTGCATTTCCCCCTCCAGCGTCTAACCGAGCCAGCCCAGCTCCTTACAGTAGCAGAGCGTGGCTCTAGACCACTGGCATAACTGCTCCAGTGGCTTAGATGGTCATTAAGATGATGGCGATGTGGATAACAAAGCTGATGGTAATGCCAATGCAGAAACGTCATGAAACTCGTTAGTTATTCTAGAGCCTCTCTAGAACATGCTCTACAGTTTCGTTTTCTTGCAAACAGCCACGACAAAGTGGGATATCAGTGGCTCCTAGTTAACACAGATGACTATTTAGGTTGCAGTGACCAGTTACGAGGCCTACCATGAGTCGGAGAACTTGTCGCTGCAACTTCAATAGGTCGTTCGTGATGTTTCTATTCGTAATCTTGCCTTTGTGATGGTGAATTTTGACCATAAACGTGAACCGAACGCACCGGATTTACGTTTCGTCGTCACCGGCGGTGACACTGCGACAGATATGGGATGGTGGCACGCTATTTGGCAAGTTTTGGGTAAACTTGGGACTTGGCACTATTTTTATAATAAAACAACCTTGTAGCAAGATGCTAGACCTAATTCTGGAAAGTGTATTAAGTTCGGGTTACTTTAAAGGAACACAGTAAAGTCGTGATAAACTCCTATGCAGCGAAGTATTACATACAAATACAATTTTTTGATTAATAACGCCATAGTATTGCCTATTACTAAGAAGAGTATTTGAGAATAATTATTAATTTGTTTACCAGATAAAAAAAATCTTGTTATATTTTTTATAACAAAATTAGCATATATTTTTTGATGATTTTTTGTTTTTTATTTTAACCGGCCAACTTCGTTTCACTTCGCTACAACTTCAATATCTTTCTACCAACTATATATAGCCTATGCGTTATTCTGATGTAGTGTAAAAACATTACTATTGCAAAGTTTCATCCCAATCCGTTCAGTAGTTTTTGCGTGAAAGATAAACAAACATCCACACATACAAACTTTCGCGTATATAAAATTATTAGTAGGAGTAGGATTAGTAGTGTATGTAAGCAATGTTTTCAATATTTTTTACACATTAGACAGCACGTGCACTGCGTGCAGTATTTTGCATTAGCAACTAAGCGCTACCTCACCTCGGAGGACGTGTTAAATTGTAAGATGCGTTTTTTTGACTTAACTACTTGGATAATATTAACTTACTTTTTACCGACTTCCAAGAAGGAGAAGGTACTATGTTCGTCTGCATGTATTTTTTGTGTACGTTCATCTATACTTTCGCCAGTTGTGAACCAATTTAAAATAATCTTTTTTATTCAAAAGGTTTATACTGCCGAAGTGGTCCCTTTGAAAGTACATCGAAATCGATTGAGCCGTTTTTGATAAACCAATAAAAATGTACATGGAGGTCACATCGAGTTGTGCAAACTATTCGAATTTCTGTACACGGTAGAAGTTGGTGGTTCGATTTTTACGTAAAATAATTATTCGACACAAAAATACCTCAAGTCCAAGCACACGGCAGTCGCGGCACTAGGCAGAAAACATTAAAAAGTTTAACTGTTAATTTTCGGGTCAGGGCGCCCTGCGTGACCAAATTCACCGGGAAATGGGCTCCCTCCCCCGGGGCGCTTACCTTTTAGATAGGTACGCCGTTTAAAACTATTCCAAGAGTTTTATGGTAAATTTGGTGGCTCAATGACTTGCGGTGACCAATCTCTAAGGATACAAGTTTTGTAATTCGAGGGCTCCGTGGAAAGTACGACAAAACTATGGTAAAGGTAAAAACAGATCTTTGATATGCTATTTTCTGTACATCTGCAGGGCAAGACAAACTGGTGGGTTAAAAAAAAATCTCACCTTCTTAAAAAATAGACCTTCTAGAAAGGTACGCCTCTCCCCAAACCAGTTGCAAATAATAGTTTTTTAGAATATTACTCATTTATTTGTACAAACATGTATACGTCAATTATTATAAAAATAATAAATAATTACTTATGCAATTATTATAATAAAATTCAATAAATCTAACCACAACACTCGTTACATTTCGAGAAAGTTCATACATATTTTTCTGAATCAATTACATTAGTTAAAAACAAAAAAGAAGCCCTGCGATTTTTTTCAAATTAATTTTGATTTTATTAGGATAAATAAATATATTTAGCTCAATAGGTAGTTTATCACTACGAACTCTAATTAAGTAACCCCCAATTAAAAGCATTTTTACCGAATAGACACATTTTTAAGTGATTTTTGTCACATTGTACCTACTAACTGGTCACACTGGTAGGGTATAATTTTTAAATTTAGCAAATTAAGAGGTGTATGTGGAATAATCAGCTTTGAATGCAAGTAAAATAACGCTAGAAGCACTTTATTATTGTTATACTAGAAAATGTAGTTGAAATCGCAAGTACTAAGCAATAGATGCAGTAGGTAAGCCAGATTAAAAAGATAATAGAAATGATAAAACTAAAGACTAGATTGCAAAATATAATGATATTGTAAAGTATCCATATGCCCACGAGATTTTTTTACAATTTTGGGGCCACGTTTTTATTTTATATTAAAAACAAGGCCCAAAATTGTAACTTAAAAATTAAAAAAATACTTTAACCTGCCGTGTTTTTAAATTCAACCACCCAACACCTTTAAGCTGTTGGTGTTGCCCTAAATAAAAGACGTGTTACCCTAAAACACCCGCGAAGCGGATCACACCGGATTATACCGGCTTCGACCACAACGTTTTTACCAAAATGGAAAAAAAATGTAAAAATTACGTTGAATTTTTGATGGAGATTTAATTTTCATGGAATACACTGTCTGTGTGATATTTTACATGGAATAAAATAAAAAAATGTGCTTATAGTGACCGATTGCGTAGGTTTTATGTACGGCAAAGCTACCTGCTGTTACATTAATTTGTTATTGATTCTAGAAAATGTAATCGAAAAAACGACAAAGCCGATTATTCTTTTAACAACTCAGGAGTTGCCACGGATCTTTGAAAGGCTTTGGTGGGGCCGAAATCAACACCAAGAGGCCTTTACAAACATAAAATTAAAAAAAAAATAGTTTCTGGGTAGTAGGAGGAGGAAAACTATTGTAAAGACGAAGATTTGTACAATGCTGGACTATTGAAATGAAATATTAATTGATTTTACGCTGGTCTATGGAATGAGATGCGGCACCCGCCAAGTATTGCCTCATCTCAAAATGTGGTGAAAAAAGTGAGTGGTGACTTGCCATCCACTAAATGGCCCCCCCATAAAGGCTACCGTAAGCTTGCACCGGAGGGGCAACATTGGTGTGGACGGCTTAGGGTGTCGAGAGGTGTGCTGCGCTAAGAGCTACTAGAGGCGTGATGCCCTTTAAGACTTTCACTCTAGAGCTCAGGTTCTTAGCTCTTGAGATTTACACTCCAAACCAAGGCAAGAAACGAGTCAGGGGTCTCATTTAGCCCCAGGGAATCAGGGTTCGCGGTGTCGCCCCTCACCGACGGCTCGTCACAAAGCCGCCCCTGTATATTATACTTCTTTCCTAATTATTATTATGTTTTGTCTTATTTAAATACGTTTGTTGACTTTTGACCAACCAAACAATAAATTACTAGATAACTAAAACCAAATACAATACTACATACATAAGCTGCTGCTACATAAAGAGAAATTGGATCATCTACATACCCTTGAATGCCTTAAAATGAACCAAATGCTAAGCCCATTGCCAAATGGCAACGTGTCCTTCACGCTCTAGGCATTTCCACGCACATCAATAATTAAAACCAAAAAAATAAAAAATACATACTGACGAACATAGTATCTGCTCCTTTTTGTAAGTCGGTAAAAATAAGACCAAAATCAATTTACGAAATATACGCATCAACTTGATAACCTCCTGCGTTTCGTCGGGTAAAAAAAGCATTACTGTAACAGAGTAGATATTAAAATAAATACCTCATACCTACCTCATAGATACCTCAGGAAAAATAGACGTTTTTTTTTGGTCAATTTTGCACTAAATTTCCGATGTATTGATGAAAAATGTTTTTTAATAAGGTTTAGAATCACTTACTGAGCATAAAATCACAAAATGCTGGCAGTTCTAGCCCCCCTACCGCCTAAAGCAATAGCAATCGTTTATGACTTCATTTTAGTCATTTGGCACCGCCTATGTGACGTTAGCCATCAAAGTTGTTCATTCAACGATTGCTTTCGCAATCCGCGCAAAGCAATTGATGGCTAACGTCACATAGACAGTGCCAAATGACTAAAATGAAGTCATAAACGATTGCTATTGCTTAGGCGGTAGGGGGGCAGGTAGAGCTTCAAGCCATCTTGAAAAATCGTTTTTGGCTGATATCCTGGAAACCATGCACTTTTGGGTAAAAATTACGCAAAATTTTATTGCACACAATACAATTTTGCATCTTATGTGTTCAGTAAACTTTTTTATAAAATTTACTGTTTACGATTTATGGCCCATTTAATGAACCAGGTTTTCTATCGCGACCGATAACTCTTGAAATACTATCTCAGAGGATGTTTGTAAATTCGTGAGTCATCCCATGCAGCTTTTTATGATAACTTATTGTTGTGATGTAACGTTATCTGGTTTCACTTGCGTAATGCCGTCCACGTGCATTTGACTGCGAACGTAATACCTACGCAAAAGAGACGATAGCGAGCTAAAGTACGATAATAATCCTTAGTCATTTGAGCAGACGTGACATTACGTCGCTTACGGATTTCATTTTTACTGCAATCGCTTAATTCGTCTTATTCTTTCGTAGTTTTTTAGTATTTTTACGTTTTTGACATGACGACGTTTAATTTATCTATAAACGCCGGCTGCACGTACGAAAAAGTGTCACGTTCCGTCTGTGTAAGCGAGAGCGCGGAACAAGCGATAGAGAGGCACGATCGGCCTAAGACTTTATCACGTAAAATCATGTATCGTCCGTAAACCAAATTTACAGACAACCAAAATATTTTCTAGATATGCATTTAGTAAACTACGGCATGGCCGCTATCATATAGCGCCCATAGTGCAGTTTGCACTATAAGCGATCCCCAAGTTAAGCAACGTTCGGCACGGTCAGTCTACGGATGGCCGTGGGTATGGCACCAAAAACTGAGCGCTACCGTGACTGAGCTGACACCTTACATTGTAGGTCCTGGTTATGTTATCCGTATAATTTATTTATTTCGTTGACATTTAAGAGACACTTAGGCCCTTCACACACGTAGGCATAGCGTAGTCGTATCGTGTGCGAAGGGGGTTAGAATCACCTGATAAAATTTTATAAAATACTCAATTCAATTCAATTCAATCATGTTTATTTCAATTAGGTACAAATATACATTTTTGAAACGTCATTAGCTAAAAATCATGTAACGTCAATTACATACCCTATATCACAAAAACAACAACAATAATAATTCGAAACAAATAAAAAATAAAGAATTAAAGAGACAAACAAATCAATCACAAAACAGTCACCAGTGAAAATTAAATAATTTGACAATATTCACAACACAATGTTGCCAGAATGAGTTTTGGAGATCTACCAGTTGGTTTGATTAGTAGGTTTACATAACTCATAAATTATAAAAGTCAATAAAATAAAAGTCAATAAACAAAAAAGCCATTATAACATTTATTTTATTCCGATTTGGAATTATTTCCATATGTGATAATTATAACGCTTTTACTTCTACGGTAAATAAAAACGTCATACATCGTTTTAACTGAAATCTAAAATATGGACCTCGTGTTGGCAAGCGAAACAATATATTTTGTGCATAATACTTATACAGCAATATCTTGTAAATTCCAATTTTGAAGCTTCTAAAATATGAACTGTCTAACACTAAGAAAAGGGTAAACGGAGGCGGTAAGGGTGTGGCGCGACGTTCAATTTATAATCCACGTAAATTATATTAGTAGCGATTACAGTTAAACTCCGTGCCGTGGTGGTCTAGTAGTAATGACAACTGCCATACATTCGCGAGGTCGTGGATTCAAATCCCAGTCCCGTACCAATGAATTCCATCGAATTTAAATACGGAATTTCACACCACTGACTGGCTTTTCGGTGAAGGAAAACATCGTGAGGTGCGATACGTCCGTAGAAGAAATTCGATGGCGTATGTGAATCCACCAACCCGCACAGGGCCAGCGTACGTGGATATGGCTCAATCACCCTTTGTTAGTAAAAGGCTGGTATTGTACAGTACAGTAAAACTAGTAGTTCTCCAAACAGTAGGCCTCGTATTCTAGTTAAAAGAAAGATTATTTTAGAGAACTTGTGTACCAGTCGAGATTCGTTGAAAAATGCCAACTGTAGAAGAAAACCAACATCCGGGCAGACGAAACAAAAATCACCGTGCTTAAAACGGAGATCGCATTCGCTTCGGTCTGTACTGTAACTGTAACAGCCTTTTGATAGTCCACTGCAGGACGTAGGCCTACCCACGAAGGGTGATTGGGCCATATCCATCCCTGTGCGGGTTGGTGGATTCACATACGCCATCGGATTTCTTCGATGGACTTATACAGGTTTCCTCACGATGTTTTCCTTCACCGAAAAGCCAATGGTGTTAAATTCCGTACTTAAAGTCCGAAGAACTCATTGGTACGGGACCGGGATTTGAAGCCACGACCTTACGATTGTAAAGAGGGTGTCACTAACACTAGACCACCACGGCTATCGCTTCGGTCAGTAGACATATTTTTTTTCCCCGCCGTCAGTTTGACCACGCCCCAGTCCGGCAGTACGGAACCCTCAGTTGATATATTATGTATGCGGCCGCATCTCGGACGAGTTTCACGCCAGTCTTGACACTAATTATACAAGAGGAAAGTTGCGCCCGCAACTGGCCTATTTTAGAACTTTTGATTTTTTCGCGGGTTGGTTAGCGTCGAGCCGAGATAATACAATTGCGGGACTGGAATGAAAAAACCGGACAAGTGTAAGTCAGGCTCGCACACCGAAGATTCCGTACAAATCCAGAAAATTTCACGAAATCGGGAAGTACGTTGTTAAAATCTCTATACTCATCATCATCAACAAACGTTTTTTTTTATACTTCTCATCATTCATTGAAAATTGTTAAATAATTAAAAACCTGTTAAGCATGTGCTAATGAAGCTCTTTTATATGATACCTTACATGATACGATTTACGCACTTATAATTTTAAATCCATATTTTGTGAATTTTGAAGCCCTATTTTTTGTGATTTAAATGAAAATGTACAGTTTTCAGATTTATTCCTATATGTGTATTCTGAGACAACGCTTCTAGCCAAATTTCATAGTTCTATGTCAACGGAAAGTACCCTGTAGGTGTTGATTTTTGTGTCGAAATATGCGATTTTTACGACATAAACGGCTCTAACTTCTTTATATGATAACTGAGAAGTTTTTCCTTTACACAACTGTAAGAGATCATAGATATACTCGTACGTATACGGTTTAAATTTCAACTCGATATCTTTACGTGTTCCCGAGATAAAGAGTCTTGACATACACACAGACGGACAGATGGACAACAAAGTGAACCTATAAGGGTTCCGTTTTTTTCCTTTTAAGGTACGGAACCCTAAAAATGAAGAGTTTTTGAACTCATTTCAAGTATAGACCGAATAAGATAAGTTAGCGAATGTGAAATCAACTGCAATTACTCTCAGGCAGTATCTGCAATATCCTATGCAGATCGAAGCTCACATAAAGCTACGCAGCCTGTAGCAAACTTCACATCCGCCAACTTGTATCATTCGACCGAATATCTAATGAATAAGTTTGCATAAATCGATGTGTATCCGTGTAGTATTTTTTGTTGATTTTACAAAAAATCTGCTCGGTCAATTTCGATATTACTCGTATTTAAATGGGACCACCTCAAAAGTATACCCTTCTATTTTTTTTTGAAACCGGTTCTCATTTGACAAAAATCCTACTAATATTATAAACGCGAAAGTTTGTGGGGATGGATGTATGAATGTTTGTTACTCTTTCACGCAAAAACTACTGAACGAATTGAGATGAAACTTTGCAATAATATATCAAAATAACACATAGGCTATAAATTATAATGAATTGCGTCAAAAATCAAAATAACATGCGGGCGAAGCTGCGGGTAAAAACTAGACTAGTAAACTAATAATAAATATACAACATACTTCTTCTTCTTCTTCGTCATGTCTGTTGTTCAAATATGTTATATTGTCTTCTCCCAATATTTGGCCGCTGCGATCCTGCAGGGATTAGCCTAATGAACATACTTAAAAAAATAAATACAAAACTTACTTCCTCCTTTTTGAAAGTCAGTAAAAAGAAGTATGTGATGTGCCGTGAACTTCTGAATGAAGACCATGCATCGGCAAACGTAGCGTAGGTCGTCTGACGATAAACATTTTAGTGTAACTACAGATTTTCTCTAAGCTGCCTACTTTTGCCCATTCCAGAAAAATAGAAAGGACATATTGACTCGTGAAGTGTTTTGGAGTGTTCATGAATTTTCAGGTGCTTTTACCAAAAAATCTTTAGCTTTTCAAATTTTTAATGTTACGAAACTTTGAAAATTCATACGTACTTTTATCTTAGCAAGTGATTTATAATAGGTATTTAGGTACTATTTGAGCCATTTGGAGTTGAGACATTGGGTCCGTAGGGGCCGGGAGGTCATATCGTTTTTAAAAGTCTTTCTGAACGTTTGATGAACGCGATGCGTGACCAAAATGCTGGTGTTTATTTTGCTCAACGTATAAGCCATTCATTGCCATTCAGCGTGACAATGCTGCCAGCATGCTGGGCACGCTGCTAACTGGCAGTGGGCTTGAACACTTGGATTATCGTTAGACCTTCAAGGGTCTATGGATGATCCAATTGCTTGTTATGTAGTAGTAGTTTATGTAGTTTTAGATTGTGTAGATCTTGTATTTAGTGGTAGTTAATAAAAGTACTATCACTACTTCATATATTTAGCTAAAACGCTATTTCTGTAAATTCTACCCTATTTCATGTCACCGTGTACCGGTCCACAGATAATTTCCATATAATGACGCGTCACACCTCTAATAATAGTCCATCACCGTTATATAATTTAACATCAGTATGACAAAGAATCCGAAATATTTACGGCATTGGACTTTTAGTGAAAAGATCCTATTTCTGGGTAGTACGACCAGGGAGTGTCAGAGTATGCCAGCTTTAATGTTTAATCTCAAGGTTTTTAATTCAGACAAACTGAGTATATTTTAAATTTGCGTGCTTCATCTTTGCCACAGAGTGGCACAGTACTATCAGGCAAATTGGTGGTCAAGCGCAAACTTATTCGTGATTTAATTAAAAAAAATATAGCGGTGAGACGTGCATACGGCCGGAGATGAAATTCGATGGTGTTTGTATAGTGTATTTTGACCTCATCGCCGTAGTCACTCCTACGGCACTAGAGTCACCCGATCCGACAGCCCCCTGCAACAAGAAGTACTCGTAGATACTCCTTATTTGGTATTGACGCCCCGGTTACCAAAGGCACACCGACATACACCGACCTCGCCGGCGAGGTCGAGGACCCTCAGGACCTGTTAGAAGATCGGTTAGATTCTCTCCAAATAATCAACCAGCTCAACCCATTAGGGCCACAGGGCACTGGGGTACCCGGACAAGTCTGATCTGAGTCTCTCTCCGCCGGGTGACGGCCCAAGCCGAGGTCCGTACCTTCTCAGGTGCCCTTGTGCTTGTCACTCTATAATCTTAGGGCTCTGCCGCTTTCTGCACTCGCCCATGCCGGGTATGCTGTAAAATCCTCAGAGACCAAGAACTATTACATATACGTAATTCATACAAAAAGTGTATTTTACCTTTGATGAAAAGGTAAAATAACTACATAATTTTTTAATGGTCTGTGTTGAACACACGTCTTAAAAGCGGCAGAATCAACCTATTATTGATTCTCAATACATTCATATTTATCAATTGATTGGCTGCTCCTTCGAATGACTTTTAGTTCGAAAAAATTTCTTTTAACGATGATCAGTACGATGAGTATAAATATAATGTCTTTCAGATGTCTCTGTGCTTTGCAAATCAACATTTTGTACAAATTCGGCTTGTAGTCCGTCCGCAATATCCAATTTTGACTCAAACCCATATAAAGCTACGCGTTGAATGGTCTTCGCGCAGCTTGCAGCTAACTTCACACCCGCCGACTTGTATGATTCGGTTTATATAAGTAGGCAAATTCAAGGATTCAAAACGAAATAACAGTTTTTAGACAGAGCCCTTACTCTCACGCTACATAGGTACCTGACTTCGCTGTCCATTACAATGAATTTTTAAACGCCATCGATGGTTCACACGCGCGGGAACGATAATTAAACATAAATTACAGCTGGAAGTCTTTATTAACCTACTTTTAGTACAACTTTATACAAACGCAAAGCGTTACCGGAACCATCATTATTTTAGCAACTTCAGCCTTTCTATTGCTGGGTACGTGAACAGAGAATAGGTGGAGAAAACTTACTAGCCTATAGGGTGTGAGAAAAACGATGTAGGGGGAAGTCCCGTAACGCCGGACGGCACCTAGCACCGGACACCCGTATTATCTAAGCAAGTATAAACTTGTTCGATTCAAAATACAAGTGAAAGGGGTGCGGAGGGCACATAGGTACATGATCACGCGCCGCAGCTCGCCTGTGATGCACAAGGCCATGGCAAGAGCTGGTGTTTGCTGTTTTTGGCGGTGAATCACGGCGTCCGGTAAAAATCGATGTAAGTTATTCTGGCATATTTATGCATTTACATTTTAGTGGTATTTAAAAATTAAAATAGTACTTTATTGTTATCCATAAGCTAGTGGTAAATAATTAGTTTTTTTAAACATTTTTAGTAGGCACCACCTAATTGACAAAATATTCTGTCCCCTAGCACCGGACGCTTAGTCATCCCTTAGCACCGGACAGTAAACATATTGATATTTATTGTGAGAATTTACTGTATTTATTCTAATTACTTAATTTTGTTATCTAGTATAGAAGAATAAAGATGATTGAAATGCAAGAGAAAAAAATAAAGGATCCTAGGAGCCACAGAACTCACAAACTGCTATTGATGATGTTTTTGTCCCAAAAACTGAGTATAAGGCAAGCTGCAACGTGATGCAATACTCCTAAAAGCACTGTGCGTGGCAAAATGTAGGGGGTTAAATAGAGGAAAAGAAGTGACAATGAAACCAAAGTTTAGTTGGTTCACTAGCACCTTCTCAGCAGAGTATAAATTAGTTTTAGTGGACCAAGTCAAATATTTATCTAACAGATGTATTCCGCTCATGAAAAATGAGTTTTAGAAGTTAACCTACGACTTTGCTGAAGTAATAAAGCATGTGCAGACATTCCAGAGTATAGAGGTGGCTACATATGTGATGGATGTAGTCTATTTTGAAATATCCGATGCTAGGGCTATGACACAAATATTTGTCCGGTACTAGGTGCCAATTTTCTAAACTACATTTTTCGTTACTAAAGTTTGATTGATGGTATTAATATTTTTTTAAGCTGAGGTTGTGGTTTTTTTATTTAATTTGATTTATAACTTTGTTATCTACTGAAAATCATAAATAAATAAATATTCCTAAAAACATTTTTTGGTATATTTATAAAAAAACCTTAGGTGTCCGTCACTAGGGGACTTCCCCCTACTATTCATACTTAGATGTCCAAATACACGTCGTTATGATTTTATCATATTAAGACTCTAGATAATAGTAATAACCTGCATAATACTGATAGAAGTGATAGAAAATAGATAATTATCTATAATTCATAAATATGTTGATATACTTAAGCATCTGATAAAAAATTCAAGGGTAGTTTTTGGCGCGAAAAATTTGTCTGGCATCGACACCCGGCCTAGACGTCGATGCCAGACAAATCTTTCGCGAAAAAAGCGTATACGCAATCAGAGACAAAAGATATTAATTAGTTTCGTCCTTTCACACTTTCGTAGTTGCACATCGCGCCCTCTTACTTTTGTAATTATTATTATTTTAGTGTCCGGCCTACTTATACTTCATTACGGCAGGATAATACTTTACTTAGAATCAGAATCTTGTCTATTGCATTAAACTGGTATAAATAGAAGTTGTGTAAGATCGTATAGGCCAGGTAGCTAGCCCTGGTGTCAAAATTTTTATGCCCCCAATTTGACATGGTTAAAGGTTAAAACAACCGAGGTCTACAATTTGACGTGTTGTCCGAACCACGGTAGCGCTCAGTTGTAAATTTTACGGTCACCCATCCGAAGACTGAACCTGCTGAACGTAGCTTAACTTCGATGATCGCTAACGAACACCTAGTCAAACTACGCTATGAGCACTGCAACATAAAATACATACTACAGTTTAATCTATTTCGAGCGGGCAATTTTTGTAGATATCGTATATCAATTGCAATCAAGTACGAGTCGAGGATATTTATGAAAATTAGGTTATATTTTAGGTAAACTTTCGTAAAATAAGGTTTTTCAGTTTTGCACAGTTATTATTGACAGTAGACACACACTTGAGTCATATTTAACTATTTGGGAATATGTTGTATCCTAATTATGCTTCGCCTGCAGTTGTAGGGTTTTGTATAACAGGATGCAAAAATACACTCAAAGACCAATGCATATCAGGAAACTAAAATCAAAACTATCACAATTCATATACGCATTATCCGTTCTAAAAACCAATGCTAACACCAAAACCGCATTGAATGCTTATTATGCATACGCTCATGCTTGGCTAAATTATGGTATAATCATATGGGGCAACAGTACCGATGCTAACGATTTATTCATAAAACAGAAAAAATGCCTCCGCATTATAATAAATATCCGCCAACGTGAGAGCTGCAAACCGCACTTTAAAGAACAAAAAATACTAACCCTACCCAGCCTTTACATATTAGAAGCAGCTTTATTTGCCAAAAAACACCCACACCTGTTCACTGCCTCAACAAACCCCAGACGCCAAAACCAACTAGTAGCACCCGAACCATTATTAGAAATAGTCAGGAAAGGCCCAGAATACATGCTCATAAAAATATTTAACAAGCTACCAAATAATATCAGAAACGAAACAAACGAAAATTCTTTTAAAAGAAATCTAAAAGCGATTCTCATATCCAAAAGCTATTACTCAATACAAGACTTCCTAGACGAAAAACGTTTCGACACCGCAAACTAGCAAAAGTAATATAAGACAAATAATATTTAGCTAACATTCCCATTAACTTAGTGTTTAAGTATATTGCAATACCCTAATACAGGGTCCATAAGTATTAACTCTAGGTTTATATAAATGATACATTTATAAATTAGACTAAGAGAATATGTATTTATGGTGCAATAAAAACGATTGAAATTGAAATTGAAATTGAAATATGAACACCAACGCATAAAACACAATGTGCGGTTTGGTAGTAGTTTATTTAAACATCACGAAAATCCAAACTTACGTAAATATGCTTAAAGTTGCTTGTTTCAGTCATAATATAAACTATGATGATAATTGATAATCGTTTGTGATAATCACAGAGGTATCTTTGTGATTTTAATGGTTTTCCTTCTTTATTGTTATCTGTTGTAAGTCTGTTGTCAAATTTCTATTGAAATTTAATGTTTTTCAATGAAAAACCTGATAAGAGTTCATATTTTTCGTATATCAATTGCAATCAAGTACGAGTCGAGGATATTTATGAAAATTCAGTCAAAAAGATGTGTCGCGAGATCTACTGTACTGAGAACTACTAGTTAAGTAATATGCGGCCTATACAATATATTACATTGACGATCGGAAAAAGATTTCTTGGTGTGAAAATACTCCAAGGAACTAAACCTACAACAACAAAACCAAAGTTCTATTAATATAGAATATTAGGTTTTGTTCCGTGTATTGACATTTAGCTAATTATAACAATATTTGTTCTGTTCAATGTTTATGTTAGTTTTAGCGGAATTAATAGATTTTACTCGTACTTATCATATTTTCTTAACGTAAATGCGTAGTAGTTAGTTCTTTATTAGAAAAGGACTTCGTACCTTCTTTGTATTAAGCTACGATTATGTTACAACAACAATATTATTATAATTACTTATTGCGTTCTAAGTTATCTAATAGATAATAACACAATCTCATAACATAAAATATAGTCTCCTATTCTGACATTTTCTAGCTAGTAGCTTTTTACTAGTTTGACTAATCATTTGGCTTTACTTAGTCTAGGGTTAGAGACCGTAATATGTCTCCGTGTACGTGTATGATATTTTTGCAGTAGCTAAAGAGTTACCTAGTTTTGATACTGATCCTTTTACGCGCCTAAATGGTCATACGAGCCACGGTAGCGCTTTGTTATGTAAATGGCAGTCTGCAGTCACCCATCCGGAGACTAACCGGTTACTTGTAAACACCTAAGTAATCAGGAAGTAAGTAAGTTTGTACAGGCTGGGTGGGTAGCCCAGCTGGCCAATCTCACTAAAAAATTACTGCTGAACTACATTTGAACTCTAACTGAACTTCGACTTTTGTCTAGTTTCGTATCGCACGGCGCACTAATGATTCTGACTAAAGTTGAAACCCAACTCGATCAGAGTTGGAACGTAACCGGTGTCAAATGAACGGTTGGTGTATGATGTTTGGCGCAATACCTAACTCCTTGAAGCTGAATCGAAACTTAACTACAATTGTAACCGAACTTTAACTGAATTACAGATGGAACGCAGCTGTTTAAAATTACGGCGATTGGCCTGCAGGCCCTGTAGGATGCGACCCCCGACGATCTTATTTCTAGTAAAATATAAATATTCCGATACGTCTACCTCCTCTAACATGACAACACACTTAATTCGTCTATTTTTACTCTGTGGTGTAGAATTCTCGCGAATGACATAATATATGTACTTGTGGCACTTTTGTCGACAAACTCTAACATGTGTACGCGAATTTAGCCGTATTTTGACATTTTACCGCGAATATTTTTTCGTCAAACTTTTTGAGGACGAAATTCCATGAGATAGGTAAAAGAAACTGTATTTGTCAAATTACGGGAAATTATCTCCATTGAAGATTAATATGGGGATAGACATTTTATTGTATCTATTTAGGGATAATTTATATTAGTTCAGGGCGATCGCGGGGCGGGCGGGGGATGGGCCGGACAGAGCTCGTACGACGCGACGCCCGTACGACGCACGTTCCATACATTTTGTGTATTAGCTCGGACGGGTCTCGTCCGGGCGTCGTACGGGCAAAAGTAAGGAACACAACAAAAATGTATGGAACGAGCGTCGTCGAATAAATGACGTATGTGCGTCGTACGGGCGTCGTACGGGCCTCGTCCGGCCCATCGCCGGCCCGTGCCGCGCCCAACGACAAGAGTTAATACTCGTATTTTTCATATATCTATTTAACTCATGTTGTATTAAAATTGAATCAATGGATCTCTTTCAGATAATCTCGATAGACCACACTATCCCTTTGGAATCACTGTGTTTTGAATGAACTAAATCAGTGTTGCTTCATTGGGAAATTAAATATCCAAATTATGTAATCACAGGGCGACACTAGTTTTTCATGACCATAGATTCTATGACACGATTCTATTATAAAAATTTACTTCACACGAATTGGTATTTCAGACGAAATAATTGTTTCGGGTCGCATGCTAAGCCGACTGGTGTCAGAGTTTTAGGCCGCCTGAAGGCCTCTGAATAATTTAATATGAAAGTAATAAGTGTAAAAATATTGATTATAATTTTGTAATAATTATTTTTTTAGAGTTAACCATACCACCATCATCATTGTTTTCGGCCTGTAATCGCCTACTGCTGAGCATAGGCCTCTTTTTTGTACACTACTTATCTTGGTTCTGTGCCATAGGACCGAAATTTAATTAGGAATACAACTAAAGATTTATTAAAAACAAAGATTCGAATCGAAAATAAAAATTGTTTGAGCACATTTTTAAAAAGTACTTAAAAACTTGTTTCAAAAGCTTTTCAATATTATTTTTAACTTTATTTATTACCTTCGATGCATATACAGAGTGAAATGCTGACTGTGCATATCGAGGTCTGCGTTGTACCACACTAAGCTTCGCTCTAGCCACACTACCACTTTACTTAGACCTCTGCCCTTACATCAATTCCACCTAATTTAAACGAGAAAAGGCAGAACCAGGGATATTTCAAAGATCCAGTTACACTGGTTTTGAAAGCTTTGACGATTTACAGTGCAGTCTGATTTACTTTTAATGGTATAGATGTAAATTCACGCATTAAATCAATATGGAATATTCTGTTTCAGGGCTGAGAGAATGGATTATATTGTGTATGAAGGATTATTTTAAAAATACTGGTTTGAGAGGTTTGTGGAGTTTTGGTAGGAAACGTTATTTTATGCAGATTTATTTTTTAATTACTTTATACGAAAACATCTCCTTCATTTGTTTTTAGGGTTCCGTACCTCAAAAGGAAAAAACGGAACCCTTATAAGATCACTTTGTTGTCCGTCTGTCCGTCTGTGTGTATGTCAAGACTCTTTATCTCAGGAACGCGTAAAGATATCAAGTTGAAATTTAAACTGTATATGTATATCTATGGTTTCTTGCAGTTGTGTGAAAGAAAAACTTTTCAGTTATCGTATAAAAAAGTTAGAGCCGTTTATGTCGTAAAAAACTGCATATTTCGAACTCATAAAAACCAAAACCTACAGTTCCCGTTGACAAATAACTGTGAAATTTGGCGAGAAGCATTGTCTCAGAGTACACATATAGAAATAAATCTGAAAACCGAACATTTTTATTTGTATCACAAAAAAATAGAGCCTAGATTCACACAATATGGGTTGAAAATTCAAAGTGAGTAAATCGTATCATGTCAGGTATCAAATAAAAGAGCTTCATTAGTACATGCTAAAACAGGTTTTTAATTATTTTGACAATGTGTAATTTTCGATGAATGACGAGAAAAGTGAAAATAAAAACATTTTTGTCTGGTCTGTGTATGGTTATAGTATAGAGATTTTAACAATTTACTTCCCAATTTTGTGAAATTTTCTGGATTTGTACGGAACCCTCGGTGTGCGAGCCTGACTCGCACTTGTCCGGTTTTTTTTTAAATAAATGTATTGTATGGGAGAATACATATAAACCAGGTTGCCTTGCAAAAAGTGGCCACCAGTATTTTGCATCAATAAAGTGTACATGTACAATCAAAAATATTGGCGGCCACATTTCGCAAGGCAACCTGGTTTATATATACTTATATTCTCCTATCATATTTAAATAAAAATCAAGTGAAGGATATGTTTTACTATAAATTAATTTAAAAAAGTAAGTTTCAAATACTTGCGGCTACAATTCGCAAGGCAACCCCATTTAAATTTATTCTCCTATTCATATTATTACGTAAAAAAATGGTTTGAACCGTGTAAGCTATGAGCGGCATGTTCTTGCGGTGGGATCTCGGGCTACAAGTTAAGTTTCCCCGTTCAGTCCGGTAGCATAGGGAAGGTACCCATAAACCAGCACCCTGTATAGATAGTGAAAAAAAAAACCGGACAAGTGCAAGTCAGGCTCGCACACCGAGGGTTCCGTACAAATCCAGAAAATTTCACAAAATTTTCAAGTACGTTGTTAAAATCTCTATACTCATCATCATCACCGACAAAAGTTTTTTTTTTTCTTCGTCATTCACCGAAAATTGTAAAAATAATTAAAAACCTGTTTTAGCACGTGCTTTGAATGAAGCTTTTTTATATGATACCTTACATGCTACGATTTACGCACTTTGAATTTTAAACCCATATTTTGTGAATTTTGAAACCCTATTTTTTGTGATTTAAATAAAAATGTACAGTTTTTAGATTTATTCCTATATGTGTACTCTGAGGCAATGTTTTTCGCCAAATTTCATAGTTCTATGTCAACGGGAAGTACCCTTGTTGGTTTTGATTTTTGTGAGTGTCGAAATAAGCGGTTTTTTACGATATAAATGGCTCTAATTTCTTTATGTGATAACTGAGAAGTTTTTCCTTTACACAACTGTAAGAGATTATAGATATACGTATACAGTTTAAATTTCAACTCGATATCTTTACGTGTTCCCGAGATAAAGTGTCTTGACATACACACAGACGGACAGACGGACAACAAAGTGATCCTATAAGGGTTCCGTTTTTTCCTTTTGAGATACGGAACCCTAAAAAATTAAGTAAAACTATCCCAGACTAACTCTATAATAGAGCTCTACCAATACAGACTACACCTAAACTTATTTTCTCTACACGAGTTGGAAATCATTCATTTAAGTTCTTTACAATGGAGCTCTACCAAGAGCGCTAATTGAAAATTGACCTGTCAGCGGCAGAGCACACGTTGCACTCTACCGTGACTCTACCAGACTCTACAACTTTATAGAAAGGAGAGGATATCAACTTTATAGAAAGGAGAGAATATCAGCTTGTAGAGATGTTGTGAGCTAGAATTTATTATAAGTAGAATTAAACAAAAGTTATCGTACGTAGATCGTCGATTGTAGTGTTGTTCAGAAAAGGTAATAGGTAATAATCCACATGGAGGTGATTCAGATGATATTTATGATATAGAATAGTTGGTTAGCTATTTATAGTATAATTAGTTATATAGAATAGGCTGAGCTAGGATATCAAATTGAAAACCGAAACGTAGAGATGATGAGGTATTTATTTATCTCGTAATTTTAGTGCGCGATTAATCCCGTAGTATATAATAATAATGTTATATTAATTCCTGCAAACTGTTCTAATTCTGTTTCATCGCCTTTTTTTGCAAAAAATAAATTATTACATTAAAGAATTTGAACAGAACGGGGTAACGAGTATTGCGGCGTTATGTTTACAAAACACGTGAAACCGATGTGCCAAACCAATCAATCAATCATCAATAAACAAATGCATTTTTCTTCAAACTCCATAGGACTCATAGAATGATGCCCTCGTTATAATCCAATTGTTAATTTTTTCCATTGACTACTTAAATGTACAGATAAAAAAGTGAAGGCGAATCGCCCAAGATTCTTTTTGAAGGTCCTTGAAAGGACCTGAATGGACCTTCAAAATAAGTCTTGGGCGATTCGCCCCGCGGGCCGAACCGCTTGCGGGGCGAAACGCCGCAATACTCGAGGTAACTAGGTACTACCTTTTAACATCGAAACTTAACCAGGTACAAAACAGCCGGGCTAGTGAAAAATGGTTGCTAAGCCACTTGAAGGAAATGAACATCTGCTTTGCTAGTTAGAGGAATGCAATTTACAAAAGTTAAAAGCATTTCATCAAAATAATATTAGCTATAGGATGTTCTTGATAGTCAATAAGTCTTCCTTACGATAATAATAATAGTGATAACGTCCACACCAATGTTGCCCCTCCGGTGCCAACTTACGGTAGCCTTTATGGGGGGCCCATTTAGTGGACGGCAAGTCACCACCCGCTACGAAATTTTGAAATGGGGTATATTTAGCGGGTGCCGTACCTCATTCCATAGTCTAATTTTACAAAACATTTAAAATTTCACCAAAATAGCCCAGTTACAATATTTCAAGTCATTTTATATGCCATAGTTTCCATTTCACGCTATCTTTTTTATACCTACCACTGTTTTTATATTTCATAATAAAATTGTAAAAGGGGCCTCTCAATGTTGGCTTAGGCTCCATTGATGCCTAATAAAGGACCAGGCTAACCCTGTGATTTCAGTTGAATATAGTGATAATAATAAAGCGGCCTGCATCCAGCTATTTTACTTTTTACAATCAGATTGTTTGTCCACTTTATTGGTGCATGTTGGTGGTGGCTGAGTTTATTAATTTATTGAAGATCTTTGGAGAGGCCTATGACCAGCAATAGACGTCCTTTGGCAGATGGATGAATGGATGGATGATTCCCTTTCAAGGACTTTAAGATCTGCTGGATGTTCAAACCCGCGTTGTGGGACGGAGATGACGATTGTGATACGATAAATGGGGTTATTTGTGTCGAACTTGTCGTCACCGCCGTCGGAGTGAGGCTTGCCCCCGGCGCCATTCCCCTCCTAACCTCAACCTCTTGAAGAGGTTTCTGGGCATTTTGCTCGGCTTGCCTAACTTGGCCTACTACTTCGGGCCGGAGCCGGAGGCTGCGGCGTCGCTGGAGGTTCCACTGGCAGTCGGCTTGCCTAACTTGGCCGGCTGCTTCAAGCCGGAGCCGGAGGCGGCGGCAGCGCTGGCGCTTTCACTGGCCGTCGACTTGCCTAACTTGGCCGGCTGCTTTGGGCCGGAGCCGGAGGCGGCGGCAGCGCTGGCGCTTTCACTGGCCGTCGACTTGCCTAACTTGGCCGGCTGCTTCGGACCGGAGCCGGAGGCGGCGGCGGCGCTGGAGCTTCCACTTGCAGTCGGCTTGCCTAACTTGGCTGGCTGCTTCGGGCTGGAGCCGGAGGCGGCGGCGGTGCTGGCGCTTTCACTGGCAGTCGGCTTGCCTAACTTGGCCGGCTGCTTCGGGCCGGAGCCGGAGGCGGCGGCGGCGCTGGAGCTTCCAGTGGTAGTTGGCTTGCCTAACTTGACTGGTTGCTTCGGGCCGGAGCCGGAGGCGGCGGCGGCGCTGGAGCTTCCACTGGCAATATTCTTAGCGGTTTTTATGTTTTGTTTTCTGTTCTAAAAAAAATTTGCGAAAACACAGAACTTTTTGGCTAAAAACTGAAATGAATGAGACACTAAGCGTTCACAAAATGAAATAAAGATAAATTAAACTATTCAATAATAAAGAATTAGAACATAAAGGAAGAAATAGGCACTACCTTATCACCTCGACGCTTAATCCGGTACAAAACAGCCGGGCTAATTGAAAATGGCTGTCAAGCCACCTGACGGAAATGAGCATCTGCATTGCTACTTAACGGAATGCAATTTAGCACTGCCTTGGCATTGCCGGGCGGGGATTTTCCGCAGTTTAGGGTTAATTATTATTATGGCAATGTCTGCTGTTCATTTCGGTTAGTGAGAAAATGAGCTTTGTTTTGATGAAGATTTGTTTGCTTTATTTTTCCTGGGCTATTATATGAATGGTTTAAAAATATTTTATGAAAAAGTTTTGACTAAGATATGGTTTGATGTATTCAACATTATAGGAATTCAACATTTCGGCAAATTCTATTTTTCGGGTCTGAATGCTTTAATGGTATCTACTAGTGAAGTATAAGGAAGCGAGCTGTACCATCAATGAAACTGATCAATGTACTAGCGACGTATGTATCACGTATGACGTTTAATCGGTTTGTCCTTTTTTTTACTCTTGCGGTTTTGTAGCCATTAAAACATTTTTTAAGTTTGACTTTCAATCGCGATGTGTGGGTTCAAATTCTGGTTCCATAACAATAAGTGTTTTGGAGTTGTGAGCATAGATTTTTTTTACACCGCTGACTTCAGTAAATGAAAATATTGCGAGAAAACTAACACATGTCTGCGGAATAAATTCAACCTGCCCAGGGCCTTCGTTAGGCTAATGTTCAGCAGTAAACTATCGAAAGCACGACACTCGGTCTGACATCAAGCAAACGCATTTGGTCTCTAAGATAAAGGTAAATATTGAAAGCTAGTCTAAATAAAGTACTAAATATATGTTTTGCGAGTAAGTACATTTTATTACACAAACTTCAATCTAAAAAGAAATAAATCGTCAAACTTAACTCAACATTTCCTTTGATACAGCGACCACAAACAATTACGCTGCGGCATGTCGATGTCGCAAGCATGTTGCAAACATTTGCTCAACAAGTTTGCGTAGAGATATTGTCGCGTCAAAGCGGTCCTGTGATGCGTGCGACAAACTTACACAAACATGCACAACGTTTAAATAAGTTGTATCATGTGGACTTGGTATGCTAATATTGTAAAAGTCCAGCTGTAATAGGACACCCTGTACAACATGTGCTATTTTTTTAAATTCGCTATTTGAATCATTATTATTGATCGAGGGATAGCTAAAATCTCCGTTGCAACACCTTGACTTTGTGTTCGCAGTCCAAATGTTGGATTTCGTGTCGCATTTTTCAACAAATCTTAACGATAAAATTTGGTACCGACTCAGGTTTAATATCTCAATAGTTTTTTTTTAGTCGGGGATTTTTGATAGGGGATTTAATATCTACATAGTTTTATTTTTTAGTCTGGGATTTTTGATAGGGGATGTATTTCTTTCGAAAATGGGGTAAATTTGCTGTCACTCTACTTGTCAGCCGATTTCGATAATATTTGGTGACATTGTTTATTATCTAAAACTTAACAAGATTTTTTGAGCATGAACCAAATCGGCCAACTAAGGCAAGAATAACCTTGTGTCTATACCGGCTTATAGGCTGCTGAACATAGGTCTCTTCACAGATAATAAATAGCACAATTAGTATTTGATAGGGCTATTTCGTTGACCGACCGCGTTACAGAGGTGACACGTTCTTGAACCTCTCTCGTTTTTCTGACAGTTCTGACAGCTCAATGCTGTCAAAAAAACGAAAGATTTTCGAGAACGTCTCACCTCAGTTACAAAATCGGTTGACAGAATTGACCCGCATGTGGTTCACCCTAGTGTTTGTTTTTAAGCCGCCTTAAGGCTCAGTATACTGAGTGTGAGTTTTGTCGTAAACATGACGCGCTCTTCAGCAAGCGAGTAAGCATGTAATTTGTATGAAGAAATGTACAGCGCCACTAGCGGCGCGTTTTTGAAACACAAGAAGTTCATACAAATTACATGCTTACGCGAAGAGCGCGTCATGTTTACGACAAAACTCACACTCAGCATACTGATATCGATAAACGATTAAAACAAACCCCTTGATTTAATCTATTTCACGGTGTCATTAAAGCAACGGCAGCGCTCAGTTGTAAATACTACCCGCGGTCACCCATCCAAAGACTGACCGTTCCGATCGTTGCTTAACTTCGATGATCGGTTAAAAACCCTACGCTATCAGTTCAATAGAGAACTTAGCACTATAACTAGATGTAAGACAGTGCTAAAGAATAAAGTAAAAACAAAGACGGTAATATTTTAACATCTACACGAGGTAATTTAAACACAAAGACAGATGAATTATGATACTCAAAGCAGTAGATATTCAAGCCACCTTTCATTCCAGTGCTATTGAAACTCTCGTTTCAATGGAAACTATCATTTCTATGGAAAATGGGAAACATGGAAGCCCACATCAATAGATGCAATTATCAATATTCTGCGCTTTTGATTTATATCGGAATTAATACAAACAGTGCTCTCGTTACAAGTTTAACTTAAGGCTCTGCTTCAATCATAGATATATTTTTAATTAGAATGTAACAAAATTAAGCCGTGGTAGTCTAGATGTAATGACACCAGCCTTACAATCGTGAGGTCGTGGGTTCAAATCCCGTACCAATAATTTCTTTGGAATTTATGCACGGAATTGTCACACCACTGGCTTGTCGGTGAAGGAAAACATCGTGAGGCAACCTGCATATGTTCGGAGAAGAATTTCAATGGCGTATGTGAATCCACCAACCCGCACTGAGCCAGAGTGGTGGATATGGCCCAATCACCCTTCGTAGGTAGGCGTACATCCTGCAGTGGACTATTAAAAGGCTGATACTGTACAGTACAGAATGTAACATAGATGTCAATCAAGCGATATTTTAAGGTAGACAGCTAGTATGCTATAGTTTAGATGGAATTGGGCGCCTTTGTCAAGATGAAGTACTAATGCGCGGGCTCGACTCGCGTAGGACCGAGCCATCGTAGCAATCAGTGATAGTCTGAGTGTCAGTGATAAACATTATTTCGTGATTTGCTATGGGTAACCCCATAGTACCTAAATTCACCAATTAAAAGGAATAAATCAATTGATTCTTAGAATATCGTCGATTCCGAATTGCAGTTTGTAAAGAACAACTGTTTTTTTCCAATTTTAGGCTAGCCCATTAGTAAAAGTAATGCATAACTAAGCATAACTATGATGTGAATTACACCTCCTTTTGGCTTAGTACACCCTTTCTGAATAACTTTATATAAGTAATGGAACTAACAATAAATAAATAAATATTAGGGAACATCTTACACATGGTCTCTGACCCCAAACTAAGCAAAGCTTGTGATATGGCTGCCAGAGACTGACAAATAACATATACATAGTATTTTTAAATACATACGGTTCACTAACCACTGAGCCACTGAGGCAGTCGACTATGAATATAAAAACTATGAAACTGAATAAATCCATATTTCATAGCCTTTTAAAAGTACATAATATATATAAATAGAATAATAATATAATTAACATCTAATACCAAATTTAATGTCACAAACTGAGCAAAGAAATTATACGGTAATAACAAAATTTTGAATATTAATATTACCTTAAGACTGTCCCATAGCATGCTAGCACTGCTAGCTGCTAGTCTTCTGAAGCTATAGATGTTATTGAAAGCGCCGGGTCAAAGCGTATTATATCTGCACACTAATTGCTCTGACAGACGGCTCGCCGACGTAAACCGTATTGTTTTACACGAAACGTACTAACTTTATGTCGGGTTGCGGTGCAAGTGATAAGAAAACGACTGATCTTGATACATAAATGAACAGATAGTTTTATGGGTATGTATAGAGTTTTGTGCTGAGTCAAGGTTTGGTGATATCATCGTAGAATACTCTGTGTAACTAGCTAGAGTAGTGTCAGCGTAGACTATAAGAAAAAATTAAAAAATAATTTATAAACATTAATGACAAAATTACACTTAAAAAGCAAAAACAATTTAATAAAGAACACACACACATATTTGCCTGAACTAGATTAAACCTGTGTTTCAGGATGAAAAAGAGCAAAAATATGAAATCAAATAAATGAAATAACTATTCGCTAACTAAACCAAGTAAAATAATTCTAAAACTGATTACAGTGCAAAAGTGTGACGTACTTAGTAACATCCTACTATCCTACTAATATTATAAACGCGAAAGTTTGTGAGGATGGATGGATGGATGGATGTATGAATATTTGTTACTCTTTCACGCAAAAACTACTGAACGGATTGAGATGAAACTTTGCAATAATATAGATTATATATCAGAATAACACATAAGCTATAAATTATAATGATATATTGCGTATGCGGGCGAAGCCGCGGGTAAAAACTAGTAAACAATAAATCCGATAATACCTAAAAACCTAATGTTTTGTACAATACTGTAAAATTTAAGCCTAAGTTATAAAACAAATGTCTACCTCATACTTAAAAATTGTACGTGACATTTGTAAACCTATTTAAGAGTTAAGAATGCTTAATGGGTACATTTTCTTTATATTTCACTATAAACATCAATTACTCCGTATCATCGTACAACATATTGTGAAGGACTTCAGCTATTAGTTTTTTACAGTTATTGTAGTTGACTGGGTAAATATCAACCTATGGTAGAGAAGCGGCCCGAGAAACCTGTAAAATTTATTAAATTTGAAATTTATTTATTGTAGACTGAGACAATAATGATGTTTATCAGCTTCACTAGGTGGGGCTGGCACAGCACAGTGGGATAAGGGCAAAAAGATGATGATGACACCCCATACAAACTAGCATAGGTAGATAATATTAAACCCATTTTCGCTCTCTCATCGCTTGCCCCACACACCAATACGGGTTCATTATCATTTCATGGCATGTGTCGGCATGAATATTTCCCTTTGATTAATTTGTGTGGAACATATCGCGTCGTATAGCTTTATAGCTTTATTAGCATCGCTTGGCAGTGGAGCGCGGGCTTTCTGTTTATTGAGCCAGTAACCCAAGTAAGGGTAATGCAGTAAACGGGTCATAGAAAAAGATTATGGATTTGCTGAATTGGTATATTTTCTGTTGAATCTGCTAGTTTTCTTGTTCTTCTCATTCAGGTTTTTTTATGGGATCGTTCTGTGTTCGTGTGAGATTTATAGTTTGCTTGTGTATGTTTTATTTATTTTATTCTTTCCTATTTCTGATGGCTGGTAGAGCCATCAGTTCTCCAATGGAGACCATGCATAAGAAAGCGTAGCTTCAGATATCTACCGACAAAGTGAATGAACTATGTGATAAAGCATCATAGAATGCTAGATTCAAGTCGTTTTCGACCATTCTAATAAAAACCAATTGGTAAAGCCTGAGTCCAACTGTGGATATCTTGCGGCTGATATGATGGTGATTAATTATTATTTAATTATAATATAATTTGAATAAGTTACTAGCCGTAGTGATTAACTATTGTTTTAACAAGATTATTTTTTGCAAAAATAAGCATGACCGACTTCAGCAGTGTACAGAATTCGCGAATATTTCGCACGGATCGATGTAGCATTTTTCAAATTATTGTTGATTTATCAAAAATGGTTCAGTCGATTTCGATAAAATTTAAATAGGACCAATTTCGAAGTATGCTCTTTCTAATAAAAAAAGAATTATTGAATAATTGAATTATCGGACTACTATGAAAAAAGATATTATGCGTGGTTATACATAAAATAAAAAATTTACACGTCGAATTGTATAGTTCCTCACTTGTGTAACTTTTTAAGCACGAGTGGCTAGCCCCATGATTGTCATCTGATTAAAGGCATTGCTCAGTTATAAATGCTACTCGCAGCTAAAGGTGAAGATTTATTCACTGTTCATTACTACTCTGTTACACAAATAGTTCTTGTAGTAACAAAAGAACCAAGCCACATATTTTGAATGAAGTGTAAAGTTTGTGAAGTAAGGGCATATATCATTGAGGAAGGGCGTGTAGAGATAGACGTTTGGCTCTACATGAGATCTGAAAAGTTTTTTTAGGGCAAATAGTAGTCTCGCCTTGCCAACATTTTACATGAAAATGTTTTTGGAGGATTATTTATATCTGTAACGTAACGAAATCATACACAATAAGCTTCGTTACGTTTCAGATATAAATTGAAATGTTGGTTTATTTAAATTAAAATAAAAAAACCGGACAAGTGCGAGTCAGGCTCGCACATCGAGGGTTCCGCACAAACATATTGTTTAAATAATTAAAAACCAGTTTTAGCATGCGCTAATGAAGTTATTTGATATGATATCTTACATGATATGATTTACTCAGTTTGAATTTTGAACCCATATTTAGTGAATTTTGAGGCCCTATTTTTATGTGATTGAAATAAAAATGAACAGTTTTCAGATTTATTCCTATATGCGTACTCTGAGACAATGCTTTTCGCCAAATTTCATAGTTCTATGTCAACGAGAAGTACCCTGTAGGTTTTGACTATTGTGAGCGTTGAAATATGTGTTGTTTTACGACATAAATGGCTCTAACTTTTTTATACGGTAACTGACAAGCTTTTCTTTTACACAACTGCAAGAATTCATAAGTTTACGTATATAGTTTAAATTTCAACTCGATATCTTTACGCGTTCCCGAGATAAAGAGTCTTGACATACGGACAGACGGACAGACGGACAGACGGACAGACGGACAGACGGACAGACGGACAGACGGACAGACGGACAGACGGACAGACGGACAGACGGACAACAAAGTGACCCTATAAGGGTTCCGTTTTTTCCTTTTGAGGTACGGAACCCTAAAAATAAATAAAAAAATTATAAAAATATTTCATAACGTATTACAGCACGTGGAGGTACTTACAAACAATCTTAAAAATAAGGTGCGGTGGAAAGTCGCAAAAGGAACTTTAAAATATTTGGACCTTACACAAATTATTATTATAAATAAAGCTCGTTAGAAATTAACAAGTTACAAACTAGTAGCCAGGCTCTTACGAGACCTAGCTAGGTCTCGTAAGAGCCTGGCTAAAGTAACCTAATTTTGAACACAGATACTTAACATAAATAAAAAAAAACTAAAAGTTACTAATAATTACAAGTTATCAGTTTGTAACTTGTTAATTTCTAACGAGCTTTATTTATAATAATAATGTGTGTGAAGTAAATAGTTGGTATGTTTAACTATTTAATATGCTTTATAAGTAACACTAATAATAATATACTCATTAGTCTAGTCAGTAAAGTTAATTAATATACAATGATTTGTGAAATTGTTTTTATACAATTTTAAAATAAATTATTTTGATCTTTTAATTCTTCATAAGCTTTTTAAACCTACGTAACAGATGAACATATTTTTGTCTGCTCAAACAGTTTGCAAGTTGTCCAAATGGTTGGGTAATGGTGACGGATGATGGAGAAAACTTGGCGTCACAAAGGATAACTTCAGTCACGGAAGTTGTTCTAAAAAGTTTGGTATTATGTCGCTATGGTGTTACTCTGAGATATGTTAAGATGCTGTAAGGCTTATACCAAATATCTTGTATAAGATCTCAGGCAATTATGATGCAAAAGTAGTCTGAAAAGCCAGGTCAGCAAAAAGTAATTATCGTATTGGCAGGGTGGCTAGATCTGATATCAGAGTTTTGGAGCTGCTTGAAGGCTTCTGACATGGCTAAACAGTAGCTGGGATCTACAGTTAAACATGTCAAACAAGTCATGGTAGCGCTCAGTTGGAAAATGCCATCCGCAGTCAACCATCGACTGTATAGTATCCAAAGCCTGACCGTGCGGAATCGTTGCTTAACTTCGGTGATCGCTAACAAACACGATTCGAACCACGCTATTAGCGCTGCAGGCAATTTACCTATTAGTAATTGTAGCCAAGACAAATCTTGGCTATATTACATATCACTGCGCTTTAAGATAGTTTTTTGTTGTTTCTAGTAATCATTGAAGTGAAGCAACCATCTTTGCTTCCGCATGTTCTTTTACTACGAAGAAGGAAAAAAAAACCGGAAAACTATTATTAGTTTTAACAATGATAAAGAAAAACCTGCATTATCAATAATGGGGATAATTCGCGGGCTCGACCGAATGTCAAATATCAATAAGGGTGGTCAAACGCAAACGTAAAACTAACTAGTATTTTCAAATTATTCTTCAGTTTGGATCTCAGTAATCAAAATAATCATTGCACACAGCTAGGCAATGAAATAGCTGGCAAACATATAGTACTTCCCCAGCCTGGCTCTACAAAAAAGCCCTACAGTCTTTTTAGGGTTCCGTACCTCAAACAGAAAAAACGGAGCCCTTATAGGATCACTTTGTTGTCCGTCTGTCTGTCTATGTGTATGTCAAGACTCTTTATCACGGGAACGCGTAAAGATATCGAGTTGAAATTTAAACTGTATTCGTATACTTATGATATCTTGCAGATGTGTATAAGAAAAACTTTACAGTTATCGTATAAAATAGTTAGAGCCGTTTATGTCGTAAAAAACCGCATATTTCGATACTCACAAAAATGAAAACCTACAGGGTACTTTCCGTTGACATAGAACTATGATATTTGGCAAGAAGCATTGTCACAGAGTACACATATAGGAATAAATCTGAAAACTGAAGATTTTTGTTTAAATCACATAAAAATAGAGCCTCAAAATTCACAAAATAATAATATGGGTTCAAAATTCAAAGTGACTAAATCGTATCATATAAAAGAACTTCATTAGCACATGCTAAAACAAGTTTTTAATTATTTTAACAATGTATTTGTACGGAATCCGCGATATGCAAGCCTGACTCGTACTTGTCCGGTTTTTTTCCATGACCTGTGCTGTGATCCATCGCAACCTCAAGCCAACCCGTCTCGAATGAGTCAAGATCGTCATGCCAACCATACCTTAATTGACAGTTTTTACTTAATTTCACTAATCAAATGCTAGATAAACTAAAATAGTGCATGTTATGTATAGATCAAGGTCACATTAGCATAGCAGACAAACACCATCCCGTAACTTTCAATTTCGCCGCCACATCCAGAGCTAACAATAAACTCGAAACTTTCAGCGAATATTCAAAAAGGCCAAATAAAATTTCATCTCATAGACCGGCGGCGACTGCAAAACTTAAGTTCCTCGACTTCTATAAAGTGCCAGTAACATCTGTTGTATGAAGAATAAAACTAACTTCCGAATGCGGTTCAGAAACTCTTATCCGGTCAGATATAAAGTTTCCAATCGTTCGGGATGAGGGTAGTTATAAATTTGTACGGGTTTAGGTTGGTTTTGTACTTTCCGATAGACTAGACGTTTGTTCATAAAACAAAAGGGATGTAAATGTCGGAATGAAGGAAAATGATTTGGTAAGTTTTGAATTGGCGGATAATGGGCTTTTGTTTGTTTTCCTGATAGCAAGGGATGCTAAGGGGATTAACATGGCAATTAAACATTTTGCAAACATTTCCCGGGAGATTTTGTGGGTAGTTGGGTGCATTGTCTGCTTGTATGACGTAAGCATCTGGGTAGTTTTATGGTGTAGAGATTGAAGTTTTGTAGTTTTTTTATAAATATTGTGCTTCGATTCTGGAAATTATTACATTCAACTATTGACTAATCTATTCGTTATCTAATACTCAGTAGCTGTCTTCAAATAACTGAGATCGTCGTCTATTTAGCTTTTTAATGATATTTAAAGGACCAAACTGAAGCATATTTATATCAAAATTGCTATAAGAGCTAAAACTAAACTGGAATGTATGAATGTTTGTGAGCCTTAGACGTATTTTTGCTTCGTGGGAGCTACCAAAAAACGTTTTAGATATGGTTTCCGACGTAAAAAGGTGTTATTTTCGTGTTTTTAAGGCAGAAAAACGTAAAAAATCTAATCCTTTAAATCCTAACGGATATGTTTTTTTTAATTACCTAATTTGCAAATGTTTTTAATCGAGCCAGGTAGTTTTAGATTTTAGTACTACGTGAGTAACGGCTGATATTCTGATGTTGATGAAAACACCGAAAGCCAGTTTTACAAAGTATATACATAATTTCAAATCGCCATTCCAAATCAAGCTAGAAACATGCGCGTGTCGAAATAATATTAATAACAAAGTTTCAAGTCCGCAAAGCATTGTAATACCGTCTGAACTTACTTATTACCTAATTGGCAGTGCAATTGGCGTGCTGCACTGCCAGTAATCCTGCAGTGTACTCGTTTACAAGTTAAATCGACGGCGGCTTGTAATTAATTGGGTAGGAAGTTCCGCACAAACACTAGTGTCGCTTGAACGTGGAAGCTTAAAAATTTAGAATGCGGTATAATTGGATATGTTTCCAGATAAAAATAATGATGGTGTAAACTATTTTGATATTGGACTCACGAAGATAGGTAATCCATCAAAATGAAGTAGAAAGCAAAGACAAGTTTATATTTAATCTTTCGGGGTTTCACGGGGATTTATGTTAAGACCACCATTTCTTCTAAGCTTCATTAAAAACTTAGTTTTTCTTCAAATGTATCAGCGAATTTCAATTTCATACAGAAATAATAAGTTGTACAACTTATTATTTAGCTTCTAAATAGTATTAACAACAAGTGTTCAAGCCAGCACAGCATTTAAAATTCAAGCTACTTTTACCTAATTGGTAGTGCAATTGGCACCGGAAGTAACACTGGAAGTTAGAATGAATGCTTGCAGAACAGTTAATAACAATTAAGCATGGTTGCATTGAAATGATCTACTTTTCTGTTGGATAAACACGTCTGTTATTTAGCCTAATGCATATTCTATGGGTTATAAGATAAAGATAAATAAATATAATTTTTACAAGCTTATTAGTTAATATTTGAAAGTCTCAATACAAAAATGTCAACAAGAAAGTATAGCATCTATAATTAATCTTTAATTAAATAATTTGAAATTATTGCTTCACCGGCAGTACGGCAAAGGGAAAAAACCATTTCCATACTTTATTTACCCTTCGAGAGGATAAAATGGTGGAAATATAATTTGTCCCTTTGCCATGCTTCCCGTGCTGAAGTCCTGATAAGTTATGAAAGATTTCTATTAATTCAGTTTTGTTAACTATATTTGAAAGTTTCAATACAAAAATGTCAACAAGAAAGAATAGCATCTTTAATTAATCTTTAATTAAATCGTTTGAAATTATTTGCTTCACCGGTAGCACGGCAAAGGGAAAAAACCATTTCCATACTTTATTAACCCTTCGAGAGGATATAATGGTGGAATTATTTTTTTCCCTTTGCCATGCTTCCCGTGCTGAAGTCCTGATAAGTTATAAAATATTCCTATTAATTCAGTTTTGTTAACTAATCTAAATTTTGGTATTGTTTTAAAAATGGCTTCTCCATTGCATCCTACCTCCATGCTCTGTTATGTCTGGAGCAAAACTACACGAGTAGCTTCGCTGTTCCTGCTCTAGTGTTTGTGTATGGATGAGCATTCTCATACCCTATTGCCTGAACGCTACGCCATCCGGCTAAAATATATTTTCAATTTTCAATTTTGCCTGTCTCGAAATATTTTCATCACAAATTCATATTACTTCAACTACAGTTGGTACTTGTAACAGCTTTGTTAGGGTTCCGTACCCAAAGGTATTTTGGGACTTTATTGGAACTCTATTACTACCACTCCAATCGCTGTCCGTCTGTATGTCACCAGGCTGTATGTCATGAACCGAGATAGCTAGATAGTTGAAATTTTCACAGATGATATACTCGTATTTCTGTTGCCGCTATAACAACAAAACTAAATACTAAAACAGAAATAAATAAATATATATTTAAGTGGGGCTCCTATACAACAAACCTGTTACTGTTGTTAATATCGCACGATATTAACAACAGTAACAGGTAGAAGCTTGAAATATTCACAGCAAATTTAGTTGTATATTCACTTGAAAGACAAACAATTAAAGAAAATAAAATATATCGAGGGGGGCTCCCACGTAGTGCGGAACCCTTTGTGCGCGAGTCCGACTCGTACTTGGCAGGTTTTTTAATTTAATAGTCCACGGAAGGACGTACGCCAACGTCGCCAACGCACTAAGAGTGATTAGGATATATTCATTACGCTGGCCCAGTGCGAATTGGTGGATTTACATACGCCATAGAATTCCTTCTACGGACAAGTTGATTGACGAAGTTCGTAATGTTTTACTTCACCGAAATACCAGTTGTGTGAAGTTCAGTACATAAGTTCTGTTAGGACGACCTTGGATGTAGGGTTCTTTTGAAAGTAAAGGCAGCGTTTCAAAGATACGAGTATATCACTGTTTAATTAGACACACTTATAGATTACAAATTAAAATGTCACATTTGTTATAAATAAAGTACAGTTAGACGTTGTTCACAATATAAACACTAGGGACTCTAATATGGGGGTCCCGGTAAAAACTAATAATTTGGACAAAACTTTCGGAGAGCCTGGGTAATATCCCGGCTTTTGGAAATAGATTGGACGGCGACTCAGTGGTAACTAACTGGGCGCTGAAGGAAAACCAGTATTTATACTGATTCTGGAAACAATAGATGATTAGCTGGTTAAGTCCAGAAATTAATGATTTTAAAGAAAGACGGCTGTTGACAATCCAGGAGTGTTTACGAAAAATGGATACAGCGGATGCAACTTGATTTTATGGGTGTGGTACAGGGCTGTACTCAAAGTAGGGGCGGATTGAGGAGATATATAACAGTTCCAAAGAAACTCATTAGTACGGGATAGGGATTTGAACCCACGACGTCTCGAGTATGTAGGGCGGGTGTTACACTCATCGACTTGTCATTTTTCTTTCCTCTATATTGATGCTACCACTAGACCACCACGGCTATTACAGTAAGCGCGGCGTCAATGAAAAAGTCAAGAGTGATAAAAGCAAACGCAAAATGCAAATATTAAAATTTTCACATGCAAAATGCAAAGATTAAAATTCACAGATTTTCTGATACGTGATAGCACTCAAAACGCAACATTATCTTGTGTTTCTTACTGATCACTATAAGAGGTAAGAAGAGTATTCGGGTGGGTGACTACGGATAGTATTTACAACTAAGCGCTATCTTAGTTCGGATAACATGTCTAATTATTTACAGGATTTTTAACTGTTTAGCCGACACGGCTAAACAGTTAAAAATCCTTGTGATACTTTAAAATCTTTCCACTTGGCTTATACGAACTTAAATCATTTATTCTGCTTCCATGTAACTGTAACAACCTTTTAACAGCCTACTGCAGGACGTAGGCCTACCCACGAAGGTTTATTGGGTATTATCCACCACGCTGGCCCAGTACGGGTTGGTGGGTTATGCACTACATAGTGGTAAAAATATTTTTGGGTGCAGAATGGCGTATAGACCACATCAGGTGCAAAAACTGTGCTGTAACTGTAACAACCTTTTAACAGTCCACTGCAGGACGTAGGCCTACCCACGAAGCTTTATTGGGTATTACCCACCACGGTGGCCCAGTGCGGGTTGGTGGATTATGCACTACATAGTGGTAAAAATAATTTTGGGTACAGAATAGAACCCATCAGGTGCAAAAAAATCAGAAGAAAGGTCTCGTTTTGAATTAGATCATATTCAATTTTAATGACTACAGTGTACACGAAAGCATAAATAAATGCACCAAACAATCTTAAAACTTACAACATAGAATAAAACTACCCATTTCATTCTATCAGACCAACAAACAGAATAAAACAAAAGAGACACATTCAGTTTAAATCTACAAAACGCGAAACAAAACACCCTTTCTACTTTTTCTAGCCAAGATTTAATTTAACGTACGTAGAGCAAGCCCCATTAGTTAGTATCTACTTAACCAGTCTAAACCGGATCTTAACCGGTTCAGTCCAGTTCAGAGGGAACATTAATTGTGAATTAGTGCAGTACGGAATTACGGCCATTTGTTAGTAGTTGTTAAAGAGATTTGTTGTTACAACACTATCACTCAGTTGCAGAAACGATCTTTAACTTTTAAAGTCGGCATTAAATACTAATCTCTCTTTAAATGGTTGCAGAAAGCAACATTAGGTTCGATTTTAATGTCACTTTAAATTTAATAAACGGAAGTGTCAAACTACATTTTGTTGTTGCACAAAGCGACTTTAGCGCCTAATGACACTTTAAAATGACATTTCGGGTTTTAAATTTTAATGGGCCAAGGAATGTCCATTAACTCAACATTACTGTATTAACGTGGTGAATATCAAGTGATTATCTAGTAATTTTCGGATTTAAAGTTTTTATAACATGTCTTTATCGAGCCTGTCGTCTTTGTCTGATGCAGAAGAATATATTCCTTGTCGTCGTCATATCTCAGACAGAGAAGATATATTCTCGAAATACGATGGAGAAGATTTTCGTATACGCTACAGGATATCAAAAGAAGCAGTTATCCAAATATGCGACCAGCTTGATTTGGAACCAATGACCCAAAGAAATAAGGCAATTGATAGCAAAACCCAGCTGTTGATTTGTCTGAGATATTATGCCACGGGATCTTTCCAACAGGTATTCGGTGATTTGGCCAACATCCATAAATCGACAGTCTGTCGAATAGTTCAGAAAGTAACGTTGAAGCTGGCTAGATTAGCTCCTGCATATATTCAAATGCCACAGAGGGAAGAGTTGAGAAAAGTTGCAGAAGATTTTTATGAAATAGCAGGATTTCCACGAGTAGTCGGAGCCCTAGATTGCACACACATAAAAGTCATAAGTAGAGGTGGTTTCTTGGCAGAAATGTTCCGATGCAGAAAGGGATATTTTTCTATAAATGTTCAGGTTGTATGTGACGCAAACCTAAAAATAAGGGACATTATTGCACGCTGGCCAGGATCAGTACATGACTGTACAATTTTTAACAATTCCCCTTTGTGTGCTGACTTTGAAAGAGGAGCATATGGAAATTACCTATTGTTAGGAGACAGTGGGTACTATAATAAAAACTATTTACTAACTCCTTTTTTACAACCTAGAACACAACCAGAAGAAGCCTACAACAAAAGCCAAATTGCCACGCGCAATACTGTGGAAAGATGCTTTGGAGTCTTGAAGCGTCGATTTCCATGCTTGGAGAAAGGCATCACTTTGAGGAAAACTTCAACAATTCTACGAGTGATTGTTGCAACTGCTGTGTTGCACAATATGTGTATAGAGTTAGACGAAGTGGAACCACTCAGCGATTTTCAGCCTGATGAACCTAATTATATTTTATATTCAGGTCCAAATGAAGAGACGTCTGTGAGAACTGCTCTTGTAAATACAGTGTTTTCTTAAATTAACTTTGTTTTACTTTACTTTTAATCTGTATCCCATTAGCTGTCAGTCTTTGTGGTTCAGTACCTACCATAGAGTGACTCTGTGGTACCTGCCTATTTTCTTTGACAATGAGAACAAAAAAATATAGAGACTGGTACATTTTTATTGTAACGCAGTAGGATCCCTTTGTAGGTATGCAGTAACTATGATGTAATCTGCGGTGTATACGATTCTGGGAAGCTCTATTGTTTTGCGTTTTTTTATTGGTGCCTTTTGTATTCGGTTTTATGGCTTAATGACTCGAGCGGGATCAGTCTTTGTATCTCGTCTTTTATTGGGTGTTTACGTAAATGAAAAACAATAGGGGATTCTCGAACTTTCAAGTTGTTTACTTGTTAACACAATAGCGTTTATTAAGATCGAGTAATGTTGCGAAATATCTCGTAGGTTCGAGACTGTAGGAAATAACGGATATAAATACGCCGGCCGACCCTTGGGGATCAGTTTATTCGTTTACCGTCGAAGCGATAACTACTCGGGTTAGAGTGCGATACCAGTGATTGTGAAGTGACTAACTTGTGTGAATATCAGTGCCAGTGTAAAGTGTTTGTGCGAACCAGTTGTGTCGTGTGTTTTGTGATTTTTGTGAAGTGATTGTGTGCAATAAAGTACAAAGTGAATAATCGGCGTTTTAACTGACTATCCAAGAACCCATCTCGTAACATTTGGTGTCAGAAGGGTGGATAGTTGAAAATGCCGGTAACACCATACGACGAAGAGACCCCTCGCACAAGGAGTCAGCGCCGACAGGAGGAAGCGCGCCGACAAGAGGAGCAGGAGCGCCGCCAGGAGGAGATCGACCAGAGGCGCTTTGGAAATAATTCGCTGTTAATGGAAGGCAGTGAGTCCGAGGCAACCAATGACGACTGCAGAAACCCAGGAGCACCTGCTGCGGCACCTACTGTGGTACCTGCTGCACCACCTGCTGTGGCACCTGCTACATCACCCGCTGTCCCTGTGGCATTTGATATGGCTGCTTTGATGTCGATGATGCAGTCCATGACGCGGCAGCTAGAAGATCAGGCCCGAAACAACGAGAAGCAGACTCGCCAGCTGGAAGAAAAATTGGACCGCAACAAAGAAGACCAGGCTCGTCAACTGGAAGAACAGGCTCGCCAACTAGAGGAGAAACTGGATCGTGGACAAGAGGGTCTGCTTTCAAGCCTACAAGCGACCATGGGAAAGGAAATAAGAGAAATGAAAGAAAAAATGGACCAGCACGATACCAAGATGAAGGAGTATGAATCTCGCATCTTCGAAGCGGAAACACAAATCGCCGACGTAAGAAAGACCTTGAACGTCATTAAAACTGGAAGTGGAGCCATTCCACTTACAAACTTCTCGCCAGCCTCACAAAAGATCAAAGTGACGCCTTACGACGGGACATCATCATGGTCAGCTTACAAAGTTCAATTTGACGCCGCCGTTCAAACCAATGGATGGAACAAGGACCAAGCTAAGAACGCCCTCATCATGAGCCTTCGTGACGAAGCCCTGAGTATTCTGGATGCCGTGGGTAAGGAAGTGACCTACGATAAATTAATGGAAACGCTGGAAAGTCGCTATGGTGATGAGCACCTGGAACGTGTGTACCGAGCGCAGTTGAAGAACAGGGTGCAACGTCGTAATGAAAGTCTTCAACAGTGGGCCGTCGAGGTGGAGAAACTATTCCGGAAGGCTTATCAGTCCGCGCCATTACCCAACGACGAACATCTAGTGGAAGCGTTTGCTAACGGGATAGCAGACTTCGAAGTAAGAACTGCAGTGAAACTCGGGCATCATAAAACACTAAAGGAAGCTTTGGCTCAAGCCTTAGAAGTCGAGGCTGTACGAAATCCAGCGAAGGGTATCCAACATATAAGGGAGGTAAAAGACGCATCACTTCGTACAAGGTTTGGCCCTAGATGCTACAACTGCGACGAAAGAGGCCATTTATGGCGGAATTGCCCAAAGCCATGCCGAACCAGGGACGATCGACTATTGGAAGAACGGACGGATCGTGAGGCGACGCATTCACTATGGAGGAATAAACGACCTGCTGAAGAAAGCAGAAATTGGCGAGTGTTAACCGGGTCAGAAAAGCCAAAGATTTTGATATCACAAGCTCACGATGGGAACAGCCTGATCATCAATGGTGCCATCAACGGAACTTCGTGCAAGCTGACATTGGATACTGGAGCTTCTCGCACTATCATCAGTTCCCGTTTGGCTAAGCGCTTTCTTCCGAACTTCGAAAGCTGCAAAACAGTTCAACTTCTGACAGCGACCGGTCAGCACATATCCGTCCAAGGAGAGAAGCTGGTGGAGTTAAAGTTGGGTGAGAAAACCTTCCAACATAAAGTCATTGTGGCAGATATAGTTGACGATTGCATTCTGGGTCTTGACTTCATGCGAGAACATCATTGTGAGATTGACGTCAACCAAGGAATCTTGAAATGTGGAAGAGAAGAAATCTTCATGGAAGGCGCCATATCAGGAAAGGTTTATTGTCTGCAGAGAACAGTCCTTCCACCTAGATCGGAAACCATTGTGGCAGTTAGATTACCGCCAAAGTTGGGACATCAACAACGATGTGTGCTAATAGAACAATCGGAAGGTGATCAACCATGGTTAGCGGCCCGAACTTTGGTGAGGACTACTAATACTGCTGTGGTGCGTGTGCTCAACACAAGTAACGAGGAACAACTCATCAAAGGAGGAACCCCGATTGGTACATGCGAAGAAGTAGACTGGATGCGCAGATGCCAAGAACAACCAAAGGAGGAATACAACTGTGCTGAGAGTTGCAACGTGTCAACACTATTGGAAGATTCCCGGAAAGATCTCTCTGGAAAAGAACTTCTGATGGCGAAGAAGATGCTACAGCGCTTTACCGACATATTTGCCCTCGATGATGCTGTCAACGGGAAGACTGGCTTAGTGAAGCACACGATAAATACAGGAAACGTGCAACCGATACGACAGCGGCCAAGAAGGATACCAGTGGCTCGAGAAAAAGAAGTTGAGTCAATGATTGAAGACATGGCGCTAAATGGTGTGATAGAACCTTCATCCAGTCCGTGGTGTTCGCCAGTGGTTCTAGTGAAAAAGAAGGACGGCAGTATGCGGTTTTGTGTTGATTATCGACGACTCAACGACGTAACGAAGAAGGACAGCTACCCTTTGCCGAGGATTGATGACACGTTGGATACACTGACGGGCATGAAGTGGTTCACTACGCTGGACTTGAAGAGCGGGTACTGGCAAGTGGAAATAGACCCTAAAGATAAGGAGAAGACCGCATTTTCTACGGGAAAAGGCCTGTGGCAATTTAAAGTGATGCCGTTTGGGTTGTGCAACGCCCCCGCTACGTTCGAAAGGTTAATGGAGTTAGTTCTTGCGGGACTAATTGGAGACGCATGCCTTGTCTACTTAGACGACATCATAATTGTGGGAAAATCCTTTGAAGACCACCTAGAAAAGCTGGAACGAGTCCTAACAAAAATACGTGCTGCCAATCTTAAGCTGAGTCCGAAGAAATGTTCCTTCTTCAAGAGGCAAGTGAATTTCTTGGGACATGTGATTTCCGAAGCTGGAGTACAGACGGATCCAGGTAAAGTCAGTGCTGTCAAGGATTGGCCTGTGCCAAAAGACAAGACGGAAGTCAGAGCATTCTTGGGTTTATGCTCCTATCACAGGCGATTCGTGAAGAACTTTGCTGACATCGCTAAGCCGTTGCATAGACTGACTGAGGAAAAACGGCCCTTCCTCTGGGATGAAAATTGCGACGCAGCTTTTCGAGGACTAAAGGAGCGACTTTGTAATACGCCTATTCTCGGCTTTCCGGACACCGAGAACGAGTTTATCGTGGACACTGACGCCAGCAACACAGGCATTGGAGGAGTATTGTCGCAAAGAAAAGGAGACCAAGAAGTGGTGATTGCGTATTTCAGCAAATCCCTGTCCAAGCCAGAAAGGAACTACTGTGTGACAAGAAAGGAGCTACTTGCAGTGGTGAAGACATTGCGTCATTTTAGCAAATACCTGCTCGGGCGAAAATTTCATCTGAGGACCGACCACGCTGCTCTAAAGTGGCTACTGCAGTTTAAGGATCCCGAAGGCCAAGTGGCAAGATGGATTGAGCAACTACAAGAGTTCGACTTCACCACGGAGCATCGCAGTGGAAAATCTCACGGCAACGCAGATGCACTGTCAAGAAGGCCATGCTCAGAGGATTGCAAGCATTGCTCAAGACAGGAGTCGAAAGATCCAGTACCCGTCAGAATGCTCAAAGCTGACATCGGCGACGAATGGAAAGAAACCCTTCAGGCTGCACAAAAAGAAGACGTCGACATCAAGCCGATTCTTGAATGGATGGAATCAGATGCCCGTAAGCCTGACTGGAGTGCTATTGCTTCACTGAGTGTTACGACAAAGAGCTATTGGGTGCAATGGGATAGCCTGGTGCTTCAAGAGGGAGTGCTGTGCCGAAAATGGGAAAATGCTCGAGGAAACCAATGCCATCTCCAAATGGTTGTACCCAGAGTAAAAGTTCCCGAAGTTTTGAAGCTGTACCACGAAGGGTTTTCGGGAGGACATCTGGGTGTGAAACGGACACTGTTGAAGATTCGAGAAAGGTTTTACTGGATCAACTGCAGAGATGACGTAGAAGACTGGGTACGGAAATGCACGAGCTGTGCATCAGTGAAAGGTCCGCATACCCGCAGCAGAGGAGCACTAAAGCTGTATAATGTTGGAGCACCATGGGAGCGAATCGCACTGGATGTGGCCGGACCATTTCCTGTGAGCGAAAATGGCAACAAGTACTTCCTTGTCGTCATGGATTACTTCACCAAGTGGCCGGAAGTCTTCGCAATTCCAAACCAAGAGGCATCGACGATAGCAGACAAATTGGTCCATGAAGTATTCTGTCGTTTTGGAGTACCTTTGGAAATCCATAGTGACCAAGGAAGAAATTTTGAATCTCAACTGTTTCAAGAGACGTGTCGGCTAATGGGTGCACACAAAACAAGGACAACATCTTACCACCCGCAATCAGATGGAATGGTGGAGCGATTCAACCAAACTCTGGAGAGATACCTGGCAAAAGTAGTCGAAAGCAAACAACGGGATTGGGACAAGCATATCCAGCCATTTTTGCTGTCATACCGAAGTGCTGTTCATGAGAGCACCAATGTCACTCCTGCTTTTGCCAATTTTGGACGTGAATTACGGCTACCCGCCGACTTAATAACTGGTGTCCCACCGGATTCTCCACAACCCATAACTGAGTACGCCAGTGACCTCCGGAACAAGATGAACGACATCTATGAGCACATTAGAGAGTATGGCCAGCAAACATCAGAAAGAATGAAGACTAGATACGACAGAAGGACTAACAACCCTGGGTTCGAGGAAGGCTCGCTGGTATGGCTACACAACCCTATACGCAAAAAAGGGAAATCTCCAAAGCTACAAGCCAAATGGGATGGACCATACCGAGTGGTGACCAAGATCAACGACGTGACGTTCCGCATACAGAAGGGACATCGAGGTGCTCCCAAGATAGTTCATGTGGATCGATTGGCGCGATATTACGGGTGCAACGATGCTCGGGACGAGCATGTCTTAGGAGGGGGTAGTGTAACGCAGTAGGATCCCTTTGTAGGTATGCAGTAACTATGATGTAATCTGCGGTGTATACGATTCTGGGAAGCTCTATTGTTTTGCGTTTTTTTATTGGTGCCTTTTGTATTCGGTTTTATGGCTTAATGACTCGAGCGGGATCAGTCTTTGTATCTCGTCTTTTATTGGGTGTTTACGTAAATGAAAAACAATAGGGGATTCTCGAACTTTCAAGTTGTTTACTTGTTAACACAATAGCGTTTATTAAGATCGAGTAATGTTGCGAAATATCTCGTAGGTTCGAGACTGTAGGAAATAACGGATATAAATACGCCGGCCGACCCTTGGGGATCAGTTTATTCGTTTACCGTCGAAGCGATAACTACTCGGGTTAGAGTGCGATACCAGTGATTGTGAAGTGACTAACTTGTGTGAATATCAGTGCCAGTGTAAAGTGTTTGTGCGAACCAGTTGTGTCGTGTGTTTTGTGATTTTTGTGAAGTGATTGTGTGCAATAAAGTACAAAGTGAATAATCGGCGTTTTAACTGACTATCCAAGAACCCATCTCGTAACATTATTATTAAAACTATTAGCTTACTAGAAGACTCGAGTCTTATCATATAAAATTTCATGAAAATCTGTTCAGTCTTTTCAGAGCTGAGTGGTGATAAATAAACATACATACATATTTTCATCTATATTTTATATCACAACAACAATAACAAGACTAGTTAGTATTCATTTTAATATTTATTCATAATTTATCTAATTTCTTTTTTAAAATCATCATTTTTAATTTGTGCTCTTGTTTTGCATTTAATATTTCTGTCATTAACTTCTTCCGCTCTAAATAGGCATTTTCGCATTTTTTCTTAAAATAAATTCTTTTGAGGGTTTCTGCTGAAGTTGTTTTTTTCACTTTCTTCAGGGCTGAAATGAAAATGAAAAAATTTTAAACACCTTGTGATGTTGATAATAATGAGTGAATACGAAATAATAATACCTACTTTAATTATTGTGAATGAAGTGAATACTAAACTAAAGTATTTTTTTCACATGCAAATATAATTAATATAAATGTAATGTACCATTATTCTTTAGTGTCTTCCGTACTGGAGTTGCTATGTTTGTAGGCGTAGTAACTATCAATAAATTATTTTGACTTGGACCTGAAACATTTATATTACATAGTATTACTTTCAAATAACTAGCCATGATACATGTCACTACCGGGCTGTGGAGAAGGAGAAGGCCTATGTCCAGCGGTGGACATCCTACGGCTGAAATGATGATGGTAATGATGAACATCGCTTTCATATCACATGGCATGGCACACTTCTATATAACCTGAGGTGTACATGGTCATAGATTCATCTATGACATGGTCTACAAATGAAATATTTACAATATCATTTTATCATGGTGGCGCAAGTGGAAGAACTACAGCCAATGGTTTTTTGAAAATATGTACAAATAATAGTTGTTTTAACACCACTGTTGGTGAAAGAAAACATTGTAAGATTCTGCATGTCTTGAGAAGAAATTCGATGGCATATGTAGAAAACATTGTGAGATTCTGCATGTCTTGAGAAGAAATTCGATGCCACATGTGAATCCATCAGCATCCATCAATCCATCGCCTTGGCCAGTGTGGTGGAATAAGGCCTTAGGACCCTTCGGCGATAGAACTGTATTCCAGCTGTGGGATGTTTAAAAGTTGAGTTCGTAAAATAAATTTTAAAACAATATATTTATACCTGCTGTATTCATCTCTGTTTCATGTGTTAGAGCATAATTAAACACAGTGGATGGAGATAATGGACACATATCCCCATAATCAGCTTGTATGGGTAAATTTAAGATGTCTGTAGTACCTGCAAGTCCATAGTGAATTATTAAACAGTAATAAAATTAAACAGTATAATTAAATCTGTTGTCATCGCACTATTTTAAAAGTTTACCTGAAGTTGTCGCTAAATCCATTTCTTCAGTTCCCACCATCGGGGCCTTGATTTGGTCAATAATGATCTCATCTGATGGAAAAACAATACAATAAACTTAAAAAATGTATCATTTACAATATTCTGAAGGAAGCTAAGGAATTTGCTAATTTTTCATGAGATATTTGCTAACATATGAGTAACTTAATATAATTTTTTTGTTTACCATTAAAATATGTCGCTGCACTATCACACGGATTTGAAAGTGGCTCAACCTGGTCTTGGATAATTGATAATATTTTTGAGTCACTGTCGGTCATCTTTGGTTTCCAAGAACCACCACCAGTTTTGTGCAACTGTACCTACAACCAAAAGAAAAATATATTTAAACACCATGGTGATATTATAATGTCATGTTAGACTTTATAATTATGAACATTACCTTGTCTTCTTTTATATTTTTTAGAGCTGTGGCAAGTTCTTCTTTGGTTATAATACTTTCTATCTGCCCATTTTGGTTTTGAATCTGTCTGTTGACATATGAAATTTTCTGAAAGAACATAGAAATGAAATAAATAGCGTGTTATTTTCAAGAGATTGCAAACATAGTGAAGTATATATTTACATTTCTCTCTCCGACATCTTTCCGAGACTTCTGCTTCATATTATCGTACAAGGCCTTTAATTGTTCTATTTGTCTGGGACCCGTCGTACAATTACTGTTATATTTAAAGGTTATTTCTCGCCAAGCTTGTTTTTTTTTATTTAAAATGTGACCTCCTGTACTCTTATCTTCAATAATATGCTTATATCTGAAAATATAAAAGTAAATACTTAAGTAATGGAACATATTTCATAGAAAAGCTAGGTGCCTAGTACATGCTACAAAGAGTTGGGTTAATATTGAAGTACTTACCTCAATACGAGATCAACCAACAATGTTTTTTCTTCTGGAGTGTAGTTAGCTCCACGTTCTCGCTTTTTATTTAATTTATCCGCCATTTTTATGAGTAAATATAATGAAATTCACACAGCAATTCACAAACTAAGAACTCGAGCGATTTACGAATTCCGAAATTTCCGAAACGAACACGTGACACTGACAGTCACTGACAGATGACAGTTGATTTTTGCGTTTCGATTATGCAAAATAATAATAGACTAGTAAAAACAAAACGCAAATATTCACTCATTTCGTTCAGTAGAGTAATTTGATAAATGGCAACATGGTTTAATGAACTTTAATGCCGTCTTTAGTTAAAGGAGCATTAAATAGATTTAAAGAGGCTAAGGGCAAGTTTGTGCAACAGCATTAAAATAATGAATTCATTAGCGATAATGAGCCTTTACGTAATGACGTTTTAATGATGAGCTTTCTGCAACTGGGTGTATGTTCTCTATCTTAATGGTTTGTTTTAAGTGTTGTTTCGTTGTTGTTCAAAATTGGACGTGTTTTGGGGTTTACTGTATTGTATAGACTGTTTTTACGATAGATACCTTGATAATTATTGCGTTTCAAATCCATATTCTTCATTCGAACAGCCAGAATGCGGAACGCTTTGCCTGCATCTGTAAAGTAAAATTACAACATAGACGTCTTTAAATCTTGACTAAATAGATATCTTCTAGGTAAACATGCTACACCCTAGACAGACCAAAATATTAATATTCATTGTTACGAATGTAATATATTAGAATTATTGTTTTTTATTATCATTTATAATTTAATATAATGGATATTAAATTAATATTAGTCAGGATAAGTTTGATGGCAAACTTTAGAGCGATTGTTTTTCCTTTATCGTTGTATCAATAGTATTAATATCAGTCAGGATAGTTTGAATAATTTGTAAATTTGTATTAATTGAATATTAGTCAGTATAAGTTAGAGGACAAACTTAGTGTCAGGAATAGGCAGAATGTTAGAGTGATTGTTTATAGTAGAATAAGTTGCGAGATGGAAGATCTGGCACGGCAGTTTGTCGCCAACGATAGAATAAGACGGACGTTTGTATAATCAAGTACAATATAGGTATATAGTAATTTCAAGCATACGGTGTTTGATTGTTCGACTTTTCTTCTTAAAAATATTGAGAATTAATGCATAATCATGACCATTTGTAAAGTTGTTATAGTGGTTTGTTGTTACAACACTATGTACTCCATCATAGTGATTTTTAGGTGTTGTTTAAAAAAATGCGTGTTTTGGGGTGCATTGTATTTATTATTGTCATGGTAGCTGTGTATTGATAAATTTTGTCTTTTTAAATATTGTCATCAACACTATATTCTCTAGTTTTCATTAATTGGTTAACTTGTCCAATACTAAAGTGTTGGGGAAGAAGAGAATTGTTTCAAATATAATTAATATTATACAATTTCACCCTACGTTATACTTATGGCTATTCTAAAAGAAAAGGTAAACTGCAAAAGAGAAAAGCGTCAAATAGAAAGTCAAAAAGTCATCGATTTTAAAACCGCGGTTTTGAGGTCGAAGACTTTTTGCACGTCGCTCAGCCGTTTGTATAAGTTACGCTCAAAGATCGAAAACGCTCAGTGAGCGGAAAAATAGCTCACAACGCGTTGTGGTGAAATGGCTTAGCTTTTCTCATTGCCGCAACGCGTTAAGATCGAATAGCATGTCAGCCACGACACGAATTACGCTATTTGTGATCTTTCTGTGATTGCCACAACGCGTCGTGCGCGTTTTCATTAGAGCCATAACACGAATTTCGCCATGTGGATGTTTTACTGTGACCACAACGCGTTGTCAGCTATTTATCCGCTCACTGAGCGTTTTCGATCTTTAAGCGTAACATATACACCGAAGCATTGTTTTCTGATCAACTGAGGCCAATAATAATTGGATCCTTGCTTAGGAATAGACGTCCTACTTAAGTACTTACGCTGCGCTTGCCAGGTGAAGAAAAGTGCTAAAACAGATAGTAAAAAAACTGCTTTTTAACGTCTCTGCTTTAGGTTTTTTAGTGCTGACATTTTAAAATCATTAATTTAAATTTCACCCGGGGCTATAAGAAATAAAAAAGTATAAAAAATATCCTCCCGAAGTTCAATATTGAATTATTACAACCTGCGAGCCCATTTAAATGATCTACACTTTTGTTTCACATCTACCCTTCATTTTTTTCTATCTCTAATCTTTACGTTAACAAGGTTATGCGCAAAGTTATTTTCATTCGAAAGGATCTTATTGTAATAAATTTTGTAACGCTGGCTAGGTTGTATAAGGCACTTCAAAATCGCAGAAAGAGTCAAATATAATTTGTCGCATTGATATTTATGTTTTCGACCAAAATTAGCTAGAATTCTTACATTTTTTTTTAAACGTTATTAATTTTAAGCCGTTTCTACGGAGTAGCCAACTGCAGAGTTTCTGGCGGGAGCCCACTTGGAGTCTCACAACACAAATCCGACACGGATCATTTAGGTTTTAACTGATTTGTTTCGTAAAAACGCGTTGTAAAACTAGTTGTAACCAGGGAAAACTCGTTCTCCCTAAAATCGGGTCATAACTACGACCTAAATAACTAATTTATAATTACTAGTACTTCCTTCTGGTTACTAACAAACGTTCTATGTAACCCTGTATAAAACTTTAAGCTATTCAAAGTTGATCCTTTTGTGCTTGAGCATAAAATATAAGATAGCTTTTATCAATAGCGTTTGACGTATTCAATAGTCAGATTTCAAACAAAAAAACTTGTACAAAAACACTTTTGTATAGTAGCAGGTAGTTCTGAGAATTCCAACGTGATTTCTAAGAAGTTTTTTGGTTTCGGGCGATCCCTCGAGGGTAGGATTGGGGTGGGCATAAATTGGTTTGTGTCTTTGAATAGCCCTCGAATAAATTACGACGCTGTAAAGGTGCTATTTAGGTATAATGTACCTCTGAATGTATATAACCTCTAAAAGATGTACCTGTAAAATGAATCCAACCACGCAGACGAAATAAAAAATCACCAAAAACATTTTCATGTAAAATATAGCGCTTATAGCGTAGTTTGACAAGGTGTCAGCGCTCACCGAAGTCAAGCAACGTATGCCATGGTCAGTCTTCGGATGGGTGACCGCGGGGGCATTTACAACTTAGCGTTATTGTGGCTCGTATAATATGTTAAATTATAGATCTTGGTTGCATTAACCGTTTGGCCATGCCAGAGGCTTTCAGGCGGCTTAATAACTCAGACACCCAGCCTTCGAACTAACCTATACCTACGAACTTACTTATGTAAAATGTTGCTAAGACGACACGATAATATGGCTCGCACAGTCAAAACAAAAAGTTTTCAGATCTCATGTAGAGACAAGCTTCTGGCTCTACATATATGCCCTGAATCTACAAGCTCTAACATCACGAATTCTACAATCCTTCGACAAAATATGTGGCTTCGCTCTTTGCCTCCCTCGCATATACGTTAGGCGATAATTTATCTGCTATTTATTAATTTATTTATTTTATATTACAATGGTTCTTTTAGTAACAAAATGGCCGAGCGACATATTTTGTACAAAACTACGTAGGAGCTATGGAAAGGACTATACTCGAAGTGTCTCTGCAAGATTTAATTAGAAATGATAGGACACAATATAATATCACGGAGGACTATTGACCGATGGAGTCAAAAACTTGAGTGGAGACTACGTAGAGTTAAGCCCAGCTCAGGACATCCAACAGTATAGACTGAGGAGCTCATTAAGATGGATGTATGCCGCGCGGATGTATGCGTAGCGGACCCCTATGTCCAGGAGTGGACGTCCTTTAAAGATAGATGGGCTCTCAATTTCGACATTCCCTTATTGCTAAAGAACGGTAAGACAGTCCCAGAAAACAGTATGTTTCCACTATTTTTCTGTACCAGGTTTTAGTAGCCCACTGCAGGACGTAGGCCTACCCACGAAGAGCAATTGAGCCTTATCCACCGCGGTGGCCCAGTGCGGGTTAGTGAATTCACATACGCCATCGATTTTAATCTAAAGTTGTACGCAGGTTGCCTTACGATTTTTTCCTACACAGAAAAGCCATTGCTGTGAAATTCTGTAGTAAAGTAAAGAAAATTAGTATATTTGGCAATTTTCTGTAGGTTTCATTTCGGCTAGTGTGCGCTCAAACTCCGTGACCTAATTTCTTCATCTCCTTTTCATAACAGAACAAATTGAATCGGAAATCGCTTAAGTACCTAATATCAATACGTAGTTGAAATACCACTTGTTCGTACTAAGCGATTCACTTCTTCCTTCATAATGCAGACCGCTAGTGATTTGAATGCCCTACCTCCGTCACTGTTTCCTGGCAATTACAATCTGGATATCTTTAAATCAAGAGAAAATTTATGTACGCTTTACGATGTAGTCCATTGTGGAAACACAATGAGCTCTTTTTGAGCTTAGACGATGTTGTAAAGCAGTCCCTAGTATCGGTTTTGAATATTGACATGAGTGAAAGGGCGTGGCTACAAGCCTCCTTGCCTGTTAGGCTTGGAGGGTTAGGGGTCCGCCAAATTTCAAGTGTTGCTTTACCAGCTTTCTTGTCCTCTATTCATAGTACTCAGAACTTGATTGAAAAAATCCTCGCACCTTTTTTAGGCCATTCTGGCGTAGATGTAGCTCATTTGAATGAGGCAACGAAAGCTTGGAGGGTCGCTTGCCCAAATGCCGAGCTTCCAAAGACTTTATCGTCGCAGAGACTGTGGGATCGGCCGATCTGCGAACTAGCACGGAAATCTCTTCTAGACACGTGTCCTAGCGTCGCGGATCGCGCTCGTATCCTTGCAGTCTCTGTATGGGAGTCCGGTCTTTGGTTGCAAGCATTGCCCTCTTTCAATACTGGTAACCTTTTAGACCCAACTGCATTTCGTCTAGCTGTCAGCTTACGCTTGGGTGCAAGGTGTTGTGAAGCCCATCGCTGTCAGTGTGGTACTGCAGTTGACCAGCTCGGTCACCACGGTCTCTCTTGCTCAAGAAGCGCTGGTCGGATTGGACGCCACGCCAGCCTTAACGATGTCATACGCAGGGCTTTTGTCACCGCCAATATCGCAGCCGTACTCGAACCGAGTGGGTTGGCGCGTGGTGATGGCAAAAGGCCTGACGGCATGACGCTGGTCCCATGGAAGTGTGGACGGCCCTTAGTATGGGACGCAACTTGCGTCGATACTTTGGCACCGTCACATCTTCCTGAGACTCAGAGTAGGGCTGGAGCGGCGGCCAATTCGGCTGAGCAGCACAAGCGGCGCAAATATGCTAACCTCGGGAGTGGTTACATATTTGAGCCTTTTGGAGTTGAGACTTTGGGTCCGTGGGGGCCGGGAGCTCATCTTGTTTTCAAAAGTCTTTCTGAGCGTCTGGTGGACGCGACGCGTGACCAAAATGCTGGTGTTTATTTGGCTCAACGTATAAGCATTGCCATTCAGCGTGGCAATACTGCCAGCATGCTGGGCACGCTGCCAACTGGCAGTGGGCTTGAGCACTTGGATTATCTTTAGACCTTCAAGGGTATGTGGATGATCCAATTGCTTTCTATGTAGTAGTAGTGTAGTATTGTCATTATATTTATAGAGAAAATAGAAATCTTCTTCTACGCCATCATCGGATACGACTTCGCTTTCCATCGAAGCGAGTTGGTAGCCAAATGTAGCCCTTCTATGAACATAAAAAATAATTCAAAGAACTCATTGGTACAGTACACAATTGTAATTCGTGGCTATTCTACAGTCGGCCTCGTGAAAATAACTTTTACGTGTTGCCAATACCGTCTTAAGGTAAGCACCACGTGCTCCCATCACGTTGCAAACAAGTCACGCTCCCAAAATTATAAAACAACAAGTTTAATTCCCGCAAACTTCGTCAAAAATTGCTTGCCTAATCTTGGAGGAAGAACATAAAAAGTTTGAAAATCAAAATTTCCGTGACACGTAAGGGAAATGATTATAATTTGAGACGGAGGCGCGTTACGTTTAATTATTGTTGTTGTTTGGTTTCCTAAAGATTTTGTTATACTTAAAGCAAGTAAAGAGCTACGTGTCGCAATAAAAAGGGTATCTTTTTACGTGGGGAATTTCTTTACAATAATTTATAGAAAAATATTTATTGATTGATAAAAGAAAACGCTTATTTGAAACCGTCAAAGGAAAAATAGAGAGCATCACTATCACTACAAAGTATAAAACAAAGTCGCTTCCCGCTTAAGGAACTAAAACTTAGGCAACTAAGGAATATATATCATTCAAGGTTTAAGGATGTTCAGAAGAGACATATGAAGAACTGCAAGATTGCGCCCTCTTGTTGGGAGTCCACTGCTGAGAATCGATCAGAGTGGCGGCGACTTGTGCAGAATCACGTCTGTACTTTTGAGAATAAAAGAAAGTGCGAGTTGGATCGGAAACGTGATGAACTCAAAATTCGGCCCCCCTCATCTATACAGTATAAATACTCAAATGGCATATTAACTTGTAGTGTCTGTTCACAGACATTTACGCAAAATTAGGCTACATAAGCCACGTGAGAGCGCGACATCAAAGCTCATTTCCATAGATTTTTTTTTTTGCCTGCTTTAAATAACAGAAAAAGAGTCGCCGCGGCCGAAACCGACTAGGAGACATCATCATTCAAGTGAAAAATATAGTTAAGGGAGTAAAAATCCAATAGCAAAATAAGAAGCCGTGGCGGCCTAGTGGTAGGTGCCGCCGCCCGCCTTACAATCGTGAGGTGGTGAGTTCAAATCTCGGTCCCGTACCAATACGCTATGAGTTCTTTGGATTGTATGTACGGAATTTCACACCACTGGATTTTCGGTGAAGGAAATAATCGTGAGGCAACCTGCATACGTCCGTAGAAGAAATACGATGGCGTATGTGAATCCACCAACCCGCACTGAGCCAGAGTGGTGGATATGGCCCAATAACCCTTAGATAGGCCTATGTCCTGCTGTGGAATATTAAAAAAGCTGACACAGTACAGCACCTAAATTGGGAGACCATAACTCTAACCGCAGCCCAAATTCAATGAAAAATAAAACCCTATTCTCTAGTGCGATCATTGGAACTAGTGTTTCACGTGGGTTCTGATTTGCGCCAGCGGTTGAATATAAACAGGGCACACGTGGTGGCGAGCTCCCTCGCCGTCCTCTAAACAATGGAACCGAGCTTAGAACCCCGTTGGTGTAACCATAGAGTTGGTATATTTTGGGATAATGTGGTACTTTTTGACCGACGAAACGGAGGAGGTACTCAAATCAACGCGAGACACGCATAACTTTTTATTTACGTAGTAGTCCGATTTCGATAATTATTTTTTTTTATTGAAAAGAATATATTTCGAAATTGAGCCCATTTAAATTTTATTGAAATCAGCTGAGCCATTTTTGATAAATCAACAATAACGTGAAAAATGCTACATCCATCCGTGCGAAATTTTCGCGAATTCTGTACACGGTTAAAGTCGGTCATGCCATATTTTGCGAAAAATAATGATGTAAACAAAATAATAAACCACTTACAAAAGGCCTGTTAGATTATCTATAATAAATATTTATGTACCATCCATCCATCAATCAGGCATAGGACGTCTACTGCTAGACATAGGCATCCCCTACAGATCCGGTTGGTAGCGGCTGGCATCCAGTGCCAATTTACGGTCTTAACATGGTCGTCCATTTTGTGGGTGGACGTCCTACGCTGCGTTTGCCGATACGTGGTCTCCACTCGAGAACTTTTCGACCCTATCGGTCATCAGTCTCTGTGATATGTTTACTTTATTGTACAGGGTTATTGGAAATCAATTAGCACCCTTTTAGTGGCTTATTCAGTACATCAAAACTAACAACTTTTGTTTAACGATTTTATCAAATCCCAAAAAAATGCTGTTCCATAGAAAAATATTGTTCACCCGCGACAAAATGTTTGGAACAGTTGTTTTTTTTTCGTTTTGCCAAAGTCGCTGAACAAAATTTGTTAGTTTTTATGTACAGAAAAAGCCCCTAAAAGGATGCTAATTGATTAGAAATAACCCTGTATCGATATATAATATACAGGGTTATTTCTAATCACATCCTTTTAGGGGCTTATTCTATACATCAAAATAAACAACTTATGTTCTACAACTTTTGCCAAAACTTAAAAAAAAATCAGCTGTTCCAAACATTTTGTTAAGGGTGAACAATATTTTTCTATGGAACAGCATATTTTTTTAGTTTTGACAAAAGTCGCAGAACAAAATTTGTTAGTTTCGATGTACAGAATAAGCCCCTAAAAGGATGCTAATTCATTAAAAATAACCCTGTATATACATTAGGGCATTAGAGTATCCTAAAATATTTTTCCACAATGTCCTAATTTTCTCCCAACGCGCAGCCACAGTAGCGTAGGGTCACCATTCCGAATCCCGCATTATATTAATAGTTACTCACGAACCAGTTTTGCGACACACCGCGTTAATTGTATGGGAGTCCAAAACTCCATACAATAACTGGATGGTAATGGCCATTAACCGATTCTGATGCAATGGCTGCTTTGCATTTGTATGGAATTGTATGAAAGCCCCCACCTGACGGACCATTGACTTCTGAATAGATTTAAGTTTAACTTTGTAGAAATGTTTCGTTTGTGAGAATGGGTTATGGAGGAGTTAGAATGCGGGCTTTATGTTCTGTACATTATATTACTTACATAGGTACTTTAATTGCGTTTAAGGATTGTGAATCGACCACTGTTTTCAAAGGTCGTCCACAAGTGGTATATGATTCAGAGAAAAATCGAATCAAGATGATATATACATCATTTGAAAGCTTGATTTATGAGTTTCTCAAAAATATTTAATTTTGATTATTTTATCCCTCCATTTCATTTAAATGTGAAAAATAAATTGTATGAAAAATAATAATACAGCTTTGTATTTTTTCTAGTTTAGCAATAATAAAGTGTTTCTATCGTTATTTTACTTGCATTCGTAGCTGATTCTACCACATTCACCTCTTAATTTGCTAAAATTAAAAATTATAGACTAACAGTGTGACCAAGGTACAAAAAAAAACACTTAAAAACTGTGTCTGAATGGTAAAAATGCTTCTATTTAACAATAATGGAGGTCACTTAACCAGGGTTGCTAGAGATAAACTACCTATCGAGCCAAATATATTTATTTATCCTAATAGATTCAAAATTAATTTAAAAGGGCTTTTTTTTGTTTTTAACTGATGTAATAGACTCAGAAAAATATGAACTTTCTCGAAATGTCACGAGTGTTGTGGTTAGAATTTTTGAGTATTATTATACCAGCCTCCATACATTTTGTGGACATCTCCTTTTCTGTTGAAGCTTGATATAATTTAATTATAATTTTTTGATAAATCTTACGTTTCGAAAGAATATTTTTTTCACCCCTTAAATTAACCATGTCAGATGCCTTCAGACGGCATTAAGCTCTGACACCAGAGCTAGCCACCATGCTAATACGAACTTACTTACTTACCCCTTAAATTGTAATGAAATGTTATATTTTTGGTGTCAAACGTTTGAATAAGAAATACTGCATGCTCATAAATTATGTCTTATTTGTTTAACTTTGTCTAACTGAAGATGTGGTTAAAAATTCCTAAGTGGAGACAATAAGTACTGGCAAGCGTAGCGTAGGATTTTTAAGGCTATGGCTAATTAGATGCCCGCTAAATCTAGCGAGACACTCGATAATTATCTCTAGTGTCATGTAAGCTCATGTAAAGGTTTCACAGCTTAAAAAAAACTCTGACACATTTATACTGAAACTTTCAAAAATATTATTATTATATACTATGGGACTAATCGCGCACTAAAATTAGGAGATAAATAAATACCTCATCACCCCGACGTTTCGGTCAAGTTACATCGACCGTGGTCACGGGTAGACACTACAATAAACAAGACTGTCGTATTGTCTGAACGGTAGTAGCACTCAAATGTAATTATACCATCTGGGACTGATCGTACTGACTTGAAGTGTTAATTTCTTATTAATAAGTAATTTGATAGGTAGCTGTAACCTTTTAGTTTCATTTCTGTGTTGCTTAATCATATCCCACCAGATTAGATGCTGGAAATAAAAAATAAATAAATATTTGGGACATCTTACACACGGCCTCTGACCCCAAACTAAGCAAAACTTGTGATATGGCTGCCAGAGACTGATATACTACATATACATATTTTTAAAGACATACTTATACAGATAGTAACTAAATAACACCCAGACACAGAGCAAACACTTATGTTCATTACACAAATATTTGCCCTGGTGGGGATCGAACCCACGCCTCTTTGATCCAGAAGTTAGGGTCACTAACCACTGAGCCATCGAGGTAGTAAATTATAGTAGATAAAGCACATGAGAAGAACTAAATATGATCATTCGCACTACAAAGTCGTCGGATGAACAACATTTTCCAAAATGTACTGTAAGCTTGATACAAGCCAAGCTAAGCATGCTGAGAACCGATAGAAACAGCTTAATATTTTAATACCTAGCTGATGCATAATAGAGACACAAATATCCAAACAATAAACATAACAACAAACACTATTTATTTCACTTCTTTCCCCTCCTGTTTTCTGAATTCGGACAACAACAATACATATTTATATATCACTATCATTAAAACCCCTATAGTAACAAAAATCATCCATTCCCTTTACACCGAAACCAACAAAGCTCTATTGTCACCGACTATCAACAAAATGACCACCAGTTCTACTCCTAACTAAATCAAAATCTTACATAATCCATTCAAATTTCTCAGAAACTGCCCCAGGACATCGACCGAGATGAATGCAAACGAAATAATACAGAAATCAAAACAATCCGAGCTTTACTATTTGTGTAAAATGACCCTTTCAAACGTGCAACAAGAAAAAGAAGGGACTCACACAAGGAAACCTTACACACGTGTACTAACAAAAAAATAAACAAGTATTTAAGAATCTGATGCACAGAATTCTGACTCGTACGACGGGAATGATTTAGGTTTAAAGTCCTGTGAAGTAGAAAGCAATGTCGATGATAAAACATCAGCTGTTTGAAGACGAGGCAGGATGCAGGGCTCTGATAATTTGGTGCAAACATTTGTTAATCGTATGTGTTGAGTTTGTTCGTAATTATCAAAGTTGGAGCGTTTGAAACTCAGGATAAAGAGTTTGAAAGACAGCGCGAAGTTTAAACGTGCCCCCACGCGCCTGTAAAAGTCTTTTAGCAGGATTTATAAGCGGAGTCTCAATTGAATCGTCATTCAAATGAGGCCATAGTATTCTCCAGAGGTGAATAGAACTTTTCAGGGTCGCGACGCAATATTTATTGACAAAATATTTTTAAAATTCTTATAGATTATTTTTAAAAGTAGGTAGATTATTTGAATGTCTCAAATCTTTTAATTCAATTCTACACAAAATTGGTTTGGTTTTGTTAGTAACTTGTATGTGTTGTTGACAACATATACCTAGCATTGTAAATAGATACTTCTATGAGCTATTACAAAATATGTATAATTATATCACTTACTTCATTACGCCTTGCTAAAGTAGATTAATTTGAATGTCTCAAATCTTTTAATTCAATTCTACACAAAATTCGTTTGGTTTTGTTAGTAACTTGTATGTGTTATTGACAACATATACCTAGCATTGTAAATAGATACTTCTATGAGCTATTACAAAATATGTATAATTATATCACTTACTTCATTACGCCTTGCTAAAGTAGATTAATTTGAATGTCTCAAATCTTTTAATCTAATTCTACACAAAATTCGTTTGGTTTTGTTAGTAACTTGTATGTGTTATTGACAACATATACCTAGCATTGTAAATAGATACTTCTATGAGCTATTACAAAATATGTATAATTATATCACTTACTTCATTACGCCTTGCTAAAGTAGATTAATTTGAATGTCTCAAATCTTTTAATTCAATTCTACACAAAATTCGTTTGGTTTTGTTAGTAACTTGTATGTGTTATTGACAACATATACCTTGCATTGTAAATAGATACTTCTATGAGCTATTACAAAATATGTATAATTATATCACTTACTTCATTACGCCTTGCTATCACTAGTAGATCAGAAAGTATTTCGTAAACAAGATGAGTTCTCAGCCTACAATGTGTATAATACTTTATAACTTCTTTTCCTTTTCTTTTTGTTCACCGTGTCGATGATCTAGAATAATCTAGATAATTATGTGTATTTATAAGACCTTTTCCCAATAACTTTATGTAGTAGTATATTATAAGCTTTTCTTGACGTCATTTTTGAATGATTATGTTGTAGCATTTGGTTCGCGTGTTATTATTATTAATGAATAGGTTGTAAAAATCCCCCCCATATATAAAAATATATATCCCCATATAAATGTCTCTATACGTGTACAGCCCAAAATTATTCTAAATAATGTCACCGCCTACCCACGCCCTACCATGCCAATGCTAACTAATGTTATTCTTACTTCAATTTAAACTATGAACTAACTAATTTTGAACTAATAAACTAACTATGAACTAAATATGGCCAATGATTGTCTAGTGTGAACCCAACGTTGTGATCCGCAAAACCCAGATTATGGTGATTTTGGAAACTAGGTACCTAACCGATATTTAAACAACCTAAAATTCTAATACTCACTAGATAATAACCTACAGCTAGGATATTTCTAACACATTATAAAACTCGTACTCATATTGACTACTTGGGGACCGTAAACCTAAAGAGTCAAGATTACCCGTTCTACACAATTTCCTTAGAGCTATCAAAAGAACATAATACTAATTCCTAAAGGATAGAGTACAAATATTAAGATAATGAATAAACATTGCTTCTAATGGTTCAAGAGACAGTTATGAAATCACTTTCCTCAGGATTAATAAAATTGATAGAATCCTTGGGAATTATAACTTTAAATGGAAAAATATCATATTATTATATAATAGCATAACAACAGATATCACGGCATAGGTAAGGCGCCCCTCCACCGCGCCAAATAGTCTCCCTCGTCTGACCTGACTTGGGCAGGAGTCCTCCGTATTGTTGTTATGAGAACAGCCAGAAGGGCTATACTACTTTTGTCAATGCTGTCTGTCTGTCATGTCTTCACAAAAGGGGGCAAGACTGTCTTTTTTGCAAATTGTCCCAATCTTCGGTTACGGTGTCCGAAGCCCCTAATTCCCAGGGAATGGAGGAACCTTCCTCCATTCCCCCAAAATTAACCTCATATGGTGATATATGAGGGATCCGATCTAAAGGTTAACTGTGGGGTTTCCCTAAGTCCCAAAGAATGGAACCAAGAGAATCCCCTAGACCCTATGGAAGTTACCTACCTACATAGGCTATTTCCCTACCTATATTTTCACAGCTAGCTAAGAGAACCTACGTCTCTGGTATAACCGTCTTAACATCAAAGGAATTACATCAAAGAATATCCAAAACTTAGTTAAATACAGACGATAGTACAATTTAGAGTCTCCGACTCTAAGAATCGGAATGCTCATCAAGGACAGTCAAAGTGTGATCATATTTATAGTTCTCTGCTTGTAGAAAGACTTTACTTATTAATAAGTTAAATTTAGTAACAGCTTCAAGCCTTTGGTTCATAGTCAGTAAATTGAACTTCTCTGTTATGTGGAATGGTTCACCCGCCATACGGTCGAGAGGCTACTGATCCCCAGATCGATGGTCTGTTCTAAGAGGCATTCACAGCTAAAAACCCCAGCCCTTGATGCCACTCAACTCTTGTGAGTAAAATAGCTAAAATTGAATGATGAAATAACTGTATAAAGGCAAAGTCAATTCTAAAATCCTCTGTGAACTTCCAAAGTATCAACTATCCTTTGATAGAACCTTCAGATTCCTTACATGATGTAATTAGGTCTGTACTACTAACCTGAGTACTCTAAATATTACAATATTTAGAAAATGCACTATAACAATGTATAGTTGTTGGTTCTGAACACTAAAATCATTCATATAAAACATGTTACATAAATATGATCGTAAACATGGGACAATCTCTGTTAAAGATTAATACACTTTAGTAAATCTCCAAATATTGGTACTATGAATTTGAGTACACTAAACGCTTCGAGTACGCTAAAGATACGTATGACTTTTCCAAGATTAAAACATATATTTCAAATGCGTGTATTTCACGTAAACAAATATCATTAAGATAAATAAATGTAGGTACAATCATTAATCTTCAAGGTTCCGTTGAACTTTGGTATACGCTATAATCGCAGCGCAGTAATCAAATGAACATTACACACCGCAATATTAAAAATAAGGCGCTTAATATAGTCCGTTTAGGTATAGAAAAACACAATATATTTCATATAAGAAAGTCCAAACCTGCAAATGGGCACAGTAAGAACAAGCAAGCACACAAATAACAAATCGACAATACAAATAAAAAGTAAGATTGTGCGTAAGAGATTGAGGGTATCCAATCAAAAGATTCTTTGAAATAAATCAAGTATATTTAAGGTCTAACTAAATACACGCCAGACTTAAAATGAACAATGTAGGTATTTTGTAAATGTTTAAAAGTCGTATACTTTTACAAATCAATCTCCCACAAATAAATCGGAATTGCCTCACCAAATGATCCATCCTATGGCTCTCGTCCTCGTAGCCCGCTAGCTTTCCCTTCCAAAGTAGTTCAGTGGCACGCTGGAAATATGCCCGTTCCTTCGAAGCTTCGAAGTCCAGCGCTGCATCAAACCGTCTTCAGGTTGCACTTAGCTGTGCCAATCTGGCTTACCAAACGTTTATGCAAATCGAACAAAATCAATCCGCAAGTTTCTCCTTTAATTTGCACTATATTTCATTATAATTTCACTTTTATAAAACGATCCGCACTGAATTACACTATAACAAAGCCGATGTCACTAATTTCTCGAATTCCCGACTTAAACTGTCCCGGAGCTGGTTCCCCCAAGCAAGAGAGGGAGGCCACGCCAGCAGCCTGTTTTATACTAATTTCACAAGCTTTTCCCGCCATGCCTTACCACTGTTGCTCGATGTAAACATTAACAACGACCAATAGGGAACGAGCAAGATGGCGGGCACGGCGGTAGTCTCCATTTTACACTACTTTTTATACGTAAAACCATCTTAAACTGCATTTCTTACTTATTAGAATTATAAGAACAATTATTGATACATTTCAAGTCATCTATAATATTATGAAATCATAGTATTAAGTAAATAGTGTAGGTAAACAACAATGGCCGACATTCTGATGTCATGATATTTCTCAGTTCTATTTAGTTACTAATAAGTCTTATAATACGTAATACATGTTGTAATTGTTACTAAATATTATCCTATCAATTATTAGAGAATAGTTGATAGGATCATAATCACTTTGACGATAGAATAACATACTGATAAACAATATCGCCAACATAACTAGCAATAGCGGATATGGTGTCTTGATTTGTCTGTTTATAATAATGGAAAGTAAATAAATAGCTTTGGACCAATAAAAGAAGAACAGGCTCACTTCTGAGTCCATTTTAAGTGATATGAAATCCCTAATCTAACAAACGCATAAAGCAACTAACAATCTTAACGCTAATAAAGCAAATATTTGCAATTCCCGCATTACGAAGCATATCCGCTTTATGTCAGTGACGTCACTGGGAGTTTATTACAATGTTACCACCCATAAAATTAAATTAAATATTCCGTTACTTTTACAGACTTCCTGTTATTTCTACAAATACGATTTAAACTATTTTCTTTACACAATGTAGCTAGAATAATAGTCATCTAATCCGATGACAATACAATACAATCTTATGCCATTGTTTTAACGCTTTTCTCCTTGAACAAATATTACCGTACAATAAAATTACACCACAACTGTTTCTTTTTTCAAAATCACGCGCTGGCAATAGTGATTTTTGGCCCGGCTTTCGACCATTGTTATTGTAAAGTGTAAATATTAAATCCTAGTAAAATTATCGGATAAAATTGCTCGAAATACCTATAAATATTAATACAAGATTACTGCTAAACGAATATGCAGTATTTAAAGTTGAATGGTAAGTAAAGTATTGCAATTGGACTAAGATTCTTTGCATATGTAACCTAAATATTCAAATCTAATTATTTGATGTTCGTTTCAGGATACTCTTTCCAGTCTTTGACATTCTCCCAGCCTCCGAAAGTCTTCAGCTCCATATAAAAGATCCCAGAGCTTGCAGGACAACTTCTAACCTGGCGACAGCGGCAAAAATCCTTAAAATTGGCTAAAATTATATTAGGTATTGTTACCTATAGAACTAAATAACACGGTTAGTAAATTACTACTCTTTAGAGTTCTTCTCAATAAAGATTATTGGACTTGTATTGTATAAAACTCAATCCTCCAAATGCTGATTTCTTGCTAATAAACTTCAGACTTTAAAATATCATACATAATGTGCAAGTTGCCTTTGAAAAGCTTCCTGGCATCCTAATATCTCTTCCTGATTTTCTTAAGATACTAAAATTAAGAAACTTATTCCTAATTTAATCTATTCCAGCCTGGATTCGACGTAGGAAAGGAAGATTCCACCGTTTCTCGTTCTCTGTGACTCGCCTCCTGTTCATCCGACGTCCAGGGCGTGTCCCATCATTACCAAAGCATGTGAATTTTCTTCTCATTGTGGTAAAACATCAATAAAGGTAAAATTTATCATATCTCGCATCTATTACTTACATTATTATAGCACCTGTGGAGCTATTTTCTATAACTCTAGTTGAGTTGCTCAAAATATTAAATTTTAGTAATTAAATGTTACCTACCTAGTGGGAGACGTAGTTTGTTACATGAGAAATACATGTAAGTAGCTACATGTGGACAGCTATGTACAGATGGACCTTTACAGCGACCCCCAAATTTGAGAAGATTAAAAATTTTCTTAATCGGAGTAAATTTCCTTCATTTTTAAATGACTTCAATATTCTTTCAGAATAATCGCGTTTAATAATTAAAATTTAATCGAAAGCGCAAAATTGTATTTATCAAAATTCGGATTCTGGCAATAAAATTATGTGTCTGAATGTGTGTGTGTTTTTTTTTTATCCTATCACAATATATTATAAGTGTATTTTAAACCAGCTCATAGATGTTCGTCTTAGAATCTTAACTCAATGTTTCCAACAAATCGTTGATACGAAAATTTTTCCACTCACCCTTCAATATCAGCATCTGGAAAGAAAACCCGATTGTGAGACAAGTCAGCCCTAGTAGCTCGATGCTGATCCCATGACCAAACCAATCTTCCGTTTACCCGATGTTATCAACACCGTTCTCACTGATACTACGACTGGTAAGTGAAATGTCCAAAAGTTCGCATGAAACCAGTGTCCCACGATGAGTTTAAGAAAATAAAACGAGCCATCTCTAAATTGGAGAGTGTAGAGTGTAGGTAGTTTGTCGGTGGGCGCACATTGTAGAGTACAAGATCTTTATGGGGTCAACTGTTTTAGTTGGCGGGATGGCACGCTTGCTTAAACCTAACAACATCCCTCCGTCCATAAAGTTCAATTTGAAAAAGTGTTTTGCCAGAATCGAACGCTGACAAACCGCTTATAACCTCCAGCAATGCTTTTCTCTACAGCTGCAATCATTCTCATTCAAAATCGCCATTCCTAAAATTTCTACCTAAGCGACGTCTTGTTTAAAGTTTCATCCATCTTTCATTCATCCATTCAGTACAACCTGCATTTCCATCAAAACAAATCCCTTTCGTTTGCGTACAAAGTAACATCCCTCCGAAGATAAAGCACTGCCTCTGCGAAGTTAAAAGCGTTCCAATATTCGCACAAATCCCTTAAAAGAAATTACCCTGGGCCATCCACATTTACAAATACTTTTTAACAATGTCTTAACTACATATCTAACAAAGGTCTAAAATGTTTTATAAGTGGAAACGTAATTACAACAAGGATAAACCTGTAAACCATAAGCCATAATCTCAACTTTACTGTGACTCTTTAGCACTAGTAGCGATTCGTATAACTAAACAGCAAATTCGTAAACCATTAACCTATAAACTCTAAAATTCACAATTCCTCAAATAGCGAATTTAATACGAAATCTTACAAATAATGATTAGAGGTAATTTCCAAAGATTTCCACAATTTGATACAAATTATTTTCAAAGTTTACAACTTTTGTATCAAGACAACTAGGTAATTTAAAATACTTATGCTTCAGTGTAAATACAAAAGGTTAAGTTAATACAAAATGTTAAGCTAATTTTTTTTTTTCTCTGGTAAATGAAGTTTTTCCATATGAAATTGAACTAAAGTTAAGCTCGTTTAAGATACTACAACCGAACTTCACACAACAAAACACGGCCTTCACACGGCCAAAATTCTATTCCCACTTTTTTTTTTTTTTTTTTTTTTAAACCCACAAAATTTTAACTCTACTCCAAATCAAAAAGGCTTTCCGGTATTCGCGCTATGGAAACAAAAATGTAAATAAATTGGATCTAAAATTAAACTTCGATGTCCAACATTTCCCTTTCCTAATTGTCATTGAAGCACTAGTCATCAGGTTACATGTAAGCCAGTGGAAGATAACCGCCCAGTCCCAAAGTCGACAAACGGCACCATAAGGAAAAACTCCAATCCCACAAAGCGATCGTTTTCTGCTAAGGTAATCTGGGTGTGAAGCAGATCTTAACTGTACTAGTAAGTGCATTTGTTTTTGCTAAACCAATACACAGCTTAATCCTGTACAGTTTGACTCAAAAGATTAAATGCACTCTTCCTAAAATCCAAGCGTTCCTAAAACAAGAATAGCAAAAAGACATGAATGGAACTAGCTAGCTTTCTGTCGCCCTTGCCCTCTGGCTTAACCTTACTCCTGGGCAAAATTCTATGAAAGGCTTGATGTTTAGTGTAAATATCGTATTGATTTGAACTTTGACAACTAAGCAATGCTATTACATGAAGTTCTTTACTACATCTAAAAAAAAATTTGCTAAAGCAAATAGGTACTTCCAATAACTAATTTTGAACAAATATTCATAGACTACAAAATTTTCATGATGGCTCACTCGGACCTACATAATTGTAAAAACTAGAATATTATGTAATCAGTTTGTTTCACTCTGGCTGAATTACCCTCTTAATGTCAACGCCCTTCTACTTCCCAAGCTATAGTTAAATCTGATAATCTATTTAATTCTCAAAATCATGCCTTATACACGAGATAAAAGATTAGGTACAGTAAAAGAAACTCATTTTTAATACTGAATTTAGAAACTAAGTAATTGAGAAAAGTAATTTTAAATGTAAAAATGGTAGAGAGGTAAAAAGTTAAAACGTAGAAACCTAAAAGAGTAGAATAGTGGAAAGGTAGAAAAGTAAACAGGTAGAATGGTGAAAAGTCATTAGGTAAGAAAAATAAAAACGTAGAATAGTAAATGGTATACAGGTGGACAATTAAAAAGGCAGAAAATTAACAAAGTAGAAAGGTGAAAAGTCATAAGGGAAAAAGTAAACAGGTGAAAAAAGTACAAAGGTGAAATGTAAAAACGTAGAAAAGCAAAAGGGTATAAAGGTAGCAAAGTGAAAGTAGATAGGTAGAACATCCCTATATATATATATTTGGATCATCGACACGACGAAGAAGAAGAATAGGTAGAAAAGTAAAAGCGTGGAAAGGTATAAACGTATATAGGTAGAAAAGTAAAAAGGTAAAAGAAGTAGAAAGGTGAAAAGTAAAAACTTAGAATATTGAAAAGGTAGAAAAATAATAAAATAGAAAGGTAAAGAGCTAAGAAAAGAAGAGAGATGAAAAGTAGAAAGGAGAAAAGTAAAAAGTAGATGAGTAAAAACGTAAGAAAAGTAAAAAGGTAAAAGTAATTAAGTAAAAGGTAAGAAATGTACAGAGGTGAAAAGTAATTAGATCGAAAAGTAAAACGTAGAAAGGTAAAAGGGTGTAAAGGTAGAAAAGTGAAAGTAAATAAGTAGAAAAATAAAAACATGTAAAGGTATAAATATATACAGGTAGAAAAATAAAAAGGTAAAAAGTAGAAAGGTGGAAAGTAAAAACTTAGAAACATGAAAAAGTAGAAAAGTAATAAGATAGAAAGGTAAAGAGCTAAGAAAAGAAGAGAGATGAAAAGTAGAAAGGTGAAAAGTAAAAAATAGATGAGTAAAAACGTAAGAAAGGTAAAAGTAACTAAGTAAAAAGGTAAGAAATGTACAGAGGTGAAAAGTAATAAGAGAAATGTAAAGAGGTAAATAGAAAAATAAAAAGGTGGAAAAGTAAAAAGTTTGTAAAATAAATAGGTAGAAAGATAAAAAGTAGGAAGGTAATAAGGTAAAAGTAACCGTGATCAGTAAAAATAACGGTAAAACGTGAGAAATTAACCATAAAATGTGAAAAGTAATCGTAAAAATAAAACGTAACCGTACAGAGTAAACGGTAAAAATAAACATAGTAATCTTTAAAAGCTTTCGGTAAAATTATCTATGAAAGTAATTGTAAAATAAAAGTTAAAACGGTGAAAACTATGTAAAGAATGAAAGCAAGAAACGAAAGGAAGAAATAAATGTAAATGTGAAAGAAGAAAGGTAAGGAAGTAAGTAAGAAATGAAAGTATGAAATGAAATAAAGAAACTGAACTAAGACATGAATGTAAAACTAGAATGTAAAATGAATTTTAAAATTTAAATGCAAAAGTTACATGTAAATTTAAAAGTTGAAATTATAATTTAAACTTAATGATTGAATATAAAATTTAACGTAGGAATTGAACATAATAATTGAACAAAAGAATTGAATATAAAAACGATAAATCGATGTAAAATGAGAGTAAGAACTAAACGTTAAACTTTATGAGAGAAAAGCAAAGTTTGAAGTTCATATAAAAGTTATAAGCTTAAAAAACATAAGAAAAACATAGAAAAGTAATAAAGTAGCAAGGCAGAAAAACAAAGAGGTAGAAAAATAAATTTAAACAAACTAACCGTAAAATGTGAAAAGAAAAAGTAATCGTAAACGTTACCTGCAAACGATTTGTCAAAACAAAAGTAAAAAGGTAAAAATTAAGTAAGTAATAAGAGTAAGAAATGAGAGTGAAAAATGAGAATGAGAAATGAGAGTAAGCAAGAATTGAAAACAAGTAGGACATGAAAGTAATAAGAAATGAAATCAAGAAATTAAAGTAAGACTTATATCTATAAATTGAATGTACAAGTTAAATGTAAAAATGGAAAGTAAAAGTTAAATGTAATGGTTGAATGTAAAGTACGTAAAAATTTGACGTAAAAATTAAATTTATAAATTGAATGTTTAAAGTAAAAAGTACCTGCAACGTAAAAGTAAAAGCTTAAATTAAACGATAAAAATTTAACGTTTAAAAAGGAAAGCAAAGTTTTCATACATTACAGCTTATTTATTTAATTAAATTCATTACAAAGGTATAAATTTACAAAATATTACTTACAATATGATTATAGGACACACCATTATCCTAATTTAAATACCTACAACTGCGTAGTAAAAAGTTTTTGTACATCCGCTATTTACTAAAAATGTTTAAAGCACCTACCCAGTTAATTATCTAGTATTATCAACATCAATTTTACAGTAACAAAACCCAGATCTAAAGGAATAAAAGAACAAAATTGACTTTTCTGACAAACTAAAAAAATCATCATCCGCAAAAGTCAAGACTTACTAAATTTATGGACTTAAAGTAAAACATGACATTTACAATAAACCGCTCTCTTAGCTGATCTAATTTTTAGAAGACAAATTTGGCGTACGTGGTATGTCCAGTCAGAAAATTCAGCAAAAATTAACACACATTATAGATACATAGCTTAACGATAATATCCTGATATCATAAAGCTAAATGTGTATTGGTTAGTTTGTCAACTCTAGTCAGCAACAGTTTCGAATTGACCTGCAAGCCAATCGCACTAGAAAATTACAGCTGAAACACAATTGAGCCCTAACTGAACTTCGACTTTGTCTATATTTATCGCGCTAATGATTTTGACAAAAGTTGAAACGCAACTCAGAGTTGAAACGTAACCGCTGTCAAACGGACGGTTGGTGTATGAAGTTTAGCGCAATGCCGAATTCTTCAAACCTGAATTGAAACCTAACTACAATTGCAGCCGAACTTTATCTAACTGAATTACAGACGAAACGCAGCTGCTTAATATTAACGAGATAGGCCTGCTGGCTTTTACCAAAGATATGATTCAAAAGTCAGAAGGTGACATAAGCTTAAATTTAAATACATAACGTCAAAATCTTTTTTTTTTTTCGAAGTCAAAATATTACAACAGAATGCAGCAAGCAAAAGCTAACAATAACGATATTTATCTTAGAACAACTCGCAGGTACATCAAGTTAAATTTGATCAATTCAATTGAAAAAAAAAACATTGAAATCATAATTACATATTTCATAGACATCCTAAGCTCTACACAAATTCTTTGAATAAGTCAGAACTCAAACATTGTACATATTTACATATACCCACTTGTTTTAAAAGACATATCTTTAAAGATAGTCATAGTCCAAAAATCTAAGTTTATCCCAAATTCTCTCTGGTCGGACACGAACCAACAACATCTGACATACAAATTAGGATCACTAACCTATAAACTAACCTGAATATTTTAAGTATTACAGAATTTACACATTTATATATTATATCATTATAAAAGTCAAGCCCAACTAAAGATTACACAATCAGTCAATATTTTATTCTTATTTCAATCAATACCAGACATTTCAACAACCCTAAATATTAAATACAAAAATAAAACTAGAGACCAATATAACGGATAGGATAAACAGTTTGTAACGACCCCCAGCCTCTCATAATCTACAACTTTCAATCACTTGATAAAAGCTATTTGCATTATACATTTATAACTAAATATCAAACTGCGTGACATAGTCATATCGTAACATCCTACTGCGAGTAATATTATAAACGCGAAAGCTTGTATGTATAGACGTTTGTCCCTCTTTCACGCAAAAACCAAACGGATTGAAATGAAACACTGCAATGTAGTAATGCTGATATATCAGCACACATAGGCTACTATTTATAACGATATTGTATGAAACGAAGTTCGCCGGGTCAGCCAGTCTAACAAAAAAATCGATCTATTAGTGTTTGTAATACAACATGAAATAAGTAAAAGTGAATCTTGAGGTCACTATAAACATACTATACATGATATAAACTTGTACGACCCCCCATTTCCGCATTATCTAATATTATTAACCCGTTTATGGTATAAATATGAACGACCCCCCATTTCCTCATAATCTAAAATTATTAATCCGTTTATGGTATAAACTTGTACGACCCCCCCATTTCTTCATAATCTAATAATATTAACCAGTTTATGGAATAAACTTGTACGACCCCCCATTTCCTCATAATCTAACCCGTTTCCTACTTCGCTAAAATCTAAAATGTCCATCTTGTCTACACTTAACAACAAAATCAAATACATAGTCATAATCACAATTCACAGTCACGACTCAGAAATAGCTTTAATAATATTTTCATTTAGGTAATTAGTTTAGAAATACTACAAAGCCAAGCCATTAAAAATGAAGTAAAATGAAATATAATGCTATTCAACTTTCAATTAACCTGTGTCTGATTTACAGTACTTCTAATAACATCTAGTTGCTTTGATGCAATAATATTGAGAACCGCGGTAACTCCAAACAATTGATATAAAATATCTAAAATCATAATGTATCTCTAAAATCAAATATTATAATTATAATCCAACTGAACACTAGTACCTCGTATTAAACTCACACCAACAAAATTGTACTTAGTACTTTTTGTAAGAACTATACCTACCAAATACCAAACCTAAATATTAGCAAAATTGTAAACAAAAAACCAAAAATATTTATACTATCAACATACTAAAATCACCTTGAACCTAGCTGTATAACAACAACATAATTTAGTTACTAATTCATTACACATTTTACCGCAAAGTTGAAACTACAGTCACCTGAAAATCATAAGTAGGTATAACGTTGATACTCCTAAAAATAAAATGTTATTACCACAAATCTTACTAGATAAGACATTGTCTACCGAGGAATTCTTTACGCGCTCTCTGTTTAAAATCAACTGTATGCAATAATTTGATACACTGCAACAACCTATTGTATTTAGTAACGAATGCCTTTTTCTAGATTTCTATGGTTATAATACAAATAATGATACCTAATAAGAATAGTTAATCTAGCACAAAGAACCACTGAATCTGCAACATGTTACACTAAAAACTTGGTAGTATCTATGATTATCCTCTTCTTTCTTCTATTTATATCTGTTGAAGGGATGCACAGACGTCTATCGTTGATTGTCCTTGCTCGAGCTGGTGATTATCTATCGTAGTCGCTCATAAAACTCGTCGTGTAGTCCGTTTACAATGAGGGTCTACCCGCTGGCTTCTGAATTCAGATTGAAATTGCTCCGGTGAGTCAGGCTGACAAAGGCATGGCACTATATCTTCTCAGCTCAGGTTTTCTTCAAAACTACTCCGAATCTTCCGTTGAATATCATATTATAACATTCTTCTCATGTCGTTTTTGTATTTTTTTTTTTTCACTTACAAAACTAAAAGAAATAATTAATTTCACTCCCGTTACCGAAATAAGTTACCAATGTTGCCAATCAATAACCAAATTTACTTATAAAAATAAAAGTATTTTTAGTTCAGTACCGATTGTCTATTTAATTCACGAACTATAAGAAAGCTATCAATAGATTTACCGTTTATTTAACCGTTTAAACTAAAACAAGTATAAGCATGTAGTACATAGTATATAAGCACAAATTATCAATAAAATATCGTGATAGTCTTAGGTTTTTTTTTGAAGAAGGTATGTAAACAACCTTTCTATCCTACTTTAAAACCGTCTAATATCACTTAATTTACTATGGTATCCCGTACTCATAACATACGCTAAACTGAAAATTTCGTACGTGTACGAATCTATCTGTTATCTCCTCTACTAATCGAGCGACTGTCAAATTCAAATGTTACTATTCCATTTTTTTTTTCGTGCAGAATTCCAAGCCTGGATACTATTGCAGAAGACCTATCGTATTTTTACTATACCATTTTTTTTTTTCGTGCAGAATTCTAAGCCTGGATACTAATGCAAAAGACCTATCATATTTTTTTTTTCGTAGCTTTGTATTATACTTTATTATGCCTAATGGTAAGTTAATGTTTGACTTAGTGTATTTAACTGTAAATAAGTTATCTATATTTCTAAGCAAAAGATCTGGCCAATAAAAGATGACACTCGATTTTTCTGAACCTTTAAGATGATATCACATGGTGTTGCCAATATTATCTTTGAAATTGAGAAATTTATAGTAGGAATTACTTAAGAAAACTGAATCAATATTAAGTTTTCATTACTAAGTTAAGTACTAATATGTATATTTTTTTTTACATATTTTCGGGGCTACCTACATATCTATAAAAGTTTAAAGACAAAAACCATATCTATGAATTAACAAATTAAACTGTTATGACAAATAGATCTAAATTGAACTGATAAATTAAATTGATACAGTGAATTGATTAATTGTTAGAATTTCATGATCTATTTTGCCGCCACTATTTTTCCCCACACACAAACTTCATAATAACTATATTACCCACTTCAGTTAATAATAACGAAACCAAAATAAGTTAATCGTAATATGTAAATCGAAAGTAATGTTAATCAAAATATAATAAGTAAATCGACCCCCAATTTCCTAGACTGAAATTAAGTTTGACATAATCTAACCGAGCCAAACTTTTCTAGTTATTACCTAACCTATTCTGTTTCTATTTTCTACTATTTTCCAAAATCACCAAACGTCTCCATTCCACGCCAACAAATTGTGTTCAGATAGTCTGACTACTGAACACTGACCTACCTATAACCTAAACCAACTTGTTTGGACGTATATTACTAACTAAACCTCCTCAATTCCTAATTTCACTAACACAATCTAAATAATTAATATTCTGTTGTTGCCTTATTTTACTAAATCTGTATAAAACTCTAAATATTAAACTTACGTTTTATATTCGAAATCCTGGTCACTTCGGCACCCATATTGTAAAAATCCCCCCCATATATAAAAATATATATCCCCATATAAATGTCTCTATACGTGTACAGCCCAAAATTATTCTAAATAATGTCACCGCCTACCCACGCCCTACCATGCCAATGCTAACTAATGTTATTCTTACTTCAATTTAAACTATGAACTAACTAATTTTGAACTAATAAACTAACTATGAACTAAATATGGCCAATGATTGTCTAGTGTGAACCCAACGTTGTGATCCGCAAAACCCAGATTATGGTGATTTTGGAAACTAGGTACCTAACCGATATTTAAACAACCTAAAATTCTAATACTCACTAGATAATAACCTACAGCTAGGATATTTCTAACACATTATAAAACTCGTACTCATATTGACTACTTGGGGACCGTAAACCTAAAGAGTCAAGATTACCCGTTCTACACAATTTCCTTAGAGCTATCAAAAGAACATAATACTAATTCCTAAAGGATAGAGTACAAATATTAAGATAATGAATAAACATTGCTTCTAATGGTTCAAGAGACAGTTATGAAATCACTTTCCTCAGGATTAATAAAATTGATAGAATCCTTGGGAATTATAACTTTAAATGGAAAAATATCATATTATTATATAATAGCATAACAACAGATATCACGGCATAGGTAAGGCGCCCCTCCACCGCGCCAAATAGTCTCCCTCGTCTGACCTGACTTGGGCAGGAGTCCTCCGTATTGTTGTTATGAGAACAGCCAGAAGGGCTATACTACTTTTGTCAATGCTGTCTGTCTGTCATGTCTTCACAAAAGGGGGCAAGACTGTCTTTTTTGCAAATTGTCCCAATCTTCGGTTACGGTGTCCGAAGCCCCTAATTCCCAGGGAATGGAGGAACCTTCCTCCATTCCCCCAAAATTAACCTCATATGGTGATATATGAGGGATCCGATCTAAAGGTTAACTGTGGGGTTTCCCTAAGTCCCAAAGAATGGAACCAAGAGAATCCCCTAGACCCTATGGAAGTTACCTACCTACATAGGCTATTTCCCTACCTATATTTTCACAGCTAGCTAAGAGAACCTACGTCTCTGGTATAACCGTCTTAACATCAAAGGAATTACATCAAAGAATATCCAAAACTTAGTTAAATACAGACGATAGTACAATTTAGAGTCTCCGACTCTAAGAATCGGAATGCTCATCAAGGACAGTCAAAGTGTGATCATATTTATAGTTCTCTGCTTGTAGAAAGACTTTACTTATTAATAAGTTAAATTTAGTAACAGCTTCAAGCCTTTGGTTCATAGTCAGTAAATTGAACTTCTCTGTTATGTGGAATGGTTCACCCGCCATACGGTCGAGAGGCTACTGATCCCCAGATCGATGGTCTGTTCTAAGAGGCATTCACAGCTAAAAACCCCAGCCCTTGATGCCACTCAACTCTTGTGAGTAAAATAGCTAAAATTGAATGATGAAATAACTGTATAAAGGCAAAGTCAATTCTAAAATCCTCTGTGAACTTCCAAAGTATCAACTATCCTTTGATAGAACCTTCAGATTCCTTACATGATGTAATTAGGTCTGTACTACTAACCTGAGTACTCTAAATATTACAATATTTAGAAAATGCACTATAACAATGTATAGTTGTTGGTTCTGAACACTAAAATCATTCATATAAAACATGTTACATAAATATGATCGTAAACATGGGACAATCTCTGTTAAAGATTAATACACTTTAGTAAATCTCCAAATATTGGTACTATGAATTTGAGTACACTAAACGCTTCGAGTACGCTAAAGATACGTATGACTTTTCCAAGATTAAAACATATATTTCAAATGCGTGTATTTCACGTAAACAAATATCATTAAGATAAATAAATGTAGGTACAATCATTAATCTTCAAGGTTCCGTTGAACTTTGGTATACGCTATAATCGCAGCGCAGTAATCAAATGAACATTACACACCGCAATATTAAAAATAAGGCGCTTAATATAGTCCGTTTAGGTATAGAAAAACACAATATATTTCATATAAGAAAGTCCAAACCTGCAAATGGGCACAGTAAGAACAAGCAAGCACACAAATAACAAATCGACAATACAAATAAAAAGTAAGATTGTGCGTAAGAGATTGAGGGTATCCAATCAAAAGATTCTTTGAAATAAATCAAGTATATTTAAGGTCTAACTAAATACACGCCAGACTTAAAATGAACAATGTAGGTATTTTGTAAATGTTTAAAAGTCGTATACTTTTACAAATCAATCTCCCACAAATAAATCGGAATTGCCTCACCAAATGATCCATCCTATGGCTCTCGTCCTCGTAGCCCGCTAGCTTTCCCTTCCAAAGTAGTTCAGTGGCACGCTGGAAATATGCCCGTTCCTTCGAAGCTTCGAAGTCCAGCGCTGCATCAAACCGTCTTCAGGTTGCACTTAGCTGTGCCAATCTGGCTTACCAAACGTTTATGCAAATCGAACAAAATCAATCCGCAAGTTTCTCCTTTAATTTGCACTATATTTCATTATAATTTCACTTTTATAAAACGATCCGCACTGAATTACACTATAACAAAGCCGATGTCACTAATTTCTCGAATTCCCGACTTAAACTGTCCCGGAGCTGGTTCCCCCAAGCAAGAGAGGGAGGCCACGCCAGCAGCCTGTTTTATACTAATTTCACAAGCTTTTCCCGCCATGCCTTACCACTGTTGCTCGATGTAAACATTAACAACGACCAATAGGGAACGAGCAAGATGGCGGGCACGGCGGTAGTCTCCATTTTACACTACTTTTTATACGTAAAACCATCTTAAACTGCATTTCTTACTTATTAGAATTATAAGAACAATTATTGATACATTTCAAGTCATCTATAATATTATGAAATCATAGTATTAAGTAAATAGTGTAGGTAAACAACAATGGCCGACATTCTGATGTCATGATATTTCTCAGTTCTATTTAGTTACTAATAAGTCTTATAATACGTAATACATGTTGTAATTGTTACTAAATATTATCCTATCAATTATTAGAGAATAGTTGATAGGATCATAATCACTTTGACGATAGAATAACATACTGATAAACAATATCGCCAACATAACTAGCAATAGCGGATATGGTGTCTTGATTTGTCTGTTTATAATAATGGAAAGTAAATAAATAGCTTTGGACCAATAAAAGAAGAACAGGCTCACTTCTGAGTCCATTTTAAGTGATATGAAATCCCTAATCTAACAAACGCATAAAGCAACTAACAATCTTAACGCTAATAAAGCAAATATTTGCAATTCCCGCATTACGAAGCATATCCGCTTTATGTCAGTGACGTCACTGGGAGTTTATTACAATGTTACCACCCATAAAATTAAATTAAATATTCCGTTACTTTTACAGACTTCCTGTTATTTCTACAAATACGATTTAAACTATTTTCTTTACACAATGTAGCTAGAATAATAGTCATCTAATCCGATGACAATACAATACAATCTTATGCCATTGTTTTAACGCTTTTCTCCTTGAACAAATATTACCGTACAATAAAATTACACCACAACTGTTTCTTTTTTCAAAATCACGCGCTGGCAATAGTGATTTTTGGCCCGGCTTTCGACCATTGTTATTGTAAAGTGTAAATATTAAATCCTAGTAAAATTATCGGATAAAATTGCTCGAAATACCTATAAATATTAATACAAGATTACTGCTAAACGAATATGCAGTATTTAAAGTTGAATGGTAAGTAAAGTATTGCAATTGGACTAAGATTCTTTGCATATGTAACCTAAATATTCAAATCTAATTATTTGATGTTCGTTTCAGGATACTCTTTCCAGTCTTTGACATTCTCCCAGCCTCCGAAAGTCTTCAGCTCCATATAAAAGATCCCAGAGCTTGCAGGACAACTTCTAACCTGGCGACAGCGGCAAAAATCCTTAAAATTGGCTAAAATTATATTAGGTATTGTTACCTATAGAACTAAATAACACGGTTAGTAAATTACTACTCTTTAGAGTTCTTCTCAATAAAGATTATTGGACTTGTATTGTATAAAACTCAATCCTCCAAATGCTGATTTCTTGCTAATAAACTTCAGACTTTAAAATATCATACATAATGTGCAAGTTGCCTTTGAAAAGCTTCCTGGCATCCTAATATCTCTTCCTGATTTTCTTAAGATACTAAAATTAAGAAACTTATTCCTAATTTAATCTATTCCAGCCTGGATTCGACGTAGGAAAGGAAGATTCCACCGTTTCTCGTTCTCTGTGACTCGCCTCCTGTTCATCCGACGTCCAGGGCGTGTCCCATCATTACCAAAGCATGTGAATTTTCTTCTCATTGTGGTAAAACATCAATAAAGGTAAAATTTATCATATCTCGCATCTATTACTTACATTATTATAGCACCTGTGGAGCTATTTTCTATAACTCTAGTTGAGTTGCTCAAAATATTAAATTTTAGTAATTAAATGTTACCTACCTAGTGGGAGACGTAGTTTGTTACATGAGAAATACATGTAAGTAGCTACATGTGGACAGCTATGTACAGATGGACCTTTACAAGGTGTCATGTTCAAGTATATCAGTGTAGTGTTTTCTATTCCTGGGGTGACTACGGCGAGTTGCTGCGTGACCAACTCCCTTTACAACGAAAAATAACGTCACAAATATTATTAATTTTAAAACAAACTTTAGTTCCTATTAAAGTACTTAACTTTAGTTTGTATTCAAACATAATGATTTTGCGCATTTTTTATAGCAAGCAAGTCCTTCTAATTTTTAGAATTTTTTTTTTTTCGAATAGGTTTGCGTTCTTCTACACACTGCCTGATGTTAAGCAGATGTGCGGTGTAGGGTGTAGCACGCTTACCTAGAAGATACCTATTTACTCAGGATTTGAAGACACTCACGTTGTACTTTAACGGGAAGACAGACCCAGGTAAAGCATTCCACATTCCGGCTGTTCGTATGAGGAATGAGGATTCGAAACGCTTGGTTCTAACGCGCGGAATATCCACCATAAAAGAGTGGCGCTTTGGTCGCGTCCGTCTAGCCGTACGATAGAAGAAAGGGGCAGGGGGGACCAGATTGTGCAACTCCTGGGCGCACTCTCTCTCTTAATCATAATTTTAGCAACAGATTTTAGAATTTTATATTACAAAGTGTTTCCCTAGCTAGATGACGGAAAGTTGATACTAAAATATCATGAAATTCATCATCATCAACTTTTACTATGAGACCAACTCTAGAATTGCTAAAGAAATTTGACCCATACATTTGTCGAGAATCGACAAAGTTTTTTTAATGGAACAACTGATCTTGTATTGTGATTCCTCTTGGTAAAAGTTAGCTATACTGATAAGTACTATGATATTCTAGAATAAGTCCGTGGTCGACAAGAAAAACACCCTATGTTCTTAGAACTTACCCTGTTTCAAAATACTGACTAAAATAAGATATTATAGGTTTATGGCAAGCCGTGGTGGTCTAGAGGTAATGAAACTCGCCTTACAATCGTGAGGTCGTGGGTTCAAATCCCGGTCTCGTACCAATGAGTTCTATGGGATTTATGTACGGAACTTCACACCACTGGCTTTTCGGTGAAGGAAAACATCGTGAGGCAACCTGCATATGTCCGGAGAAGAATTTCAATGGCGTATGTGAATCCATCAACCCGCACTGGGCCAGCGTGGTGGATATGGCCCAATCACCCTTCGTGGGTAGGCCTACGTCCTGCAGTGGACTATTAAATATAAGGCTGATACAGGTTTATGGCATGCTAGATAGATAGATAGATAAATTCTTTATTGCCACACCAAAATTTAAATAAACAGGAAAACTTAGACTAGGAACTTATAGTAAGTGTTACAATCGGCGGCCTTATAACTAAAAAGCAATTTCTTCCAGGCAACCGTTACTTGTGAAGGATTAATTTAAAGGTTTAGGCGACGGGGTATGTATGAAAGTTATATATGCATATACTTACTTAAACAACATACATTCGAATAAATTCTAATAATAACCAACTCATACATAATATAAAATAAACTAATATATATAATAAATTAACTATATCGGAAAACGTTACGTTTTGTCCGGAAATAATCATGCAAAATACCTATGAGATACTTAACTCTACTTAGTTACAAGCCTAGGTAATCCAAAAATATGTTTTTGAAGTGGAAAACGTATGTCACAAAAAGGTCACTAGATTTCATTGAAATCCAGACAGAATAACTCATCCCAACTACTCATATTTTACCCAATGACAGTTGAATTCAAAGCAAAAAATGTACAACAAATTCACTGATTTATCATCGGCATTCCCATGGCAGTTGAAATCGTACTAACACCCGACGTTTCAATACTCAAAGTGAATTTCATACATCTATTATATAAAAGGCTTCCCTGAGTGACTGACTGACAGACAGCCTACAGCCCAAACCGCTTAAGATATGAGCTTGAAATTTGGAATATAGGTACATTGAACGACGTAATGGAGCACTAAGGACGAAAATTTTGAACTTTCGACCTCTAAGGGGGTAAAATGGGCCCTTTTCGTTTGTATGTAACTTTTTATTCCCTGTACCGATTGACTTAAAACTTTGTATACATGCTTTTCAAACAAAATAAAAGTTACGTTTTTTCCTGTTTTTCCGAATTTTCCTCATCTAAGGGGTCAAATAAGGTCCCAAAGTTGGTGAAAAAAGCGTCAATTACATCGAACCAGCTGAACGGTTATGGTTGAAAATTGGTATGAAGGAAGCACTCAGCATGTTTTAATAGAGTAACTTATAAAATCCAGGAAAATCTATAAGGTTCCTTAGGGATACGCAAAATTAATAAGTTTAGGCTACAGCCCAAACCGCTGAAGATATGAGCTTGAAATTTGGGATATAGGTACATTGAACGACGTAATGGAGCACTAAAGACGAAAATTTTGAACTTTCGACCTCTAAGGGGGTAAAATGGGCCCTTTTCGTTTGTATCTAACTTTTTATTCCCTGTACCGATTGACTTGAAACTTTGTAGACATGCTTTCCAAACAAAATAAAAGTCACGTTTTTTCCTGTTTCTCCGAATTTTCCTCATCTAAGGGGTCAAATAAGGTCCCAAAGTTGGTGAAAAAAGCGTCAATTACATCGAACCAGCTGAACGGTTATGGTTGAAAATTGGTATGAAGGAAGCACTCAGCATGTTTTAATAGAGTAACTTATAAAATCCAGGAAAATCTATAAGGTTCCTTAGGGATACGCAAAATTAATAAGTTTAGGCTACAGCCCAAACCGCTGAAGATATGAGCTTGAAATTTGGGATATAGGTACATTGAACGACGTAATGGAGCACTAAAGACGAAAATTTTGAACTTTCGACCTCTAAGGGGGTAAAATGGGCCCTTTTCGTTTGTATCTAACTTTTTATTCCCTGTACCGATTGACTTGAAACTTTGTAGACATGCTTTCCAAACAAAATAAAAGTCACGTTTTTTCCTGTTTCTCCGAATTTTCCTCATCTAAGGGGTCAAATAAGGTCCCAAAGTTGGTGAAAAAAGCGTCAATTACATCGAACCAGCTGAACGGTTATGGTTGAAAATTGGTATGAAGGAAGCACACAGCATGTTTTAATACAGAAACTAATAAAATCCAGGAAAATCTATAAGGTTCCTTAGGGATACGCAAAATTATTAAGTTTAGGCTACAGCCCAAACCGCTGTAGATACGAGCTTGAAATTTGGAATATACGTACATCGTACGGCATAATGAAGCACTAAGGATGAAAAACGTACCCAACTCTAACTTACGGGGTAAAAAGGGCCCTTTTTGTTTGCATGTAACTTCTTATTCCCTGTACCGATTGACATGAAACTTTGTATAGATGCTTTTGAGACTAAATAAAAAATATGGCTGTACCTGTTTTCTAAATTTTCCTTAAAAAAATCCTTAGGGGTCAGATACGTCCGAAAACTTCAATGCGCTTTTTTAAATAATGTAGTATCTAGGATTATGATAATGATTATTTATCTTTAAATGGGGCAAAATGGGTCCCATTTAAAGATAAATAATCATAAGGTTCAATAAAAAAGGTGGTTTTTTTTTTATTTTGTGAGCCAATAGTCTTAAGCTTAGCGCACATATGGATCAATATAGGTATTTTACTATGGGATCAACCCTGACAAGCGAAAATTACCTACATTTTCCATACATTTTGTCGCGGGTCGATGAACTTTTTGTGTTGAACAGCTGATTTTATTCACGTGCTTTTGGGGTTGGTACCATTGTAAAAGTTAATCAAATTATGAGTATAATAGCATCCTAGAATATGCATGACTAGAATTACGACTTGTGTGTCATTTTTTCATTTGCCTGGAAAATTAAATTTCTAATGACTTAATGAAACATGTCGAATACCTGTACCGGCCTTAATTAATAGTGCACTACTGAAAATAGGTACTACGGATAGCACTACGGATAATAGAAACAGGTGGGTCTTAAGATGAACATGGACAAGACGAAAGTATGTGTAATTCCCATGTTTTACCTACCCCGATTTCTGTTGGAAACTCGGTTCTTGAAGTCGTTGACTCGTACGTCTACCTAGGACAAGTAGTCCAGTTAGGGAGGTCAGACTTCAACAAAGAGGCCAATCGACGAATTCAACTCGGCTGGCAGCGTTCGGAAAAGTGCGTAGTGTCTTCTCGTCCGACATACCTCAGTGCCTCAAGTCGAAAGTTTTCGACCAGTGTGTGTTGCCAGTGATGACTTATGGCACATAAACGTGGTCTCTCACTATGGGCCTTATTAGTAAGCTCCAAGTAGCCCAACGAGCTATGGAGAGGGCTATGCTTGGAGTCTCTCTGCGAGATCGAATCATTAATGAGGAGATCCGTAGAAGAACCAAAGTTACCGACATAGCCCAACGGATTGGCAAGTTGAAATGGCAATGGGCAGGGCACATAGCGCGGAGGGCTGATGACCGTTGGGGTCGAAAAGTTCTCGAGTGGAGACCATGTACCGGCAAGCGCAGCGTAGGACGTCCACCCACAAGGTGGACGGATGACCTCATTAAGGCCGCAGGATCGCGCTGGATACAAGCCGCTTCCAACCGGTCTTATTGGAGATCCATAGGGAAGGCCTATGTCCAGCAGTGGACGTCCTGCGGCTGATGGATGACTGAAAATAGGCCTATCCGCGAAGGGTAATTGGGCCATATCCATCACGCCGGCCAAGCATGGGTTGCTGAATTCACATACGACATTGATTTTTTCTACGTACGTACAGGTTGCCTCAATGTTTTCCAGCAAAGAAAAGTGAAATTTCTTACATAGTTACTCATACAATTATTATTATTGGCTCCCTCGGTGGCTCAGTGGTTGACCCTGACTCCTGGGTCAAAGAGGCGTGGGTTTGATTCCCAGGGCAAATATTTATGTGCTGTTCATATGTGTTTGCTCTGTGTCTGAGTGTTATTAATGTATTTTTATTTATTTATTTAACACTTTATTGCACACTATTTGTACAAAAGGAGGACTTAACGCTAAACAGCATTATCTGCCAGTCAACCTACATGTATAAATAAATAAATAAATATATCTTTATTGTACACAGAAACACAGTACAGAAACTATACAATATGCTGTACAATGGCGGCCTTATCGCCTTTGGCGATTTCTACCAGGCAACCTTTGGATGGACTGGAATTATTCTAAAAATAGGAGTATGGTCGGTGGTGTATACAATACAGTACATACATTGAAATACATGTATATGTAATATATCAGTCTCTGCCAGCCAAATCACAAACTTTGCTTAGTTTGGGATCAGAGACCGTGTGTGAGATGTCCTCCAATATTTATTTTATATATTTATTTATTATTGAGTTAATTTCAGAAATTCGGCAATTTATCATCCAAAAGTTCACGTATGTACTCTGTAATAAGCTTTAGATACAAGTAAATTAAATAACCAAATACTGAGACAATTCAGGCTAAACCGTAGGCATTATTTTGCAAGTAATACAATAATAGGCCCAACAACAACATAAAAAGTGTTCTCTCTATCGAATGCTTAAAGTGAAAATGAAACAGATATAATTATGATAATTAGCTATTATAATTACGATGGCGCCTTCATAATCGAGCCTAATGCGGGCTTAACCACGAGCTACTATTATTTTAAGTAAGTGCCAAGAAAACGCGGGCCTAACTGTGGGTTTTTATCATTTTAAGCAGTTACGAAAATAACGCGGGCCAGACCGTGGGCTATTATCATTACAAGCAATACAAAAACGCAGGCTAACGGCATGCTATTATAATTTTAAGGATTTATTAAGGCAACACGGGCCAGACCGCGAACTATTAGATATTATTATAAGCAAATGCCAAGATAACGCGGGTTAAACCGCGGGCTGTTATTTTAATTAAGTAAGTATTAAAACAACTTGGGCCAAACTGTGGGTTATTATCTTTGTAAGTACCTAATTATTAACACAACGCGAGCTAAACCGCGGGCTTTTATCATTTTGAGCAAGTACTAAGACAATACGGGCCAGACCATGGGCTATTATCATTGTAAGTAATACGACAATGCAGGCCAAACGGCGAGCTTTTATAATTTTAAGCAAGTATTAAGACATCGCAGTCCATGCTGCGTGCTATAAATAACCATCTTAAGCAAGTACTAACAATACGCGGGCCAAACCGTGATCTATTATCATTATAGGCAAATACTGTTACAATTTTGACCAAACCGTGGGCATTATCCTTGCAAGTAATTTTAAGCAAGTATTAAGACAACGCGGGCCAAATTGCGGACTATTAGATATTATTATAAGCATGTACAAAGACAACGTAGATCAAACCGCGGGCTCTTTTCATTTTAAGTAAGTACCTATGTACTAAGACAACGCGGGCGAAGCCGCGGGTTTTAAGCTAGTAATTGACTAAAATTAATCACTCTCCTGGGCCTACGACCAAATAAATACATCAATCAGTCAAATTCTACACAAAAAGTATAACATTTCAAGTCGAAAGCAATGATTTGACAATATTCAATTTATTCTGAGGCGTTGGGTCTATTGAATTTAGTGTTTTTTTATTGTCAAGCTATTTTAAATAGGCAAAAGCAATTTTTACCCGAACACTGCGAGGGTTATAATTTTGACATGTACTTACGTACATACGTAATATTTTAGTATTGACTGCCTCGGTGGCTCAGTAGTTAGTGACCCTAACTACTTGGTCAAAGTGGCGTGAGTTCGATCCCCACCCAGGGCAAGTATTTATGTGATGAACATAGGTGCTTGCTTTGTGTCTGGGTGTTATTTAGTTACTATCTATACGAGTAAGTATGTGTATATATGTATATGTAGTATATCAGTTTCTGGCAGCCATATCACAAGTTCTGCTTAGTTTGGGGTCAGAGGCCGTGTGTAATATGTCCCCAAATATTTATTATTTTAATTATTTACATGTGTCCTGATAATTTGTACAAAGTTAGGTACTAACTTAATACTCGTACTTATTAGAAAAACTTGCATGGTTTTACTAATTTTATTAGAACGGATTTCGAATCTTTTAACCATTTAGCCATTTCAGAGTCACAATTATTTATGATAATGGTAAAATAGAGTAGAATTTTTATGTGTACTTAAATAAATGACAATTTTGATTTTGATAAGGTAATGTTAAAGAACTCCGGCGTTCGGCTGAGCTGCTCCGGCGTTCGGCTGAGCTGCTATCCGGCGTTCGGCTGAGCTGCAGGCAACCGGAGGGGTCCACGGGTGGCGGATAGTGGAACAGCCGCCAGATATGGCGGTTAGCTGCGAATACCAAATAAGCAGTCCCCGACCAAGCAGCGGCAGAAACAACAGGATGTGGTGGGTAGCCTGGTGGAACAGACTAACCTACAAAATGCCACATGTGTCCTAAGACGATTCTGTGACATGGCGATCCAGCGCCGCCATCAAATAAGCGTTTCCCCGATGTTGAGCAGCAGCGACATCGGTACTGGCAAGAGGCCGAAGAGGAAGGCTCCGGAAGGGCTCTTGACTGGACATCAATGGATGGCTACCAATCATTGAACTGCGGTGCGGAAGGCAAAAGGGGAAACCACCGCACTATTATCCCTATTTATGGAGCAATGAAAAATGTCGAATAAAAGAGTAAACGTTCTTGACAACGGGCTTCCACGATGTAACATGCCGTGGCGGTCTGAGTCCGGCAGGGGTAGGAGCAGGGCTACCCGGGTCGTCATCATGCGAAATCCCTGTGTAATAGGCACATGGAACGTGAGGACAATGCTAAAACCAGGGAAACTTGAAAAATTGTTAATAGAAATGGAAAGATGTAAATTAGATATAGTAGGATTAAGTGAAATAAGGTGGGAGGGAAGCGGAGATTATTGGAACGGGAACTATAGGATAATATATACTGGAAACAAACAAGGGGAGAACGGAACAGCAATAGTCTTGAACAAAAAGTGGGCAGAACAAGTAGAAAATATCATACATCATAGTGACCGCCTCACAGCAGTGAAAATTAGAACTACTACATCAGATCTACTGATTATACAAGTATACATGCCCACGGGTAGCCACCCAGATGAAGAAATTGAAGATTTGTACAACGACATAGATACAATAATAGACACAATTAAAGAAAACGACAATTTGATAGTCATGGGTGATTTTAATGCAGTAATAGGTGAAGGAGAAGAAGGGAAGGCAGTAGGAAAACATGGGTTAGGAAATAGAAATAAAAGAGGAGAACGACTTGTGCAATTTTGTAACGAACTAGATCTCACAGTACTAAATACTCGCTACAAACAACATAAAAGGAGGCTATACACTTGGAAAATGCCAGGCGACATAGGAAGATACCAGATAGATTATATTCTAATCAAAAACAAACATAAGGAAACAGTAACTAATTGCAAAACTCTGCCAGGCGCCGATATAGACTCTGATCATAATCTCCTAATAAGCACCCACGACATAAAGCCTCAAATAAAAAAAAGGAAAAATAGACCAAAGCTAATGGATCTCACTAGTCTTAAGGATAAAAGTAACAACATATGTGTGAAATATAGTAATAAGTTAGGAATCAAATTAGAAACATATAAAAACAACTTACATAATCCTAGTCACATAGATATAGAAAATAAATGGAAAAACATAAAGCAAATAATACAAACCAGTGCAAATGAATGTTTAGAAAAAATGAAATTAGTACCTAGAAAAAAATGGATAACAGATGAAATAGTAGACTTGATGCTAGAACGAAGAAAACTGCGAAATAAAAACGACGAACACAGTATTCGAAAATACAAAATCCTTACAAACAAAATAACTCTAAAATGTACAGAAGCAAAACAGAAACAGATAGAAGAAGATTGTAACATTATAGAAAAATATTTAAATGAAGGCAAGATGGAAAAGGCTTACAATACCATAAAGAAACTAGACACTAAACATAAATCTAAAAGCACAGCCATTCTAGATGAAAACGGAAAAATATTATTAGACGGAAATAAAATAGCAAAACGCTGGAAAACATACATAGAGCAGTTATACGACGGAGAAGGACTCTCAGAAGAAGACTTAGAAAAAGAAACCTCAATAGATAAAGATAATCTAGGCCCACCAATACTAAGAGAAGAATTTGATAAAGCGTTAAAAAATATAAAAAGTGGAAAAGCAGCCGGACCAGATAAGTTAAACATAGAGCTTATTAAATATGCGGTGTGCGACCCTTTACTTGATGAAATATTTCATTTAACTCAACAAATGTATCTAACAGGAATCATCCCAAGCGACTTCGAAACAACCAAAACAGTTATGCTACCCAAAAAACCAAATACACGAAAATGTGAAGAACATAGAACCCTCAGCTTAATATCTCACGCATCGAAAATCCTCATACAAATAATACACAACAGAATAAGACCCATAGTAGAACTCAATATAAGCGAAGATCAATATGGATTCAGGAGAGGTAAAGGAACGCGGGAAGCAATTTTAGCGTTAACGATGATTAGTAACAAAAGAATTGATTTAGGACTAGAAACACACGTAGCGTTCGTAGATCTCGAAAAAGCATTCGATAACATTAACTGGAAACAAATGATGACCACTCTAAAAAACATAGGAATAGACTACAGAGATAGAAGAATAATACACAAACTATACCAGAATCAAAACACAGTAATAGAAGTAGGAAATGAAACAGAAAAGGCCAAAATAAAACGAGGAGTAAGGCAAGGATGCCCCCTTTCACCAACGATCTTTAACAATATCATCGAAAACGCCATAAGAAAAATAAAAGAGTCAGAAAATGGGGGTGTGAAATGCAATGGCGAACGCATCTTCTTCATACGATACGCAGACGACATCGCAGCACTAGCAGAAACCCAAGAAGAACTCCAAAAACTTATAGTAACCATGGACCGCGCTTTCAAAGAAATAGGACTTAAAATAAACGTAAATAAAACCAAAATAATGACCATTACAAGAAATACTCCACCATATAATCCAATCGAGCTAAATAATTTCGAAATAAAACAGGTAACATCATTTAAATACTTAGGGAGCACCATCACCAATGACGCGAAATGCACCACCGACATCAAAATTAGAATATCAATAGCCAAACAAGCGTTTAATAACAAAAAACACCTCTTCAAATCTAAAATAGCAAGACATATCAAAAAAAGACTGATCAAAACCTATATATGGAGCATTGCACTTTACGCAAGCGAAACATGGATATTAACACAGAAAGATAGGGAACGGCTTGAGGCGTTCGAGATGTGGTGTTGGAGAAGAATGGAAAAAATCAGTTGGACTGAAAAGAAAACAAACCAAGAGGTGCTCGACATGGTAAAAGAGAAAAGAAAAATTTTGACAACAGTTGAAAATAGAAGGGGAAAGATGTTTGGCCACCTTGTACGACATGACAATCTAATGAAAACCATAATAGAAGGAAAAGTAGAAGGAAAGAGAGGGAGAGGAAGACCACGGAGAGCGTTCCTAGATCAGATCAAAGAGAAGGTAGAGGTCATGTCGTACAGGGAGGTGAAGACACTGGCGGAAGACCGCAAGACGTGGAAGTTGCTCCACCGACAAGAGCAGTGCTCTTAAATCCGAATGAATGAATGTTAAAGAAGAGCCTAGGTCCCACGAAACAGGTCGCCCTAGTTTGTGATCTAGTGAACAACTTCTTTGATAATCGTTTTTCTTATTTATTTCATTAAATGATTAATGTAAGGGTAAGAGTAAGTTTTACATTTCCGACGTTTCTACGAAACTCCAGTGAATGTTGATCCTTACATCTCTCACCAGTACTCACCACCCACACAACTGTCTAACAATGTGTGAGAGCAACACACACAAGCTCACTGCATAAGTGTGTGTGTAGTGTCAGGTAGTATCAGCTGTTTGCGCCGGCGCAGCCCATATGATCTCAAGGACACCCTCTGGGATCTTTTTTTTTAACTTACGAGAAATGTTTAGTTTAAAGTTTTCTAAATATACACGCGTTTAGATCGTAAATTTGGCTAAATTTAGTCTTGCCGGGAGACCGTTTCCTGAATTACTTGGGGTGCTTAAAAAGTTGATCTTGAAAATGTTGCTGGTTGATGTAGCCGTTCTATACCTTTTTATAATTCTAGATCTTAGGTGATAATATAATTATTTTACTGACTTCCAAAAAGGAGGAGGTACTATGTTCGTCTGTATTTTTTTTGTCTATGATCAATAATCAATATTTTCGCCAATTGTGAATCGATTTAAAAAAAAATATTTTTTAGTTCCGAGGTGGTCCCATTTAAATTTTATTGAAATCAGCTGAGCCATTTTTGATGAATCAACAAAACTGTACATGCATGTCATCGATTGAATTCTATACACAGTGGAAGTCGGTGTTGCGATTTGTTGCAAAAAATAATAATGTATCTTATTTTTAGTAGGTACTTAAGTAGTTAGGTCTTGTATTTAGTGGTAAGTGGTTAATAAAGGCACTTGCCCTCAGAAAAAAAATCTTTTTTTTTAAATTCCGCATAGGTTTACGTTTGACTACATACTGCCTGATGTTGAGCCGATATGTGGTCTAGGGTGTAGCACGCTTACCTAGAAGATACCTATTTACTCGGGATTTAAAGACACCCACGTTGTACTTTAGCGGGAAGACAGACCCAGGCAAAGCGTTCCACATTCTGGCTGTTCGTATGAGGGTTGAGGATTCGAAACGCTTAGTTCTAACGCGCGGAATGTCCACCATAAAAGGGTGGCGCTTACTTATCACTTGTATTGGTACTTGCAAGTAGTTAGGTATTATTAAACTATATGTTATGCGTAGAACTCATAACATACATTGACCACGCGTCCGTTATTGATTGCATTGCGGTGACCACTGAAATAACTATCTGTAGGTCCTGTCTTTGGATGGGTGACCGCTGGGGACTGCAATTGCAACTGGACGCTAAAGTTAGTTGTAATATTGTTACGTTGACAACACTTCACTGGTCTGTCATTGTTAGTACAATAAACGTGTTTGATACTTTGATACTTAGTAGACACCAATTCAGTTTTCATCTATACTCGCGTCTACCAAGTATAGTCGGTAGCTTGGCTGCTGATTAAGATTTTATTGTTAGTTCACCGTCAACCGTTTTGCACGTACCTATACTATGCAGGCAACATGATCTCGTTTTTGCAACGTTTTACATGAAAATGTTTTTGGTAGGATTATTTATATTATGTACTTCATTATTTATACGAGAAATCATCGATTTGGCATTTTTTCTTGCGGGTAAATTAAATGTATTCGTAAAGTAAGTAGGTATAGTTAGATCTGTAAGTTTCACTGTCATACATAGCTGACAGAATTTCTGACGACTTAAATCTTTACAGTAACTCCAACCTATACTCTAAAAAAATTAACTTGATCTCTGCAACAGCTGTCAGAAAAATCAGGCCTATGAAGTCCTGAATTTCTTAAAAGTACAGATAGTACCTGTCAATGTCATACTTTGTGGGCATGCTGATTAGTGATGGGCGACGAATGACCGTGACCACAGAGTTTTAGATAGAGTTTTAATTAAAATATCGATAGTTTATACTGACGATATTTTCAATAAAACTTGGTTTATCATTAGTTTTATTGTATATTGTAATATTATAACATTTTTTACATGTGTAATTAGAGTAAACCCAATTTTACATTAGCATCGATAATAGTGAAAAACGTCGATAAATACTATCGTTACATTATTACGAGTATATAATTAATATCATAACATTATTTACATGTGTACATACTTGATCTTAAATATTAGTGAGTAAATGAAATCCAATTTCTCACCTTCTACTACTCATTCGATTTCATTACAACATTGTTTGAAAATCGATTTTTTCCACCACTATCCTAACTCTAAAAATGTCAATCTTCTACTGTCGCAGAGATCAAGTTAAATTTTATAGAGTATAGTTTATAATTTCAAGGTGAAAATGTTTTTAACGTTACCATGTCATTGTCAATGACATGGTAACGTCAAAAAGTAAAAACAGTTAATCATAAAAAAATATTCTCTTAAAGCTAAGTCATAAATAAAAGAACAAAAATAAGCAGATCTTTGATAAAGCTACCCAAAACAACGTTAGCAATCTTAAAGCAGAACAGTTCTCAGAAAACATAGACATTTTCATCTTGATCGAAATAGAATAAGCCAAGAAAATACTTTTTACTTTGTGGATAAGTTCTAGGTATTTTATCGGAAAATGTTCGTATTTTTACGGAGAACGAACGCTTAGCTATCCACTAGAAATGTGATCTTTGAGAGCATTTCAAAATGTTTCAAGGAAGCAAAATAAAATCAAAAACGATGAGTCTAGAAATAAAATAGCTTTGCCTCTTGATTCTGGGCTTCTCTAGAACAGTAGTTGAAAAAAATGTTAAGAATATAAAGCCATTAGTCCAGGTTTTGCGTAGTTCACTTAAACGTTTCCAGGGGCGCTGTACAAATATATTTGGAGCCAGACGGAAACCGCTGTAGTTACTGTACTGTACTGTATCAGCCTTTTAATGTCCACTGCAGGACGTAGGTAGGCCTACCCACGAAGGGTGATTGGGCCATATCCACCACGCTGGCCCAGTGCGGGTTGGAGGATTCACATACGCCATTGAATTTCTTCTATAGACATATGCCTCACGATGTTTTCCTTCACCGAAAAGCCAGTGTTGTAAAATTTCGTACATAAATTCGAAAGAAATCATTGGTGCGGGACCGGCATTTGAACCCATGACCTCACGATTGTAAGGCGGGTGTCACCACCTCTAGGCCACCACTGCTGTAGTTACAATAAAATAAAATAGATTATATAAAATAAAAAGCCCTTATAGGTTTACTTTATTGTCCGTCTGTCCGTCTGTCCAGACGGACGGACAGATGGACAAACGGACATACGGACAGACGGACAACAAAGTGAACCTATAAGGGTTCCGTTTTTTTTCGTTTGACGTACGGAACCCTAAAAACAACAAAATCGTCTGTCCGGACGGACGGGCAGACGGACTGATGGACAACAAAGTGATCCTATGAGGGTTCCGTTTTTTCCGTTTAAGGTACGGAACCCTAAAAATTATCTCGTAATAATATCTTCTCCAAAATTAAGCTATCACTAAGCCCGATTATAGAGGCGCCAGCGTAAATTTAATAGCAACGTAAAAAGCGTTCTCTCTATCGAATGCCTAAAGTGAAACTAATATAATTACGATGACGCCTCTGTAATCGGGCTTATCATCATGTTAAGTGTAAGGGCATGCTGTTTTAGACTGAAATAATTCTACCTTTATAATTATTGGTTTCTTTGTAAGAAGATCAACTGTTTTGTATATATTGTAAATACATAAAATTCATCATACGTCAGCATGTAGAAAACTGAGAACTCAAATCGGATAACCAATGTCGTAAGGTTCTCAAATTCTGACCACAGACCGACAAAAGTAATGTAGGACATCCCCTTACAAGGTGGAAAGGTACGAAAGCTACAGGAAGTCTCTGGAGGCAACCCGCTTCCGTCGACCGGTTATTTTGGCTTCGACATCGATTGGAAAGCTTTATTTAGGTATTAAAGATAGATTTCATGTTATTTAAGCCTTACTTCTAACATATACGTTTAATAATTAAGACCACATCGATTGACAACAATAGGGATGTTAACTAAAAAAATATATAATTAGTCCGTCAAATAGATTGTAAAAAAATATTAGACACGTATTTTTTCTTTTGTCAATTTAACAAAAATTGATGAAGATATAGCCTGTTGAAGTTCCGCGTGACGTCACTAACCGCTACCAGATGTACCGGCTAGTGCCGTCACGAGCTCACACTCTCAAACTTTGACAAGGTTAATCTTTGTCACTAATTGTTTGATTGACTAAAGAAAAAACACGTGTCCAATATTTTTCAATAATCTAACAGACGGACTAATTATAATAATGATTTTTATACCCGGTAAACATCCCTCTCCTCTTGTACTCCAAAATAATAACGTTCAAATCGATTGATGAAGAGTTCACTCCAAAAAGTTTTGAACTGAGAAGGTTCTATAAATATTTTCATTGATCACCCTAAAATAAGCCGTAATAATACTCGATAAAAAAACTATTGTGGGTTAGTGGTAATGACACCCGCTTTACAATCGTGAGGTCGTGGGTTCAAATCCCGATCCCGTACAATACGTACATTGATATTCCTTAGAATTTGTATACGGAATTTCACACTAAAGACAGTTCGGTGTAGGAAATCATCGTGAGGCAATTTACATACGTCCGCAGAAGAAATTCGATGGCATAAGTGAATCCACCAACACGCACTGGGCCAGCGTGGTGGATATGGCTCAATCACCCTTGGTAGGTAGGCTTACGTCCTGCAGTGGACTATTAAAAAGGCTGGTACAGTACTGTCCACCGAAATAAAAAATGTAAGAATCGGAATTAGGGAAGCCTGGTATAATTGGACATATTTCATCCCAACTTCAATACATATAAAAAAACTGTAAAAGATATCCTCCATTTCAATCGCAAACAGGATTGTTCTGACGCCACAAATACGCTACGCCTGAGTTATTCAGTTCAGTGAATTTTCTATTTTACTTATTTTATTATACATTCTTTGTTTCCTTGTTTTGATCAATAGACTTTAGATAATTTTAGTGCGGTTTTGTAAGTACCCCTCTGGAAGCTCGCTACAGAAGGATACTTTCAAAGTATTCGTCTACTTTAATTTTTAGTTTTTCTGTATACACATACCTTGGACGACAATCCAGTGTAAAATTTAGCTACTGAGTTTAGAATAAGGATTCGATTGTTATCTGTTTTGTGTATCAAATAAATAAAATAAAAATAAAATAAATTTCAGGGGAGCTTTTATTTCACGAAAAAATTGCGAACAGACTTCTTCATTAAATACTAACTTATAAGTTGATTTCAGAAAAAAGCTTTTTTAAGCAATATTCTATCTTTATAACCCTTGGATGGTTCGTCACGTCAACAGACACAAAATACTTTCCTATTCAACTCATCAATACTCAATAGGTCCTCGCTATTCCTCGATACCCACGTCCGACATCCATACTTCATCCCAGTAAGCCCTCAAAATCACCTCCTGTACCAAACGCATCCCATCCCGCTACTCGCTATACGTATACCACTCTACACACACATGCACACAAACACGTGTTGCTCACACGGATTTACTCAGCTGACTACTCACACAAACACACCCCATACAAATAAACAAACAGGCCATGTGTTTACACGAACCAACTGAGCTTGTAGTCGTAGGATGTTGACTATTCACATAATGAGAGGGTTTCGAAAAAACGTGCATGAGATCTGGGGTAGCCTGAGGGAGAGAGCGATGTAAAAGTTGTATAGATTTTTAGTGAGAGCAAGCAGGATGGTGGTATTCAGTTTTTTCGATTGCAGTGTTCTTTTTTTGTAAGCTCGACGGGAGGCAAGGTGCACGCCGCTTGCACGTTCGATTTTTAAATTGTGACCTGACTGACTGATGTGTGACGTTTCTTATTTCCTTTTTTTAAATGGCCTAGCCGGCCAGTGTTCTATTATGCTACTTTTGCAAGAAGTTTATTTATTTCTAGTAGCGGCTTTCTTTGAAAACCAAATGATAGGATCCCACCTTTCTTTCTGTAGAATAAATTGGCTTGATACATGGTACGATTATGCTGACATCTGCTTCGCCTGATAGGCTGAATAGAAATTTTATCATCAAATAGACGTATTATTGAATAACAGCTGTAACAGTAATGATCTTGCTGGTGTAGATACTTGCGTACAATGTTCAATGAGACTTATTTATGAGGCACTTACTCGTATCAGCTTATTTTAAAGAATTATTTATTTATTTTGCGCAAACTTCAAGAACGTATTCATGTAGTAGAATAGATTCTATCAGTTTTCGGATACAGTACCTACAATACTTGATATATTGTTAATTATTTATTGACACTACAGTAGTAACTAACAAAACTATGAAGAAACAACTAAAGACAGAAGAAAAGCAAAAAAGGCAGTCTTATCGCCAATAAATCGCCATTTTTTCTATAAAATGTAATATAATGTGCTTAATATTAAAATATTCAGAACTTACCATCTGATTCTGAGTCCCTAGGCTATATTTTTTTATTCTACTCTACATAATGTACGTTTGTGTTTGATCTATACTCCTTCTTCATATAACGTAGATGTAGCACGCTTACATAGAAGGTATGAACTCACACTACACTTGAAGGTTAACAAATAAGTAGTAAGGTAAGTACTTTGATTTAAAGATGGTCTCAAGTAGGTAAATACGTCTTTTTCACTTTTGCTACCTGTACTAGAAATATCTCTGGATTTAAAATAGTTATCTTAGAGAATAAAAAAACTAAAGTATTATAAATACTCTAAGATAGTTATCGTCATTTATCGCGGGTGGCATTTACAACTGAGCGTTACCGTGGGTCGGATGAGACGTTAAATTATAGGCTCCGACTATTTTAACCGTTTAGATATGTGAGAGGCCTTCGGGCGAGTTAAAAACTGTGACACTAGTAGGCTGAGTGTGAGTTTTGTCGTAAGCATTACGCGCTCTTCGGCAAGCGCGTAAGCATGTTATTTGTATGAACTTCTTGTGTTTCAAAAACGCGCCGCTGGTGGCGTTTTACATTTCTTCATACAAATTACATGCTTAAGCGCTCGCCGAAGAGCGCGTCACGTTTACGACAAAACTCACACTCAGCATACTGGGCTAGCAACCGGCCTATACGAACATAGTTATCGTCATTAGAAGTAAGACATTCATTACTGGACATAAGCTTCTACGGATTTTCAATAAAATGTTTTACAAGCGGCAACATCTAGCGTGTTTCTGCAGTTTCATAGAAACGTAGGTTCATATATTCGGTGGACATCCTACGCTGAGAATTTTACGGCCCCATTGGCTATCTGTTCCACGAACTACATATGTGTCTTACCTACTCTTTATCTTGTTAAATTGAAATTAACCTTCTATAATATTATACATATAATATAATATGTAATATAAGTTCGAGTGGGTTCTTGCATGTTAAATTTAACCAACTTCCCGGTTTCCGATAGAGCTGAAATTTTGCACGCAAATGTATATCGCGTGACAATGCAATAATATGTCACCATGGAGCTGATCTGATGATAGAGTCGGAAGGTGACCATAGAAACTCCTGTACTTACTAAATAAGGTAGTCCCGTCGTGTTTGGGCTCGTTTCACTTGTCTTTGCTAGCACTCTGCTGCTACATGATATCCAGGACCTCAAAAGCTTGTATTTTAAAAAGTTATATTTTTATAATACATAATTTATTTTTATATCAACTATCACTGCTATAGGTCTCGTTTTTGAATATCCCTTTATCATTTATACAACACTATTTAGATTGGTCTACCTACGTTATCTGAGAAATGCCATTAGCACCTGATACTGAGCTATTTCGAACCAATTCTTCAGCAAATTGCCCTAAGACTCACTTGACGAGTCTGCATTCCATCAAGCGCAAAGGATCTGACAAGCCTTATAAAGCTCATTGTGTGACACAGGTAGTTCGTCTTAATAGACCATGAAAGTTTTTTAGGTTTGTATTCTATATAAATATAACTTGGCAGTTGACTTGAATATAAATTTAACATTATATTACTTATTCTGAAAGTATTTGATGTAACTTAAAATGTATCACAAGGTTATATCATACTAGCTGACCCGGCGAACTTAGTTTCACGCATTATCTTTATTAATAAATTATAACCTATGTGTTATTCTGTTGTATAAGCATTGCTATTGCAAAGTTTCATCTCAATCCGTTCAGTAGTTTTTTTTTGCGTGAAAGAGAAACAAACATCTATACTTACATACAAAATTTCGAGTTTATAATACACTAGCTATCCGCCCCGGCTTCGCACAGGTGTATTATATAATACACCTTTCATTTGAATCACTCTATCTACCAAAAAAGAACCGCATCAAAATCCGTCGCGTACCTAGTTTTAAAGATATAAGCATTCTTAGGGACAGACAGACAGCGGCAAGCAACATTGTTTTATACTATGTAGTAAAGTATTAGTGGGATTAGTGCTATAAAGAAAAGGAAAAAAATCGAAAAGATAAAGTACGTAAAGGGAAACCTGCTGAAAATAAATGCGTCGACGTTGTTTTCTTGTTTTTGGCAATGGGATGTTTACTGTTGGACATATGCTTCTCTATAGATTGCCAATTAATACGATCCAGTTCAATACTGTTGTCTTAAGGAGGTTTTTTCATCTATCTGTATCTTATGATAAAGTTAAATTTATTTGCTAACATGTGTACATTTTATAGGTCTTATTTTGGTAAATTATCTCAACCGTTATCCGTTATCTCAACCGTATATGACGTTGTGTAAATCCACCAAACTGCAACTGGGCCGGTGTGGTGGATGTGACATCGTAAACGCTTATCGAGATTAAGTCTGTGCTACAGATCAGGTGGTCTGAGTCAGAGAACTGGCAGAAATAATGATAATATTATGATAAATCATGATTACGATGACTTCCAAACCTTCAAGATTCAGGTAAAATTCCTCAGTGGGAAAATCTAATTAACCAATTTTAACCAAATTTTACACACTATATTGTGTAGTTTGATACAACTTGAGAGATAGGTTAGTTTATATCTCGATTTAAAATCTCATTTGTTTATTATCCCTATTTTTGAAATCTGTTCGTACCAGGGTGAAGCTGGGATGGGCAGCTAATGTTTTAATAAAGAATTTAAATATGTACGTATACGCCGTATTGCGTATGCATTCTGACGTTCGGAATCGGTATTTCTCCTGCTCGCGCCAGTTACTCGTGCCACGAGAGCGAGCGGGAGGGAAAGCGTAGCCCAATACCAGAATGCATACACAATACGTGTTTGTAAGTCTGGGTATCAGAGCACTTCTCGTAATGTGTTTCGTGGCGTTTCTGACACAGGGAATCCTACTAAGGAGCTATGAGAGTGACCATTCATTTATTTTGATCACCTCTCTACCGACCTATTAACTGACAGGACTTTCCAATACCCATACAAACTTCACAAATTCCCTCGCTAGGTGGACGGGCCTACATTCCGTCAGGCACTCGAGCCGATTTGCCATGCCCCTTGTGGAGAACAGCTGTGCATCAGCTGATCACGCACACATGCGCACGCGCACGTGTGTGTAACAGAAAAAAAGAGGAACCCGTCTAGCAGGACCGGCTTTTGTGCATCCGCTGTGGGGGCAAAGAATAAGCGGGATAGATGGGAGAATTTAGATAAAACTTTATACTTAGCGCCACACAAATCGACGGATGAGAAGTTAGCCGCAGACACTTCGCCGTGATTCGCTAATTATTGCGCATGTGTGCACAATGCCTATACAAATGGCGAAGTAGTGAGCTTGGGCGTAGGGAATACGCGGGAGGCATGAGGTTAGCGGGTGCGTGTGCCCTGGCGTCTCGTCTCTCTGGCTCCCGCGAATACCTATATTTCGGTTTTGCGCAGAACGCTGCGCATAACTTCTCATCCGCCGATTTATGTGACGCTTAGTGTACCACGTTTTTTTATTATTTTTTTTACGTTTGATTACACACTGCCTGATGTTTAGCAGATATACGGTCTAAGGTGTTACACGCTTACCTGGAAGATACCTATTATCTCGGGATTCGAAATCACGTTGTACTCGTACTTTAGCGGGAAGACAAATTCAGGCAAATGTTATAATTATGATAATTTGTCATGGTTTTGTTGACGATCACCGAGGTTAAATCTGTTTTCCTAAGTCATTGCGCGAAAAGAGTGCATCAACTAAAAACCAAGTTGAAGATCAGTCTATGCACAAAAGTGCATCGACTGACGACTATATTTTGGATTTTAAGTGTATATACCTCGTTAACACTACCTATTCATGGCCGCTAGTGTGAACTTATAATCAGCAGTTTACTAGTAAATGCCAAAAAGCCCAAAAAATAATTGCACGCTCTGACCTGGAGCTACCACCTGAAGCAACGTTAGGCGCGGTCAGTTTTTGGATGGGTGATCGCGGATGACATTAAATTTTGAGCGCAGTGAGCGTGGCTCGGATAACACGTTCATTTGTAGGTCTTAGTTGTTTGATGATCAGTTAAATTGTACGTGCCAGTTGTTTTAAGCCACATCAGAGGCCTTCGGGGGACTTAATAAACTCTGACACCAGGGCTAGTCACCCGGCCCATATGAACTTACTTAGCTAAAGTTTGGGTTCGAGCACGTAGTGGCCCAGTGGAAGTTATACTGCCCTTTCAATCGCGAAGGGGTTGAATCAAAATCTATCCATAATCAATTATTTCTTTGGAATTTGCGTACGAATTTCGACACCACGGCTTTTTGATCAGGAAAGAAGTGTTCATAGACAACTTGTCCAGTCCTTTTTCTTTATGCGTACACGGAGCCCCTGGCCCGTGTCTAGGGATTCCTAGGCAATTGCCTAACATGTACTGTACTGTAGTGTATCAGCCTTTTAATAGTCCACTGCAGGACGTAGACCTACCCACGAAGGGTGATTGGGCCATATTCACCACGCTGGCCCAGTGCGGGTTGGTGGATTCACATACGCCATCGAATTTCTTCTCGGGACATATGCAGGTTGACTCACGATGTTTTCCTTCACCGAAAAGCCAGTGGTCTGAAATTCCGTACATAAATTCCAAAGAACTTATTGGTACGTGACCGGGATTTGAATGACCAGGATGCCTTACGATTGTAAGGCGGGTGTCACTACCTCTAGACCACCACAGCTTACCGTATTGCCTAATCTGCCTTAGGGATAATACAGCAATGATTCAGATTTATAAGACGCAATTACGTTTAAAACTATTCCATTCGATTCTTTTATCTAATCTATAAAAATATACCTGAATTATTTTGAAAATTGATGAAACGTAACCAAAGAACTGTCTCTTCTGTAGACATTATTCGGTGCTACAATTTTTTTCCTCGAACGAGACCAGCATGCTGTACAGAGAATTCCCTGCCTCTACCTGGGGGCAGCTTCCCGTAACAATCAACATTATACAAAAACAACTTTTATGACTTTTACATCATTAAGTATACTACAATAGTAGAAATATGCAGTATTTTTACAATTGACATTTTATCTTCTCAAACTCTTGGTAAACTTTTGTAAGTTAGTTTTAAGGTTACTAACATTTAACCAAAAGTCTTAAAAGTCGAACCAACAACGAAAGTTACCGTCATAGCCACAGATCAGGGAACAAATTCTTGTCAACAAGTCCTTGTTCCCTGATCTGTGGTCATAGCCTAGTAGAATAACAATTCAAAATGGCAGTAAGCAGGCTACGTAGCTCGAAGAACAGATGGCTGGTAGGTGGCCTATAACTCACGTTAGGCAACACAAATATATAAGTGTGAGAAGTAAGTAAGTTCGTATAGGATGGCTAGCCCTGGGGTCAGAGGTTCGAGGCCTCCCACATGGCTTAACGGCATCAATATTAGGAAAGAAAAAATGCCGATGCTTAACGGCCCAAACAACTGGAGCCTACAATTTAAGGTGACGAATTCATAAACTATTATTTCAAAAATTGTTTCACTCGGGCAAATTTTACGCGGTCGCGCTCGACAGGATCGCGACAGAGCGGCGGGCGGCAGTGTGTGTTTTAATTAATTACTCATAATGTACACATTACAAAAATAACTTCTCGGTCTGTAAAATAACAAAGTGATTTGGCTATTTTATTCGTAAAAAATAATGGGGTATTGTCGCTGATAATTCTGAGCATTCGAATCATTAAACTTTTTTTGGTGAGAAATTTGAAAGATTTTTTTAATAAAGAAAACATTTCAAAACTTTAAAATAAAAAAAAAAATTCAAAATTTTAAAATAAAAAAACATTTCAAAATTTTGTCCGGTTCATAAAATTTTTCAAGATTTTCCTTTTTAATCTATGATGTTTTTAAAATTTGAATCAAATATCATTTGTCGTCTCAAATCGTGCATTCGAAAGTACTCGTTTTCGTGTTTCTCGGCCCGATGCCTCATCTTAACGAGTCATCAGAGCCACGGTAGCGCTCAGTTGTAGGTAAATGCCACCAGAGGTCAGTGGTCACCCAGCTAAAGGCTGACGGTGCTGAACTTTGATGATCGCTAACGAGTACCTAGTCAAACTATACGCCGTGAGCGCTAAAATATAAATAATAAAATTATACTGTTATCTAATCGACCATATTTTATCAATCTCATCAAGGAACATTGATAAATGGACGTAAAATAAAAAGTTATTTAAAATCAATTTGTGCACCACTTTAGAAAATTGCAGCCAAGATAGGTAAGCACAGAACGGTGCATTTTTCATAAGGCACGCGACACATTAGCTTATTAACATGAAAAATGTCACACTAAAAGCTACTATGGGTAATACAGTATATATAGGTACTCCAAGGTATTTTTTGGACAGTCGGGTAAACTGCAAACTAACTACTCTATACCACCTATACAGGGTTATTTCTAATCAAATAGCATAATTTTAGGGACTTATTCTGTACATAACAAAAACCGGACAAGTGCAAGTCAGTCTCGCACACCGAGGGTTCCGCACAAATCCAGAAAATTTCACAAAATTGGGAAGTACGTTGTTAAAATCTCTATACTCATCATCATCATCGACAAAAGTATTTTTTTTTTTTACTTTTCTCGTCATTCATCGAAAGTTGTTAAAATAATTAAAAACCTGTGTGTGCTAATAAAGCTCTTTTATATGATACCTTACATGAAACGATTTACACACTTTGAATTTTAAACCCATATTTTGCGAATTTTGAAGCCCTATTTTTTGTGATTTAAACAAAAATGTACAGTTTTCAGATTTATTCCTGTATGTGTACTCTAAGACGATGCTTCTCGCCAAATTTTATAGTTCTATGTCGACGGGAAGTACCCTGTAGGTTTTGATTTTTGTGAGTGCGAAATATGCGGTTTTTTGCGATATAAACGGCTCTAACTTTTTTAAACGATAACTGAGAAGTTTTTCTTTTACACAACTGCAAGAATTCATCGATATACGTATACAGTTTAAATTTCAGCTCGATATCTTTACGCGTTCCCGAGATAAAGAGTCTTGACAGACACACAGACGGACAGACGGACAGACGGACAGACGGACAGACGGACAGACGGACAGACGGACAGACGGACAGACGGACAGACGGACAGACGGACAGACGGACAGACGGACAGACGGACAGACGGACAGACGGACAGACGGACAGACGGACAGACGGACAGACGGACAGACGGACAGACGGACAGACGGACAGACGGACAGACGGACAGACGGACAGACGGACAGACGGACAGACGGACAGACGGACAGACGGACAGACGGACAGACGGACAGACGGACAGACGGACAGACGGACAGACGGACAGACGGACAGACGGACAGACGGACAGACGGACAGACGGACAGACGGACAGACGGACAGACGGACAGACGGACAGACGGACAGACGGACAGACGGACAGACGGACAGACGGACAGACGGACAGACGGACAGACGGACAGACGGACAGACGGACAGACGGACAGACGGACAGACGGACAGACGGACAGACGGACAGACGGACAGACGGACAGACGGACAGACGGACAGACGGACAGACGGACAGACGGACAGACGGACTGACGGACAGACGGACAGACGGACAGACGGACAGACGGACAGACGGACAGACGGACAGACGGACAGACGGACAGACGGACAGACGAACAGACGGACAGACGGACAGACGGACAGACGGACAGACGGACAGACGGACAGACGGACAGACGGACAGACGGACAGACGGACCGACGGACAGACGGACAGACGAAAACAAAGTGATCCTATAAGGGTTCTGTTTTTTCCTTTTGAGGTACGGAACCCTAAAAACTAACAACTTTTGTTCTGCTACTGTGGTCAAAACTCAAAAGAAAATCAGCTGTTCCATACATTTTGTCGAGGTTGATTTTTTTTTTGTTGTATGGGTCGGATGGTTTGTCTAGTGTCAGGGTTTTGAAAGTCTTCTGACGTGATTAAACGTCTAATACAAACGGGACTCATAAATTAACAAGATATCCAAAACAAGGCAGCGCTCAATTGTTATACTAGATCGACTTATCTAGTCTACGAAATATGTTACCACTGAATAAGTGTCTTGGTAAAAATATACTTTTTATTTAGAAAATCACAAATTCTAAGCATAAAATTAGTATCAGTTAAAACTCAAATGAGTACAGTATTGCCATCTCTGATTTTTAAGACGAACTACAGTTGCGTTAAGTTACGACGAAAATAAAACAATGCCCTAAATACAGGGTTATCCAGAACTGGTGTACTAAGCCGAAAGTAGGTGATTGGACCATCATTATGAGGAACTTTTACTATGGCCAACCGAGTATTCGAGAAAATAAACTGCTGTTTCATACATTTTGTCGATTCCGAGTAGCAATTTGTACAGAAGTGTATTTTACTGTACCAGGCTTTTTAATAGTCCACTGCAGGACGTAGCCCTACCCACAGGATATTTGGGCCTAATCCTTGTTCTCTGATCTGTGAGCCATATCCACCACGCTGGCCCAGTGCAGGTTTGTGGATTCACATACGCCATCGAATTTCTTCTCCGGACGTATGCAGGTTGCCTCGCGATATTTTCCTTCACCGAAAAGACAATTGTGTAAAATTCCCTTCATAAGGTTCAAAGAAACTTATTTGTACGGGAACGGGATTTGAACCAACGACCTCAAGAATGACAGGCCAGCGTTACAACCATTAGACCACCTCAGCTTATACGGAACTGCTGATTATTTTTTCTCGAATTCTGGGTTGGTTTAATAGTAAAGGCTGTTCATAATGTTGGTTTTAATCTCCCCCTTTTGGTTTAGTACAGAAAATGCAGATAACCCTTTATACCTAATAAATAAATATTTGGGGACATCTTACACACGGCCTCTGACCCCAAACTAAGCAAAGCTTGTGATATGGCTGCAAGAGAGACTGTTATACTACTTATACATATTCTATATATAATAATACATACTTAAAGATAGTACTTACCTAAATAACACCCAGACACAGAGCAAACACCTATGTGACCACCATCACATAAATGTTAGCCCTAGGTGGGAATCGAACCCACGCCTCTTTGATCCAGTAGTCAGGGACACTAACCACTGGGCCATCGAGGCAGTCGCCAACAAATAAGGCCGTGGATAATGATAAAACCTCTGAAAGTCTATACAATTTTATCATTTAAGTAAAGCAAGTATTTCATTAAAATCTATTAAGAATTTATCGACGCGAGTTTAAATTTAAATTTTACATAAAATCTTTCCTGTTTTGATTTCATAAAAGCCCATTGTCTTCAACAAACAAAAATATTATAAAATTCCATGTTTTCACAATTTTCGTAAGTAGCTATGTAATGTAAGTATCAAGGAAATTGTAAAAACATCTGTAAGCTAATTAATTTGCGAAAATGAGGAAAATCTCCATTTTCTTTGTTTCAGGTTAAGAGGCTTAACGACGATTTATTAAATATATTTTTACGGGGAAAAATATTATCAGCCCAGACTATAATACAAGTCAAACAAGTCGGCGGATGTGAAGTTCGCTACAAACTGCGCAATATATGTGTACAAACCTGACAGAAGCTCACATAAAGTCTCAGTCACGCATTGGCTATTTTGGCTAGAAAATAGTCTTATTTCCAACACCCCAACCAAAGTGTGGATCGATCTTGGACGCAAACCGAACAATAATTTAATTGACTGTGGTTTGCTATTCGATTCGTAGCCAAACTTGGAGCCTTATTATTCAACTTGGCAAGCCTGTGAACTCAGAAGTCAGAAGAATGACAAGTAATAGAAGTATTGCTAAATTTTACTCAAATAAAAACTACTGTATAGGCTGTCTTATTCGTATATGGCAATACAGCATACGCGAGATTGAGTGGAAGAAAAAAAACGTAATATCGGTAGCATACATAGGGGCGCCCTAGCACAAAAATAACGTATCATAGCTACGTCACAGCATATCTCGGAAACATGGCGTCGATTTTGCCCCGCCCCCTTGAAGCGTTGCGCTAAATCAATACTTCGAAAATCGATTCGAAACTCGAATCGATAAAAATATCGATTTTTCCGAGAAATACCTGATTGCCCACAGAAATGAGACCTTCTCTCTTCTGTGTGACTGCCGATGTATTAAACTTATAAAGCGTAGTTTTTAAGCTATACTAGGCCCAATTATGAAGGCGCTATCGTAAATTAAATAGCAAACTTAAAAAGTGTTTTACTATGAAAATTAACGTGGTTTTCACACATTTTATACTATATATAACGGGACTGAACTCACGTGTGGGGATAGTCGTAACGACTATAGTTTCGGTCGCATTCGGCGACCTTTCTCAAGTTGGCGAGTGCTAGCACGCGGAGCCGTCTCGCAATGCACTGCGGGCTGCGGCGCGTAGCGCTCGCGATGACAGCGGTTGCGGTGGTGGGGCGGGGGCGGGTAGAGAGGATTGTTGTGTCGGCGCGCACTGAAGATCCTCTTCGTCGGTATCCTGGTATACGTCGGGGATACTCCAGCACACTGAACTCACTATGTCTCCACCAGTTCCACGGTTAAGTCCTTTGGATCCCTGAAGACACGGTTTCCACGTCGGTGGCAGTATCCATCCCCCGTCTCTATTGAAGTTAGGGCGTCTGCTAATCTCAATAGCCTCCCTAACTTTACGGGGCACGAAAAACTTCTCTCGCGCTAGCACCTTCGCTCTGTCAAATCTGATGAAGTGCTGTGCATCGGAATCGAGAGTGTGTTCTACCACCGCGGAACCATTCCTATCCAAGTTTTTCATTGAACGTATATGCTCCGTGAGCCTGGTAGAAACATTTCTTCTTGTCTCTCCGACGTAGGTACCGACGTTCGTTTATTACGCCGTAGGTATAGCATTAAGACCATCTTCCGGCCTCCGGGACAACTAAGACAGTTGCTACGTTCTCCTAAGGATAGAGACCCTTTGGGTGTCCCCGGTGTCTATATGATCCCGTGCGATTGCGGGAAGTGTTACGTCGGAGAGACAAGAAGAAATGTTTCTACCAGGCTCACGGAGCATATACGTTCAATGAAAAACTTGGATAGGAATGGTTCCGCGGTGGTAGAACACACTCTCGATTCCGATGCACAGCACTTCATCAGATTTGACAGAGCGAAGGTGCTAGCGCGAGAGAAGTTTTTCGTGCCCCGTAAAGTTAGGGAGGCTATTGAGATTAGCAGACGCCCTAACTTCAATAGAGACGGGGGATGGATACTGCCACCGACGTGGAAACCGTGTCTTCAGGGATCCAAAGGACTTAACCGTGGAACTGGTGGAGACATAGTGAGTTCAGTGTGCTGGAGTATCCCCGACGTATACCAGGATACCGACGAAGAGGATCTTCAGTGCGCGCCGACACAACAATCCTCTCTACCCGCCCCCGCCCCACCACCGCAACCGCTGTCATCGCGAGCGCTACGCGCCGCAGCCCGCAGTGCATTGCGAGACGGCTCCGCGTGCTAGCACTCGCCAACTTGAGAAAGGTCGCCGAATGCGACCGAAACTATAGTCGTTACGACTATCCCCACACGTGAGTTCAGTCCCGTTATATATAGTATAAAATGTTAAAAAGTGTTCTCTCTATCGAATGCCTAAAGTGAAAAAGAAACAGAAATATGCTAATTAGCTATTATAATTACGATGGCGCCTTCATGATTGACACGACACGTTTTAAATTTACTATCATAAATATGTATAACTTTCCTCATTACTTCGCACTTTCTTAACCACTCAAAAAGTCGTAGAACAAAAGTTGTTAGTTTTGATATACAGAACAAGCCCCTAAAACAATGCTAATTGATTAGAAATAACCCTGTTTAAAAGACATCATTCATTTTGGGCTATATCTGAAAGAGTGCCGACCAAAACAATTATTTAGGCAATAATATTCGTAGATACATAATATTATCCTGTACATTTTACCCCACATGACCAACCCTCTAGAATCACCTCCTGTGCAGTAGTTAGTTACCGAGTTTTGAAAACAATTATTTAAAAAAAAAGATTTTATCAACCAGCTATGAATGAAACTGAGACACTGTTTAATGTATCAACATACACTTAGGCCAGCGATCGAATATTTTGATATATCTGATAGTAGACCCTTTTGTGTTCTCTATTGAACTTAAAAACATTTATTTGAATGACAATCATCAAAATCACTGAAGCCGTTTCCGAGATCCAAAATCAATATTAGGTAGTTTAGAAAATACTAAAAAACACGCTTTCTTGGCATATCAAATAAAAAGAGTAAAATAAAAGAGTGTTTTTTTAGGTTTATTTTACCATATTTATTTTTCAATTATAGATTTTTTTCTATTTTTTTAGTAAATATATTGTCATCCATCTTTGATAGGTGTGGAAATTTAAAGAAAATGTTATCGCTCAAAGTAGGTCAAAATCGAGCTCAAAGGGGTTGGTTACAAGCAAGCAAACATACAGGTTAAACTAATAAAACCATGTTAATAAAATAAATAAATGACAAGCCAACACATATTAACTACAGTAAAAAGCGTCTAAAGGTGGGCACACACGGTCAGTTAAACTGATCAGTTTTTCGCGTCACTCCAACTGGGTGCTCATTCAGTTAACGAAAAGGTGAAAATTGGTGGTTCCATATTTGAAGACAGTGGAGCCATATTTCTTCGATAACTTGTGTTAAGTGTTTCAATTTTTCATGAGAAATTAATGGAACCAAAGTTATTTGAAATTTGATTTTCCACAACTTTGATTCCTATCAACTGTTTCTAGGAACGATATTTTTTAATAAGCCGGTGATACCATGATGTTTCTTCGATAACTTGTGTTATTTCAATTTTTCATGAGAAATTATCGGAACCCAAGTTGTTTGAAATTTGACTTCCTATAATTTTGATTCCGATCAACTTTTTCCAGGATCGATATTTTTTAATAAGACAGTGGTGCCATTTTGTTTCTTCCATAACTTGTGTTATTTCAATTTTTCATGAGAAATTATTGGAACCAAAGTTGTTTAAAATTTGATTTTCCACAACTTTGATTCCTATCAACTTTTTCTAGGATCGAAATTTTTTAATAAGCCGGTGGTGCCATGATGTTTCTTCAATAACTTGTGTTATTTCATTTTTTCATGAGAAATTATTGGAATCAAAGTTGTTTGAAATTTGATTTCCTACAACTTTGATTCCCATCAACTTTTTCCAGGATCGATATTTTTTTTAATAAGTTAGTGGTTCTATTTTGTTTCTTCCATAACTTGTTATTTCACTTTTTCATGAGAAATTATCGAAGCCGAAGTTGCTTGAAATTTGATTTCCTACAACTTTGATTCTCATCAACTTTTTATAGGATCGATATTTTTTTTAATAAGCCAGTGGTGCCATGATGTTTCTTCGATAACTTGAGTTCTTTCAATTTTTCATGAGAAGTTATCGGAACCAAAGTTGTTTGGAATTTGATTTCCTATAACTTTGATTCCCATCAACTTTTTCCAGGATCAATATTTATTTTAATAAGTTAGTGGTTCTATTTTGTTTCTCACTTAACTTGTTATTTCAATTTTTCTTGAGAAATTATCGAAGCCGAAGTTGCTTGAAATTTGATTTCCTACAACTTTGATTCCCATCAACTTTTTCCAGGATCGATAATTTTTTTAAAAGTTAGTGGTTCCATTTTGTTTCTTCCACACTTGTGTTATTTCAATATTTCATGAGAAATTATCGGAACCAAAAATGTTTAAAATTTGATTTCCCACAACTTTGATTCTCATCAACTTTTTCTAGGATCGATATTGTTTTTAATAAGATAGTGGTGCCGTATTGTTTCTTCTATAACTTGTGTTATTTCAATATTTCATGATAAATTATCGGAACCAAAAATGTTTTAAATTTGATTTCCTACAACTTTGATTCCCATCAACTTTTTCCAGGATCGATAATTTTTTTAAAAGTTAGTGGTTCCATTTTGTTTCTTCCACACTTGTGTTATTTCAATATTTCATGAGAAATTATCGGAACCAAAAATGTTTAAAATTTGATTTCCTACAACTTGGATTCTCATCAACTTTTTCTAGGATCGATATTGTTTTTAATAAGATAGTGGTGCCGTATTGTTTCTTCTATAACTTGTGTCATTTCAATATTTCATGATAAATTATCGGAACCAAAAATGTTTTAAATTTGATTTCCTACAACTTTGATTCCTATAAATTTTTTCTAAGATCGATATTTTTTTTGATAAGACGGTGGTGCCGTATTGTTTAGAATGGCACCACTGTCATATTTGAAAAATATCGATCCTACAAAAGTTGATGTGAATTAAAGTTGTAGTAAATCAAAATCAAAATCTAAGCCGTGGTGGTCAAGAGGTAGTGACACCCGCCTTACAATCGTGAGGTTGTGGGTTCGAATCCCCGTTCCCGTACCAATGAGTTCTTTGGAATTTATGTACGGAATTTCACACCACTGACTTTTCGGTGAAGGAAAACATCGTGAGGCAACCTGCAATACGTCCGTAGAAAAAATTCGATGGCGTATGTGAATCCACCAACCCGCACTGGGCCCGCGTGGTGGATATGGCCCAATCACCCTTCGTGGGTAGGCCTACGTCCTGCAGTGGACTATTAAAAAGGCAGTACAGTACAGTACAGTACAGTACAGTACAGTACTGTAGATTCAGTTAATCATCGAAGTGGTACAAACATGCAAACCATCGCAGTACCTATCGGCAATAGTTGACTACATTAGGACCCCGCTGCAATTATTTGATGAACTGATGCGATCATTTCATCATGTGTGCCCAGCTTCTGGTAGTGGTTTATACATGGAGCCACCAATTCCCACCTTTTAATTTACTGAATGAGCCTCAATTGGAGTGACGCGAAAAACTGATCAGTTGAACTGACCGTGTATGCCCACCTTAATACTACTGAATATGCAATGAACGGTTCTAATAACTTATTAGAAATAAGCAGGTAAATTGGTGAATATTTTTGTTAATATATGAAAATAATTAATTTCAAAATTCGATAACTACGCAGGGAGTGATCATAGAGGGTTGGTCCCATGGTATAACATGTTGAGAATTATATGCATTAATACTATTTGGTCGGAATTATCAGGATTAGCCCAATATGAATGTTGTCTTTTACAAACCTAATAGTTAACCAAGATTCTACTTAAAAACATAGGTAGTCATTAATTGGTAGTCGGGTTAAAAGGAAGTTTGGCAAAAACGAGTACTATACAACCATAGATTTATTATGACTTCTACCGATTATGCACCGAGAGAAGTATCGAATAACATATTGCAATGCAATAAAATCGTAACTTTGTCCATCACTATTTGAGTAATGTAAACATTCAATATATTTGCTTTTCTCAAAATTATCGTTTTATGCTGTGTTGTGAATTAAAATAGATAGTTTTAAACGTCATTTATAGTTCCTGCATTGAACACTTATTCATATTTCAAAAACATACAAAAACTACGACGTGAAAATACAAAAACTACGACTAACCTAAAAATTATAAACATTCGCTTTTGTTCTTAGAACACGATTCGCAGCCCCAAACACAGCAGGTAACCATGGTTGTTTTTTATTGTTTGTGCCCTTATAATGTTATAAATTCTATTTATTTACACGTTTAATACAATATTTGTAGAAATCACAATCAGCTTTGCTATAGCCAAAACATAAATATGAAGATAATTTCTTATTGGTTGGATGGTCTCAGAATAATGACGGCTACAACTGTCAAAAACCTTTTGGGGTATAGTGGATGGCGGGAGGCGAAGAATTTGATTACATATTTTTAATGCCATAATCTTAAGACATAGGGAAGCAAACAATAAAATTAAAGCAATGAGGTGATGTAATGAGAGTTGAAGGGCAAAAATCAGAATATAATCCACGCCCTTCGTTCCTACAGGACCTCAAATTAGACGACCACTATAAGGTCTGAATCTTTGCGGGAGGACATAAGAATTTACTTCGTATCTATTCCCTCTATAATCTAAGGTAGCATACGTCAAAATCACCAGTTGGAATGTCAAAATAGTTAAAATTGAGTTCCACTTGGTCTTTTGTCTTTTTCGGAAAATTGAACCTTTGGTTCCAGTAAGAAGATTCAAATTTCTGATCATTTTACCTTCTATTTTTTAACTTTTTGAATTTGGACACCCGAGATAGCTCATTGCTAGTTTGTAAAACCCTTCGAAATTATCTAAGTTCGGGTGTATGTGCAATTGTGCATATTTTTCTAAAACCTTTTAAATTTCATATTTAATATGGGACAAAGTGATGTGTCTCTTGCTATTTCTATTGCTTTAGTTCTTATTCTTTTAAAGTCGTGGTGGCCTAGAGGTAGTGACACCTGCCTTACAATCGTGAGGTCGTGGGCTCAAATCCCGGTCCCGTACCAATGAGTTCCTTGGAATTTATGTACGGAATTTCACACCACTGGCTTTTCGGTGAAGGAAAACATCGTGAGGCAACCTGCATATGTCCGTAAAAGAAATTCGATGGCGTATGTGAATCCACCAACCCGCACTGGGCTAGCGTGGTGGATATGGCCCAATCACCCTTCGTGGGTAGGCCTACGTCCTCCAGGGGACTATTGAAAAAAAAAAATGGCTGACGCAGTATGCAGTTCTTATTCTATGCCTGGGAACGTATGCGGAACTTTGACGGATTGTATGAAAACATGCTATATAGTCTACGGAAGTTGCTTCGTACAAGTTCCGCATACGACCAAACCGTGCATGGGTTTCGCGCAGCGTGTAGCTAACTTCACAACCGCCAATTTGTATGACTTCTATAAAATTTATGCCGAAGCCGTGGTGGCCTAAAGATAGTGACATCCGCTTTGCAATCGCGATGTCGTGGGTTCAAATCCTGGTCCCGTACCAATGAGCTTTTAGGAATTGATGTACAGAATTCAACACCACTGGCTTTTCAGTGAAGGAAAACATCGTGAGGCAACGCGACCTGTATTCGTCCGTAGAAGAAATTTGATGGCGTTATGTGATTAATCCACCAACTCTCACTGAACCAGCGTGTTTGATATGGCCCAATTACCCTTCGTGAGTAGGCTTACGTCCTACAGTGAGGTATCAAAAAGGCTGGTACAGTATGAAATTTCTATAGCTTATTACTCCGTGCTATCACCAGCCTTCTGTCCCGGTCGGGAGGTAAACGTCCCGCTACTGTCACGCGATGTTCGGACGTTGGATATTAATGGCGGTGTCGAGACCATGTCATTAATCCTCGGACTATGGGCGGGGTTAGATCACCATGTACCTAGTCTAGCCTAATGTTAATGTTGTGTTATTTACTGGACTTTGTTACTAAAGTATAATTCTCCCTTGTTAATGTGACGATGTTTTTTGAATGAAACGCGGTGACTAGACGCGATAGTGAGCACAATGGCCTGTTTTTAAATCTCATCTTCAATCATCATTAAAATCGGTCTTCAAAGTGTCGTATGCAACTCCCTTGGCCTCAGTTCAGGTTCACCAGCCTGTGGATTTTGCAGATTGTTACAATTATCCTTCAATCACCTTAAAAGAGACTGCATAGCTCCATTATTTATTTACTAAATGCATAGCGTCTTCGGCGCGCGTATTATTTACCACAGTTTTTAGAGTATTTTAAGTTTTTTGTATAGCAACACTTGTCCGTTATGTCATTGTGCCTTCATGTGCGTCGTAAAAGGGCTTGATTTTTCATCCTTTTGATGAAAAATGTTTTTGAAACCAAGCCGATTCCACAAATTATTATGTAAATAGCGTTTAAGATAATCTGTAGACTACGAGAAGTGAAGTATACATCACAAATTGTGTAAAAATGTGACTACGTGCAAAAATATGTACCGTGAATAATCAACGATTTTATTAGTAAATACGCTTTCCGTAATATACATAACTGAATTAAACACAAGTAAAAGGTCTTAAATAGTGACATTAAGTACCCACCCAAACTGGGAACCCACTCAAGTAAGTGATTTCTGCACAAGCTACCTAGCAACAAAAAGTGCATTTCGAAACTAAAACCGTAACATTGCTAACGTTTTATAAACAACACAATACAGCAACCATAAGAAAACTGTATCCTAGTTATTGGAACTCAAGTTTCCTTAATGCCATCTATGTACGTATGTACGACCTGTACGTCAGACAGACTAAACAGGACCGTACTCCGGTTTTCACCTTTGCGTTTTATGCTATAACTTGGTCAAAGATAATAGCCTCATAATGAGAGCATTACATCTGGGTATTTTTTGCCAGAAAATTCGACAAAAAACAATAATCATTATACTTAGTTACTTCTGAAAAGTTGAAGCGGTGAAGTGGTCAAAAAGACACACATCATATTTTCTCTGTCTTGAGTTAACCTGCGTGGTTAAACGCACAGAAGAAAGCATCCCACTGAGGATACAATATATTCACCGCAGCATGGTATATACCAAATGCTATACGCACAGTACTTACTGATGCCTTGATCTCGGTGAGCAATCATTAACCGAGGATAACTAATTATGGTTTTTTCCTCAAGAAGGTAAGTCTGGGATGTAACCATAATATGCCATATTGTGCTTAGGAAGAGATAAGGGGTCACAGCAACCACCTATTAAAAATCTCTGACAGTAAGTTCATAACGAACCTTATGTAAAAATAGTATTTTCCTTCTTCCATCTGTTTAATAACCTAAATTCTGAGTAGGTATTCAGGATGTGTCCAAATTCCAAATTAAAGAAATAAATTATTTCTGTCACCTCACTTAATGGACACCAAGCAAGCTATAAATACATTGTTCGAATGTACCATGGTACCAATCAAAGTTACCATATCAGTAGAATCATCTCTAGAACAAAAAATGGTACCTAAGTACCTACAGGTACTTATACTGAACCGGACTTTAATAGTCTAATACTATATCATATAGGCCTACCCAGGAAGGACCATAGGTACCATGGGCCAATGGCTGGCAGTGCATGTTGAATACCATATAAATTCAACTACAAAAATATAAAAAACAAAATAAATAAGTACCTCTTACTCAGGTACCTACCTACCTATTACATACATTCCTCACTTGATACAAGGAACAGGGTAAATTATTATACATAACAATTTTGTATGCATATAGGGACCTACTTAGATATTAATACATAAAGTGAAACGCTCATCACTGTTGTGGTTAGTAATTAAAAGTATCTCTCTCATATCTTAAATCAAAGATAAAAAAGCTAAATTTCATGTTCAGAGCCCTAAAACTTGGGAATAGAATGCATAAAAGTAATTATTAAGCCATATCGGTAGTTATTATGTTGTGGTATGTGAGGCCTACAACCTCTTATTTTATTTATGCTTTGGGGATATCTTAGAAAGGATTTGATCATCGACTTGGCATTATTTCATATCGATGAATTTCATAAATAGAAAGGGCTAAGTTGCATATCTCAGCGGGTATGTTTATCCGCCAGCAAAACCTCTACCTATTCAAGGCTTTAAAAAGACCGGACCTAACTTGGTATCCCATCAAAAGTTAATACTTATATATCATAAAACATGATACTCAGAAATCCTTCAGTCCTTCAGAAAACTAGAATGATAAGGTATAAACATTAGGTATATATTAAGTTTAATTACTAATTATTTATATTTATAGTTTAATTACTATTTATTAATTAGGTACATATTAAGTTGAATTACTAACATAATCAAGCTGACTATATTACAATTATATAAATATTGGTTATTTAAATACAGTGTATCCACTGATACTTTAAAGTAATTTCAGTCCAACGGATGAAACACCTTACACAGGCATGAGATACTGTGATAGACCATACATGATTTGGGTATATAATAATAATAATATCATAAATTTCTGTATTCCTATGGTTGTATACCATTACAACTCTTACACGGGCTTGAATAATTAGATTCTACCAGTAAATAACAATTAGGAAGCAATAAACTTCATGATAATTATTATTATGCTTAATGAATTTCAGTGCCTACTGAAGGTTTATTCACAAATGTGACAGTAGGTATCCATCTTATAATTTAAACTAAAGGGAAAATGTGGACTAAGTAAGTCTAGGGGACAAATCCTGGACAACAGACTATAGACAATAATTGTTCCTTAGGCTATAGTTACCTACTCATACCTCTATTCATGGGGACCCAGATAATAAATATTTAATTAAAAGATATCATATTATTATTAAACAGTTCATTAAAATATATAGTATTAATTAATTAAATTAAAGTAATAGACAACATGATCAAAATTATTAATTAAAGCTGTCAGAAGATTAATGATATACTTCATCCATCATCATCATCACAATTGTTAATTACACTTATTTAAGTAGAATATTGAGCCAAGGTTTAATACACCCACATCAAATAAATAAAAATCCAACTTTCACAGGATTCAAGTACCTATAAAAATAAAAATAAAATTCCTTATGGGTCAGTTAGAAACACATATTCATATTAATTTTAATAATTAATAGGACAAAATATACTCAATTAAGTTTGTCTGTCTGAAAGGACAACTGAAGTACTTAGGTACATCATTGTACAATTTGTACCTATATTGTGTACCTAGTAGGTACTTAGAATAAAAAACAAAAACAGCATCAAGATTCTAAATAATTTGGCTGACCTTGTTAGATACCCATTATTTCACTTCGTATGACAAAATAATATGGTATGTATGGTAGCTTGTCTTGTAGGGCATGCATATTGCTGGATATTTTTCTAAAGAATAATGAAAGCAGCTAAATTTTATACCTAAGTATTTAAAGGGTGTCAACACCTTAAAACTCATATAGGACCTTTATTTGTTACATACTACTGTCTAAGCTGGTATAGTTTTACAGAATTTTATTTGTATGATGAAAAGCTCCTTACCACTTAATGTGATAGTGAGCTATAGGTAATATACCTATTTTAGTAGATAAGTAACACTAATATGTGTACTGCACTGTACTGTACCAGCCTTTTAATAGTCCACGGCAGGACGTAGGCCTACCCACGAAAGGTGATTAGGCCATATCCACTACGCTGGCCCAGTGCGGGTTGGTGGTGAATAATATGTGTAATTTGGAGATACTATCTACTACCTTCTTTACCAATTTCTCGTAAAAAATGTAAGCTTCAGCTTCTAAATAAATGACACTGAATCATCCATTAAGAATGGCCTATTAAAATAGGTATGTAATATTAAAATATTGTTTAAAAAACAAGTTAAGATAAGGAATACAATCAACATTTTTTGTAGTAAGTATGTAATTGTAAATGTACAAATGTAATTGTTGGCAAACCAGCGACAAGGACGCGAATTTAATATTAGGTATGCTGGTAGGTAAGTGACAAGGGTGACAATTTATGTATAGATAGGTATAAATTAATTGTTATCTCAAGAATAGTTGTAAGAAATAGGTAAAGATGAATGACAGGTAATGAAGTCAGTTGACATAAGTATCTTGACATGACCCACTAACCACATGGTGAACAGATGGAAATTCTTAGATTTTATTATTACTTAATACTGTATAGATTAAGTACCTGTGGGAGGAAAATTTAATGGAAATCACCAGACAAGCTGATATATTGTATAAATATGTTCTAAGGCCATTGTTGGGAGTTATACTTAAACTAAGAGCATATTAAAGTGACTTAGTAAATGAGTCATAATGACATTATTTATTTAGTAAATACATAACTAGGGTTAGGCCACACACTACATTTATTGATGCTCAAAAATAAATTTATAGCAGTTATTAACAAGCTTTAGCAAACCAATACGAGATAGCTTTATCAAATCAGATTATTGATAGTATCTATAAAGATAATAATAATAAAAAAAAAAAAAAAAAAAAAAAAAAAAACCTCATTTGAAGCTTCTTTTGTCCTTTTGAAAGTAGACAAGTTCACCTGATCCAAATACTCTTTAACTGTCATATGCTGTAATTATACAAATAACTTTGCTTCTCTTGGGTATAAGTACAACAGTAATACAAAATATCCGATTAGTTAGGTACCTACTTAGGTATCTAATCTATTTTGTAGATATGTGTCATGTAATATAAAATGCAGATTCGCATTAAGCACAAAAACAACAGAGCATACATAGCATCTGGGGTCCAATAGACAAATATAGTTTGGTAAAGGTTAGCTTACATAATACGTATATATATATTTTGCCTTGTAACAAACCCAATTAAAAAGGCAAGAAAATTAAAAAAAAAAAAAAAAAAAAAAAATCCCCAACATTTCACAACCCTCTAAACATCTGCATTTAGTAAATAAATAATGGAGCTATGCAGTCTCTTTTAAGGTGATTGAAGGATAATTAAGAATCAATCGAGCTTACCTGTTAAGAGAAGATTGATGATAATTATCCGAAATCACCGAAAAAGAGACTGCATAGTGACTCAATCCCTCCCTCCCTTGCCCGGAGGTAACACTATGCAGTGATGAGTCATTTAATCAAGGGAATTATAAGGTATAATACAGGTAAGACTCGATCGATGTCATTATGGAAGTGCCAGAAAGATAAATCTGTCCTACGTTGGTCCTTCCTATATTGCTCTGCCTCTATATAAAGGTTGTGAAATGCTCCCCCGTCTCTACTTTGAACTCCAATGACATAACGGACAAGTGTTGCTATACAAAAAACTTAAAATACTCTAAAAACTGTGGTAAATAATACGCGCGCCGAAGACGCTATGCATTTAGTAAATAAATAATGGAGCTATGCAGTCTCTTTTTCGGTGATTTCGGATAATTATCATCAATCTTCTCTTAACAGGTAAGCTCGATTGATTCTTAATTATCACCGCGTTTGTGAAAAAACTGTCTATTGATATGGTAAAAATTGTCAATGAAGGAATGCTGAATGACAATGCTTATTGAGCCAAATAAACACCAGTATTTTGGTCGCTTGTCACGACCACCAATTACTTCATATTTTTGCGCAAACTAAAAACAATGAGGTTCGGGAGGAACCCGATTTTTTTCAAATCAAACGGTTTAAAATGTAATTAGTAGTCAGTACTGCGCAAGCATATATGCGCCGCTAGTACTGCTCTAACAAATCGGCTGCCACCTTACTCTGACTCTCAGAGAAAGTTAAAAGGTGTCTCAGACAAACGAAATCAGTCATGCCACGTATTATTCAAAAACAGCACAAATTTAATAATCTCTGCATCAAAAATAACAAATGGAACAGTCGACTGTGATTTGTTTTTTGTCATCATCATCATCATTTCAGCCATAGGACGTCCACTGCTGGACATAGGCCTCCCCTAATGATTTCCAATAAGGCCGGTTGATAGCAGTTTGCATCCAGCGCGATCCTGCGGCCCTAATAAGGTCATCCGTCCACCTTGTGGGTGGACGTCCTACGCTGCGCTTGCCGGTACGTGGTCTCCACTCGGGAACTTTTCGACCCCATCGGTCATCAGTTCTCCGCGCTATGTGCCCTGCCCATTGCCACGTCAACTTGCCGATCCGCTGGGCTATGTCGGTAACCTTGGTTCTACAGATCTCCTCATTCCTGATTCTCGCAGAGAAACTCCGAGCATAGCCCTCTCCATGGCTCGTTGGGCTACTTGGAGCTTACTAATAAGGCCCATAGCGAGAGACCACCACTGTTTTTTGTAATAATTAAGAAAATGTCAAAAAGACAGACGCTGAATCCCATAACCCTCTTTAATATTTACTCATGATTACTCTTTCTATCTCATCTTCGTCAAAACTTATCAATAAGTGATTCTTATTGCTCATATCACCTCTGATTTAGTCTCCTGACTCAACAGAACCAGAAATCAGTTAAGATAAAGCGCGCGATAAAACTGCGATGACCGAGTCCAAACGCAGCGAATCCGTGGCGAATCGGACACGATTTATCAACTTATTATGTGGCTGCAATATTTTATAAGACAGTATTCCAACTTACAACTGTATTTACTCGATGGTGATAGCCGTAAGACTTTATTTTTACCCATTTCCAAAAAGTAGGAGTATGAAATATGTAAAAAATACTAGGCTTCCTCTAAGACCGGTCTAAATATCTCCAATAAGACCGGCCGGAAGCGACTTGCATCCAGCGCGATCCTGCGGTCTTAATGAGGTCGTCCGTCCTTGTGGATAGATGTCCTACGCTGCGCTTGCTGGTACGTGGTCTCCACTCAAAAACTTTTCGACCCCATCGGTTATCAGTCCTCCGAGCTATATGCCCTGCCCATTGCCATTTCAACTTGCCAATCCGCTGGGCTATGTCGGTAACTTTGGTTCTTCTACGGATCTCCTCATTCCCGATTCGATCCCGCAGAGAAACTTCGAGCATAGCCTTCTCCATAGCTCGTTAGGCTACTTGGAGCTCACTAACTAAAATTAAAATGATTAAAGTGAAAACTTGAAAAGTAAAGACTTTTTGGAATGGGTAAACAATGTTACACTCGCGTCAGGACATGACGTAACCTGATCGAAAATTGGTAAGACAAAAGTTTTTACTTTTGCCGGCACTCCCGGAGAGCTACTTGTTTCTTTTTTTTTCTTGTAACATAAGCCCATTGCTAGATTTCCAATAGAACTGGCTCTAACACTCGTACAGGCCGAACCATATAACTTCACCACTATAATGTTTGCTACAAGCTGCAGATAAACCAATCAACGCACAGCTTAATGTGCTTCAGTAAGGATTGGAAATTGCGCAGCTTTTAACTTCCTTTACATCCGCCGACTAGTATGATTCGATTAAGTTTATGGACGATCGATTATAAGAAGGGTTTCACTACAACTAGACCATTACGATTTTTCAAAAACCTACACGTCTGATTTTGATGTAGGCCAAAAAGCTGCTATTTTTCAAATGGGATTGGGCGAGTCATGTAGTTTGTATGTACCCTTAGGGATGGGCCAGGATCCTCACACAGTGGGTACCGGAAGGCAGACATAAAAAACCGTTGGCGTGACGATCTTGACACTTTCGGGGAAGGTTGGCTGGATTTGGCTACAGAACGCTATAAATGGAAGGAAGTGGGGGGAGACCTTTGCCAAGAAGTGGGACAGCATAGGTTCAGAAAAAAAAACAGGTCTGATGAGATCTAAGCGCGTCATCTCAGTCACTGTATTACACAGTGTAACATGACTGTGCATACACATAAAATAGTACTGTCGGAAGAAAACTTTTGTTCGTTGAGTTATTTACGAGTTGATTGTATCGGAGCGAGACGGTGAAAAATTAAACCTGCACTAAAATATGCAGATTACCTCACAAATTAGGAATAACATTAATTATGTGAAGATAACATTGAAATTTAAAGTGGGTTATACCTACTTACAAACGCAATATGCCTACAGTGAAACTCGTAAAAAAACTAAAAATTCAATAGTATTTTTTTTATTTTATTTTTCGTTTCTCTTTCACAACTTAACAACTATGTAATTAATAAACTGGATCATTTCTTTCGTGGGTGTGTTTTAATAGTTACTTATTTCATTACGGCGTCGCATCCAGTGCAACAAAGATACACACAAACCGTGTCAAAATGTTGTGTTGAGTCTTATTATAATAAGCTCCAAGAAGCACAACGAGCCATGGAGAAGGCTATGCTCGGAGTTTCTCTGCAAGATCGAATCAGAAATGAGGAGATCCGTTGAAAAACCAGTTACCGACATAACCCAGCGGATCGGCAAGTTGACATTGCAGTGGGAAGGACCCATAGCGCGGAGAACTGATGACCCATAGGGTCGAAAAATTCTCGAGTGAAGACCACGTGCCGGAAAGCGCAGCGTAGGACGTCCACCACAAGGTAGACGGATGACCTCATCAAGACTGCAGGTTTGTGCTGGATGCAAGCCGCTTCTTATCGGTCTTACTGGAGATCCATAGGGGAGGCCTATGTCCAGAAATGGACGTCTAATGGCTGAAACGACAACGAAAGACGATGACGACGACGACGACCTCAGAAAAAATTTGGTAAAATAATTGACATCCCCAAAAAATTGCTTTAGTTTTTCTTCCATCTAACCTAAATGCAATCCAAACTACATTCTAGAGCTTTCTTCTGCTTTGTATTTTTTTGCACCTGATATAATCCATTATAAAACAATACTGTACTGTACCAGTCTTTTCAATAGTCCACTGCATGACGTAGGCATACCCACGAAGGGTGGCTTGACCATATCCACCAAGTTGGCCCAGTGCGGTATGAAACAATGTATACTGCAAATCAAACCTTTTTGCTGCAGTCGGCTGTGAACACGAGGCAAGTGGTAGCGTAGTAGCAATATATTCAAATGTTAGCGGCGCAAGAGTGTGCAGTGTGCGGGATGTATACAGGTTGTAGCTATCTCCACAGCCGCCAGAAAGTTTGATTCAGCCTATACTTACCGACTTCGATCATCTTGTAAGTTGGCACTGTATCTTCATCATCAGACGAAACACATTAATATGTTCAACACAAAAAATTGCCCTAGGTTGGAATTGAACCCACACTTTTTTTACCCAGGATTTAGGGTCACTAACCACTGGGCACTGAAGCAGTCAAGAAAAGAAGGAAAAATGGTATTTTTTTGCAAACTGTACAAATAAGTCACGGCTAAGTTAGCACTTCAAGTATTGACTCATTGTTTCGGTATCTCAACCTTATCTCGGGAACCATTAAAATTGCGGACCTGTCGTAAATTAGCAAGCCTTTTTAAGCCTAATTAAAATGGATCTTTCGATATTTTATGAGCGGCATTTTTTAGGTTTCATATTACGAATTCTTTGATAAAAATAATACAATGCAGTATTCATGTATTTTATTATATTTACTGGAAATTTGATTAGCCGTTATTACCTAATAGTAGATGTTAGATGTTCGCTTTGCAATTGCAGGGTCGAAGGCTTAAATTCCGATCCTGTGCAATGATTTCTTTGGAACTTATGTACGTAATGTCATATCACTTTTATCGGTGAAAGAAAACTTCAGTTACCTGGAATACGTGAAAAAATCGCAACACTGACTTATACCTAGTACAGAATTCTAATATTTTGATCGAATCGATGTAACATCCATGTATGCAATGACGATTTATTGTGTATTAATGTATTAATTGTGTGGTAATGTACAAAAACGGTTCTGCCGATTTCGATAAAATTTAAGTGTCCAAAATTTAAGTTAATTTGAAAGTATACCCTTTCAAATTAAAAAAGATTTTTTTATAAAAAATATTGATGAAAATATTGATGAACATACACCAAAAAATACATACAGACGAACATAGTACCTCCTCCTTTTTGGAAGAGACTCTCTTCGTTTCGTCTGCTCGGTCAAAAAATCAAGTGAAACAAATACTACCAGTCCTATCTCCTCCCACTTGTGTAATTCTAAATATCGTCCCATTTTTCGGCCGTTCCCGGCACGTTTACTACATTCCCGTCCATTCACCCCTCTCGTGCCACATGTCTCATATTACGGAATATAAGAGAAAAAACATCATAACAATAACACGGTACTAAACATATTGGAGCCGTTAATTTGTCTGTCTGTAAACAAGGGAGGCTGTGGTGTTGAATAACTTGGGAAGCTGGTATGGCGAAATGATACGTGCGCTGGAGAAAATGTGGGGAAAAGAGTCGTTTCTTTTATGGCCGTCTTTGCACTTAAAGAAGTTCATTAAGCATGTAATTGAACTTTCCTTGTTACTCAGCATTCAGGCAGTTCAATTATAAATCAGATAATTGTTATCAGCCCGATGATTCAACGATGTCATCAAACACATTAGAGCCATACGTGAATGACATTAGCCTGAAACAGGAAATAACAGCCCAAGGGAGAGAAGGTCTATACTCAAAAATGTTATTATCATCATCGTCGCTACAATAGGTCCAGTCCCAGTCAATCTCAATCAAAACCCAGTCAACCACAATATCTGTAATAACTGTAATATAACTTTTTAAATACAATCTTTTGAGATCCTGGATATCATGTAACAGCCTCGTGATAGCCAAGTAAAACGAGCCCAAACACGACGGGTCTGTCTTGTTTAGTACAGGAATTCCTATGGCCACCTTCCGACTCCATTATCAGATCAGCTCCATGATATCATATTATTGCATTGTCACACGAAATACATATTTGTTTTTTATTTGTACTAATACTTTAATTCAATGTTGTTTACATAATTTTAGTTGCACTAAGATTTAAGAAATGTATAGTTAATGATTCAGGCATGTTTTGGTATTAAGTACTGTAAACGCTTGAATATTTATTAATAAATAAATAAATATGCGTGCAAAATTTCAGCTCAATCGGAAATCGTGAAGTTGGTCAAATTTAACTTGCAAGATTCCACCAGAACTTACATGGTATATATATATATATTTATATATTCATGCGATTATTCGCAAGAAAGTCGCGTCCCTACGATATAGAGTGCGAGGCAGTCGCAATGGCATTTTTCAAATGATTGCTGATCGATTGGATTGTGGATTCAGAATAATTGGATGTTCATTTTATTGTTATGGGCACTAAATTATAAATCTTGTAATTTATAATATTGTAATTAATGTTTAAAATGAATAACATTGTACTGTACTGTACCAGCCTTTTTAGTAGTCCACTGCAGGACGTAGGCCTATCCACGAAGGGTGATTGGGCCATATCCACCACGCTAGCCCAGTGCGGGTTGGTGGATTCACATACGCTATCGAATTTCTTCTACGGACGCATGCAGGTTGCCTCACGATGTTTTCCTTCACCGAAAAGCCCGTGGTGTGAAATTCCGTACATAAATTCCAACGAATTCAATGGTACGGGACCGGGATTTGAACCCACGACCTCACGATTGTAAGGTTGGTGTCATTACCACTAGACCACCACGGCCATAATGAATGACACAATGGTATTTAATTTTTTATGAATTATGGATAATTATTGGCTGAATTAAAATGATAAATAAATAAAATATACATACATAGGTACATTCATTGCAAGTTAAATAAAAGCTTGTAAAAAACTAATTATTGAAGTTCTTCATATTTATGTCGTACGATGAAATACAGAGAAATTGTTGTTTAACGTGAAATAAGATGAAAATGTGCACATAAGCATTCCTAACTTTTATATAGGTTTACAAATGTCACGTTCAATTTTTAAGTATCACTAGGTGTCTACTTATTTTATCTATTTTATAACTTGGTCTTCAATTTTTTTTAATGTAGGTAAAAAAACGTTAGGTTTTTAGGTATTATCAGATATATTGTTTAGGTGACTAAATATGTCGCACTTTTTCACCGTTGTCGGTTGTAGTAGTATTTTACTGAGTTTAGGCAGTGAATGGTTATTTTATTCATATGTATCAATTTTCCTATTTTGCTCATTTTAAGCCTAAACCAAAGGTTTAAGGCACCATAGTATCAGCGTAATTTTTCATATGAGCGGGTGAAGACCAATACGCCCCCGGTTTCGCCCAATTTTTGCATTCAAAAATCAATATAAAATTGATATTAATACTTTTTCTTAAATTTTATGAATGAAAGCTATAGTTTAACTCATGAACATGAATAAATAATTCAATAAAAATTGTAAACGTGTAGAAAAGTGCCCATAAAAGCAAAAAACTTTCTTAGAAATCATGAATTTGTTCTAAAAAGCGGTATCTTCGCATTTAATTTCTATCGAGCGAAGTTTTTTGAATTGTGTATCGAGTTATTGATACCGGATATTTTTTAAAATATTGTGTATATTATTTTTATTCGACAACTTCAAGGTTTAATGGAGAAAAGTCAGTTTAACCAAAGTTTAACTAGAGCTCTATACAGGTATTTTGTGATTGGATGGCGGCTTAACCTAGTCCAACAAACGTGTATGTGCGTGCGTGTATGTGTGTGTACTTTATTATATTGTTACCTTTTACGCTTTTACCATGTAATTATGGCATTGATATTTTAAAACATTTTTTATCGTTTTCGTCATTTACAGCACATTTTATTCCCCTGCAGGATTCAATTGAAGCTTTTTCTGTTTTCGTCATTTTATTTCAGTGTACAGCCAATTTTCTCTAAGTATTTATTTCCGTCATATTTACGTCCTCTTTGAATAGGCAAAGAGCAAGACATTATTTTCTTCGACAACGAAACCAGTAAATATTCTACTCCTTGTCCCACTGAATAGCCTGGAGGTTTCTCAATAGCTAAACACTTATTCCAAACAGCTATAAGTCGTCTATCCAAAAATGAAGGAATAAATCACAAGTGGTGGTTAATTGGCGGTAAATCATACGCAATAATGCGTGCGCCGCGCCGCGCACAATGCCCCGAAACAATGCGAAGATTTACAACTACCCTCCTTTATTGCTGCTTATTTTCAACTTGAGGTGAGAACTCATAATTAATTTAAAAGCATCGAACGTGGCAAAATCCAGAACTAGATATATTTAAATGCATTTTAATGAATGTATAGGCCTCTCTTTAACTATATGCCATCTCTGCCTTGATTCTAGGTTCCACCCAAGATTTCTACAATATCGTCGACCTATCGAGGCCTCTCTGATAAATGATGCCTGGTAGATGATGATAATAATGATGAAATATATGTAAATAATTGAACAACTTTAAGAATATTTTATTATTTTCCAAATATTCATCTGAATATAACGAAAAAGAAAATTGTTTCAAAAATACCATTAAAATTTGTTACTAGCCAATTGTTATGTAATGTCATGATTTTATTAAATTTTAATAGTAATTTAGGAAACATAATAATAAAACGTATTCGCTACAAATAATTAAATTAGGGAATTCGCGCTGCATATGCTCTATTTTGGAGCAGTTTATGTAGTTTTACTTTATGAGCGCAAAAGTAGTGCGTTTTTCGTGTTTCTATTTTATTTAGATTTTGTTAGATACATTTTTGGTAGGTGTTCTTTGTTCCCACTAGAAGAGCTAAAAAGAGTCTTGGGCGATTCGCCCCGCGGGGCGAAACGACGCAGGACTCTTTAAAAAACAGTACCTACTACTTAGTTTCTTAGCGGTTTTGCCTGGTTACAATTTTCTACTAATATTATAAACGCATGAGTATGTATGGATGTTTGTTACTAAATGCAAAAACTACTGAACAGATTGAAATGAAACTATACAATTGTAATGCTTATACATCAGTATAACACATAGGCTATAATTTATAAAGATATTGCGTGAAATGAAGTTCGCCGAATCAGCCAGTGTACCATAGAATTTCTACACCGGACATATGCGAATTTCTTCTCGATGTTTTCTTTTACCGAATATCAAGTCAAAACAAAATTACATAATTTTAATCTTTTCAATATTCTACCAACCATTAAACACTAAGTTACAATGCTTACATTAACAAGTTAGTGTATTAAGCCACTGTAACATTTAGCTAGTAAGTTGAAGTTTAACTTAGCTATTCATGCGAAACCGTACAAGGTCCTAGTTAATTGATTTGAGTTAAGCTTCTGTTCATACGGATCAAATGACCGTGTAACACGCTTAACTGCTAAGTATTTCAATTATATGTTCAAGTATCCATTTGCTGAGTTCACTCCTTTAGCAATTCTATAGAAAGATCTCAGAATTTATTTATGAATGACAAGTAATATAAGTATTGCTTAAATTTACTCAAATGAAAACTACGTTGAATGAATGAATGAATGATTTATTTGTCTGTAAAACTAAATGTAATTATACAAAGGTCTTAAATTATTATTATGCTCTCTAGCTTCTACCTAAAATAGGTGTACAGACGTTTACAGGGTATTATAATTATTAAACAATAGAATTATAAGTAAATTAATGTCAAAATAAGCCACGGTGGTCAAGAGGTAGTGACACCCGCCTTATAATCGTGAGGTCGTGGGTACAAACCCCCGGTCCCGTACCAATGAGTTCTTTGGAATTTATGTAAGGAATTTCACACTACTGGCTTTTCGGTGAAGGAAAACATCATGAGGCAACCTGCATACGTCCGTAGAAGAAATTCGATGGCGTATGTGAATCCACCAACCCGCACTGGGCCAGCGTGGAGGATATGGCCCAATCACCTTTCGTGGGTAGGCCTACGTCCTGCAGTGGACTATTAAAAAGGCTGGTACAGTACAGTAATGTCAAAAGTATGATAATGTCAACGGGTTTAGTTATATTATGTCAAAACAGATAATGCCAGTATATTACAATTACAATTTATGGTCATTGATGTTCTCGTCATTTAAAAATCATTTACACTATAATAGGCCTTGTCAACTAAGAAATTGTTTAATTGATTCTTAAAAATATTTAAGTCCTGTTTGCATCGAATGACTTGATATCCTGTTATAAATAATAGATGCCATGCAGAACACACTTTTATTAAGAAATGCCGTTTTAGACGGTAAACAATATACATTACCCTCACGTCACTCAATGTCACTACCGCGTAGTTACAACTGTCTTCTTCATATCTGGTTATACAGCATACGAAAGAGCGAGTGGCACCAAAAAAAAACGCAATGTCTGTCGGCATACATAAAAATCACAAGTAAGAATGTCACAATTTTTAAAAAATTTGTTCCACTTTGTCTTTTTTATGATAGGATATTTGAACCCTCTAGTTTTAGAAGAAGTTAATTTTCATATTTAAAATGCGACGAAGTGATGTGTATCTCTTGCTATTTTAGGACGGTTTCTATTACTTTAGTTATTATTCTATGAGAAAGATCGACATGGAGAAATTTTGACATGACGACATTCACATAACAGTTTGACTTGAATTTGAAAAGAGGTTGCGAAGAAATATTGAAAAGTATTAACTTGTAACTGGTAACGAGAAAAGAAAAACTTTCTTGTTTCGTAACATCGTAGCGGTTACAAAACGTAGTTACATGGCGATCGAAAATATTTTATTTTGTAACTTAGTAACGAGAAAAAGTGAACATTTTTCTTACGTAACCGGTTACGAAATACGTTTACATACGCGGCGGAAAGGAAAAATAATGGTGCCCTTTTATATTTTTCAGTGAAATCTTGTGTTCGGATAATAAATTAGTGAGATGTAGAATTCAATTTAATATGAACTATAAGCGTGGACAAGCGATATCATGAGGTAAATTGTGTCTTTTCACGTCCAAAACTCCATAGATGTTTTTAGTAAAGGCTCCTGCTTTAATGAGGCATGACTATTTTATCGAAAAAGTTAAAATAAGTGCACAAAAGTCCGATGTAAAAAATTTGGTACATACTATTTTTTCAGTTTCAGGTTCATCAATATGTTATTAATTAGACGATTTATCTAATTATCCATTATATTGATTGCAGTCAATGTCGATTAATGCGTAAATCATAAAAATATATCTAGAAAAGATTACGCAAACTGTCGTCAAATACTTGATTCGTCAATTTATAAACGTGTTTGCCAAATTGATAATTCATCAAATTGCTTAGTTTGCCAAATTCATAATTTATCAAATCCTTTATTAATCATATCATGCGCAAGTCGAAAGCTTAATGTACCATTTCCGCGATTCGTCAAGACAGTTATTGGTCAAAACTTAAATAAGCCAATCAAACCAATGATTCAAAGGCGCGCCACCGCTGAATCTGATTAAGCTTATTGAACTTCAGTAGTGACACGGAGTCGGACTATTGTGTTTTCTTGTTTCGTCTAGCAAAATATTTCTTTCAGGTTGTCAATGCAACTTTTTCATATTTTGTATTTCTCTCTTCCTTCTTCTCCCTTTTCTATTCAGTCATAGAACATCCATTGCTATAAAGGCTTCCTATAACAATCCTCTATAAGAGCAGTTGGAATTAGCATTCATTTTAGTTGTCCATCTACCATGTTAGTTGAGTCAGGTCACTCTCAGGTTTCAATCTAGTGTTAAAATCTTTTTTTTCACAAACAGAATGAATGAGGAACCTCATTTATTATATTATATCACGTTTATAGAAGAAGCTATAATACAACATCTAAGTAAATAATTAAATATCCTCTGCAGCGAAACATGATTTTAAATTGGCAAATTTAGCCTAAAACTTAATTAACATCCGGAAATTACGCAATCATCTTACATTGATCATTTCGTGGCTTTTCATGAAACATTGATTAATTAATATTAATTTGATTACACTTCCCTCTGTTGATATTTTGGCTTAGATATTGGAAATTAGTATATTTTAACATCATGAAACTTGCCTGTCTAAACAGGCATCGATGCTTTTTCAACATTCTGAGTTCCACTGCAAGCGAGCAGCTTTGAAAGAATTTTGAATTATCGAAAATTGATTATTGATTTAATGGAAATTAATATAAGTTATGTTAGTGCCAGTGCCAGTAATGTCTGAATCAAACTTAACGGCATTAATACTATAATTAAAAATACAAAATCTGTACAATAATACGTCATAGTATCGTCAACAATAGATCTCGTCATTGAAAATAGAACATACGAGTACATAGGTAATTAATTTGCACAAAATTGAAAAGAAAATAAATATTTACAATTATTCATTAAAAATAATACAAACGCTTACTGTACTACCCAACACATCTGCACCGCTGATATATTATGAATACATTGCTACTGTGGTACTACTCGCTTCATTTTCATACTTAATAGTAATTCGACCAATACATATTGTGGTGTCAAACTTGATACCAGAGTGATTGAAAATAAAAGAAAAACAAATGATTTGAGAAAACAAATTGTATTAATAGTATCTAACTCCTGCGGCACATATTATCACGGAATACATCACGAACAGCCAACCATCACGCACGCTACCTATTGCTACAGATTGCTACGGATGTTTCGTACTTCTACGCCTCGCCACCGATTTTCTAGAGCTGCTACGGTTTTTACTTGTATTAATGATCTTTTGATGCAAACTGGTTCGGATCATTCTGTAAAACTAACTCCCGTTAGAAGTTAAAACGTTAATCGGATTCATAACAAAAATGTGATCATAACACGAAGATGTTCGGCATTATTTATAAGTTGTATTTAATTTTTTGAAACATAATATATAATGACAATGAAGCATTTTTAATCAGTTTATTATTATATATTTTTTAAATTTTAATGGATTTAGAAGGTTTATTACTTCATAGCCTTACCAAAGATGTATAGTTATAAATAGAAAAGCTGGATCAGACTGCTGGCATAATACTAAGAACTATTCATTGAAATCTTGTCAATAATATGACCTAAATGTGTACATAAATAGCATGGACACATACTTTGTGTCAATAACGATCCAAAACATCACGATCAAGCGATACACTAGTAATCGTTACTGGGTAAAAAAACAGCAGTACTTTGGGAAGTTACATTTGTACGTACGTTACGTTTGTACACAATAATATCTATCTCTAAATATTATAAAATGAAGTAGCTATATGCGCGTATCCCTTTGTGAGTCCATTTTATTTTTTCATTATTTATATAGAAAATGCCGCCCCGAAAAAATATTGTTGCGAAACAATTTAATTTATCTCCTTGCGATTTCGCGCGTGATGCTTAGTCTAACGATCGTGGCATCGAGTAAAAAGGATATTCTCAATCAAATATAACCGTCAAAAGCACATCATACACTAGTAAACATTACAGGGTAAACAAGCAAACAGCCTAGCTTACAGCTTTACGTCTTTACTGCGCCATTTCAGCGCCGAAACGCCAAAAACAAACAGAGATGGCGGACGCCGCGATACGCCGCGAATTATTGGTAGCGGCAACCGGAAATCAGTGATTGCCGAGCCGTGGCAATATCCGGTTAATGCTGCTTTTATCCCTGCAACTGTGCGGACAGTATGATAGCTTTCTTCTTTTTTGTAAGCCTTTTGTTTTCCATTTCTAGAAATAGAGCTCTCCCAATTCACGCCACAATTTATGGTCCGCTACCCTTGCGATCCAGTCTCGTCCTGCATGATTTTGCATATCGATGTTTTGGCGGGCGGCCTGGTAGTCTGGTGTTCGCCCGCGCCTGCGTCTATCTAGTCCATCAATGGCTGTCCATCTGAGCTATATGCCCCGCACTCCATTTCCTTTCAGAGATCACTTAGACCACATCTTTCAATCTTCCATCATCTTTCCTTTTACGGTCACGCAAGGTGATTTCGATTTCGATTCTCTCCATTGCCTCTGCGCCACTCTGAATTTTTGGCTGATCGTTCAGTGTAGGACATTGTTTCCGCACCGTACTTGAAAGTCGGCTCAATGCTCTCCTGGAATACCTTCGCCTTCAGCTTCATGGGCAGCATTTGGGGTAAATAAGCAAATATTGCGTAGTAAGCTACCCTACTACGCGATATATATTTTTGCTTATTTGCCCCAAATGCTGCCCAAGCTAAGGATATTCTTTTCCTAACCTTTACCGTCTGATTTTCATAACCTAGTGCGAGTTTATGCCCAAAGTATAAAGTCTGTGACTACTTCTACTTGTAGTTGATAATCTTTTGCTCCTGAGATGTTGGTCATTATTTTAGCTATGGACAGATTAACCTTTAGGATGTTTTTTTCTGTCTCTCTTTTTAGCTCTTCCATCTGACCAACAACAACGAAAGCGCAGATAACCTTTCTGGCAAAAAAGTCAATATTAAAAAAAATACAAAAAGTTTACGAACAACTTCACCAAACGAAATTGAGATAAAAATGCCTTTATAGGTATACAGGATCATTTTGGAACTTTTTTTTTCTATGGAACAGTCCATTTTGTATATGACACAGACACGGATTCTAGGAACCTAAAGCTAACAATGCATTTGATGCATTGATCAGTAGTTTAACCTTTAAATTTCGGTAGAAAAAGTCAGTATTGGTATAGAATTTAAACTAATACAATAGTATAGAATATAGAACTGTAAAAAAAAACAGAAAAATAATGCTGTATTTCTATATGCAATAAGTAGGAACTAGTTCAATTTCAACATCTTTTTCACGAACGAAGCACTAAGACCCTTACTGCAACCTATCCATAGAGTCACATCTATAGGCCGGGGTCCATATCTGGGGGTGATATTATATCTATACGTAGATGTAGATGTAACGTGTAATTAAGATTGTTTTGCTGTGCGAATCTCCGTCGTACCAACTAGTACTCATTCTGTGTCTGCACTAATTTTGTTATGAATGTTCTCGACATTTGCGTTCGTGAATCGTAAACAGAGGGGAAATTACTTTACAATGCCGCGGATTTAGGCATGATATAAGCGAGTTATTTATTTGGTGGTCTATTTCATGTACGATACAAAATTAATGTTATTTTAACTAAATAAAATACGGCTAAAACTCACGTAATAATTATACGGTTGATCGAATGTTGTTTTAACTAAATTTTGCAATCGTGGACGTTTACATTTTAGATACAAAGTTACTCGTATAAGTTAGCTATTGATACGACTATCATGTTGTCAATTTTTTTTTGCGCCATGAGGCGAATTAGCTCAGTTGGTTGAGCGTGGGGCCAGTGATCAGAAAAGGCATGTTCAAGTCCTGAGTTCGCGACAAATTTTGGAAATGTTTGTCATAAAAATAACTTTTTGAGATAAATTTAGTTGTGTACCTATTTGTTTATTGTACTAAAAATTTTGATGTATCTATTACTTTTCGGTTCAAATGTACTGAGGAGTTAAAGATGTTACACTACTTTTGCGGCTTGTCCAAAAGTAGTGTAACATCTTTAACCATCCGAGTTACGGCAACGCCCAGTTGTAGGTGTATGTAACCTATCCTTTTTTTTATTTTGAATAGGTTTGCGTTTGAGTATACACTGCCTTATGTTAAGCAGATGTGCGGTCTAGGGTGTAGCACGCTTACCTAGAAGATACATATTTACTCGGGATTTGAAGACACTCACGTTGTACTTTAACGGGAAGACAGACCCAGGGAAAGCATTCCACATTCCGGGTGTTCGTATGAGGAATGAGGATCCTAACATATACCATGTAGACTGTTGCTACACTTCAGTGATCGCTAATAAACATTAATACATAGTCAAACTACGCTGTCACCGCTCTGTAGGTACCATTGAGGAAGGAATGTAGGTACTAGGGTAACATAACATCCGTAGCGTCAAACGTACCTTAATTATTTATTTCGTTACAAAATATATCCGAGAAACTCTACACAAGCCCATTCATTCTAATTGACTGAAACGCAGCCTACAAATTATTCCAAACAGAACAGATGTCGCGTTTCAAACAAACCTCTCTAAGAAATTCATTTGCAAACTTACGCAAACACTTGACAAAATGAGCTTTTAATCTTTTTCACCCTTATTTCGTAGGAATAGAGGAGAGAAAATTAAAAATTTAAAATTTTAAAAATTGAAAATTTTCTGGTTTGAGATATGTAAATGTTGACTGTGTCGTTGGCAGGTGCGAAGATCACACATAGATCTAGTTTAGTGCTAATAAATAATTCATTGATATCTCGAATGGCTGCTGCGCTCGATATTATGTCGTTAAGATATTTATTGGTAGGATCCCGCGATAAAAGTCGTCCGATTGATTGTTAAGATCGATTTTAGTTTCAATAAACGACGCGGCGACGCGTAATGGAGTTGTAAATGTTGCTACTTTGTTAAAATTGACTGCCAGTTAATTAAATATAAGATGAAAAATACGTTTATTGCATTCAAATTTTTGTTTTAGACTTTTTAAAAGGTTTCATTTATGTAATCGATATTTTTTTTAGTTGAAACACATACGTGTTCTGTTCATTTATTTCATTTTTTAGGGTTCCGTACCTCAAACGGAAAGAACGGAACCTTTATATGATCACTTTGTTGTCCGTTTGTCCGTCTGTCCGTCTGTGTGTATGTCAAGACTCTTTATCTCGGGAACTCGTAAAAATATCGAGTTGAAATTTATACTGTACACGTATATCTATGATCTCTTGCAGTTGTGTAAAAGAAAAACTTAAAAAAGTTAGAGCCGTTTATGTCGTAAAAACTAAACCTACAAAAATCAAAACCTACAGGGTACTTTTCGTTGACGTAGAACTATGAAATTTGGCAAGAAGCATTGTCTCAGAGTACACATATAGAAATAAATCTGAAAATTGTACATTTTTATTTAAATCACAAAAAATAGGGCCTAAAATTCACAAAATATGGGTTCAAAATTCAAAGTGAGTAGTGAATCGTATCATGTAACTTATCATATCAAAACACTTCATTAGCACATGCTAAAACAGGTTTTTAATTATTTTAACAACGTGTAATTTTCGATGTATGACGAGAACAGTAATTATTTTTTTGGTGATGGTTATAGTATAGAGATTTTAACAACTTACTTCTCAATTTTGTAAAATTTTCTGGATTTGTACGAAACCCTCGCTGTGTGAGCCTGACTCGCACTTGTCCAGTTTTTAATGAACAACACATACGTGTTGTTCATTTATTTCATTTTTTTGTTTTTGTTAACAACTTTTTAAACATTTTATTTTATTACGATTCTAGATACCTGTTTTGTGTCACCACACGGAATCAATGTACAATTGTACACACACGTACTATAAATGTAGCTGTAACATAGATTTATTTCAGATGAACAAGGTGCATTAAAACATACCTACAGCTTATATTTGAATGTACCTAATAAGTTCTATAGACCGGGATGCCACGGCTTATACCTACGTCCTAGACGTTAGGTTAGGTTAGTTATATTCCTCCCTAGATTTAGTGTCAAAGTGCTTAAGCCGCCTACCTTAATATTACTTCATTAAAACTAGCCTGAGGATTCATTATTAAATGAACACCGGATACAACTCACGATTATTTGAACCGCACCCGCGCACCGAGTGTTCCTTGATGAAGGAGTACTAACTACTCTGAAACCGGTCGGACGCATAGCGGCTCGACCGTTCAAATAATCGTGATTTGTATCCGGTCTTCATATAAAATTACCTTAATATTACAGCTTCTGACATGGTTAAACAGTTAAAACAACCGGGATCTACAATTTATCTTACCGTCCGAACCATAGCGTGCAGTTGTAAATTCCATCCCTGGTCACCCATCCGAAAATTGACTGTGCCGAACGTTGCTTAACTTTGGTGATCGCTGACAAACACCTACTCAAACTACGTTATGAGAGTAATTTTTAGGGTAATATTTAAAAAAGAACTTTTTACTGTTTTTTTATCCGGCATCACCACCTCCATATATTGAAGTCTATGGCTTAGGTACTTAATGTAGGTATTATGTGTGTATAAGGTCGCGAAGGGACGTCGCTCGACTTATTAATAACACCCTGTGAATAGAAATAGTCGACATCATTATTGAGGACTGTGTATATTGGCCGGCCCTTTGTGCCATGTTCTGAATATGGGACTGGAGTCTATTTCACAAAAATATTTTAGTAAATTGGTTTTGTGTGAAGTTGGTTTATGGACGACCATTTTAGCTGATAACGTCATCACAAGCCGAACCCTGTCTCTATTGCTTGTTCAACGCTCTCGCTTGCACGCTCGGCTCAGGCGGAACGTGATAACGAGTCATACTTTTTCGTGCGTGCAGCCGGCGTTCATCGATTAATAAGACGTTATCACGTCAATACGTACTCGTATACATAGCGTAGCTATGACGTGATACGTGTATACTGAGGTTAATAGGTATTTTTATAACTGCGTCCTTCATCTTCAGTCTTTTTCTTTGCTGCTTTAAGGATCCCAGGTGTTTTTCAGATGACCCTGAACATATAGTTATATACATTTCTTATACAGTTTATAGACATTTCTGACATAAAGTAGCTCTGAAATGATTTTTATCGTGCTTCACACACTAGGTGTATAGAAACTTTCTTTTTGTGATAAACATTTCAAAAACTGACGCCTTCGCAGGATTTGAACCTGCATCTCTCTATGATTCCGACCCAGATGCTTTGTCCAATTAAGCTAAAGCGCTGTCTGCGAAGGCGCCGAATTATAGCAAATAATAAAGTAGCTCTGTTTGAACACTAACCAATCGCACTACCTACTACCCGCCACTACTCCGGGTGTGAAAATACTGTGAATGGATATTTGATAGATGGTGCCATCGCTCACGACGCCTCCGGCTTCATTGTGCCGCAACATTGAATTGCTATTTATTTTTAAGAGCCCTTAGAATTTCAGAGAATTAAAAAAAAGTTAGTTGAGTCTCAAAAATATTTTTAATTCTTTCTCTCTTTCCAAATATTGATCTTATCGATAGCTTCGGTGTCCCAGAAAATAGACGCCATAACCTTGCCTGCCGAGTTTGACAATTTGAATTTCTTCGGAGTCGGTAAAGAGGCTCACTTCCAAGTCTTTAAATCTTCAAGGGTCTGTGGATTATCTAATTGCTTTCTATGTAGTTAGTGTAGGTAGTTTTAGCATATACAGTAGTATTGTATCTTACTGTAGTTAATAAAGGCACTTTTTCATTGGGCATTTGCTCATTAAAAAAAACGATTGTTGTTTCTTTTCGGAATCCAAGTTTTGTCCATGGTTACAAAACTCGACAAAAAAATCTTGGTCTTCTTGGAACTTTTCAAGATTCACTCTTGAACTGTCAACACGTTTTTCTTTTGTTCGTTAGTTAACATTCTCGGTACCCAACGTGCGGAAACCTTCTTCATCTCCATTTCGTTGGTGAGGATTCTTTGAACGTGGATGTTGTTTTCAGTTTAAACTCTTTGGACCAACGTACAGCTGTAGAATATGGAGGAACGGTGCCCCCTCAAGAACAGAGTTTCCACTATGTCAGCTTGTGTGTCTTTGGTGGACATTTTTTTCAAACTGTGTTACTTGATGACGGCTCTGATTTTGTTTTTCTCAATTTTAATGTTATCTTTTCGATTTTCGATCTTTTTATTCTAGAGATGTATTAATTTGAATATGAGTACATATTCAAATTAATACATCTCTAGAATACCTATAACCATTTTTAAGTGGATCTTTCCTGATTAAAAATATGACATTCGTGTGTACCATCTTTTCTACCGTCATAATATATTGTCATTTAATACATAAATTATAAATATTTAACTACTTAACTTTATGCCCTAACTACTTTACTACTTTGTTGATTAACAATTACCATGTGGCATCAGGCATCGTGTAATTATGTGTACCATTCAATTTCAGTCTTTGGGAACGATATAACTCCTCCCAATTTTCTTGACCGTTCAGCCAGTTATTTATTTTGCAGTGACCTAACCATAGTAGATATGCTAATTTAAATTAAGATTATTTGAATATTTTACGGGTTGTTTCAATAGCCTATGGACATACTATAGGATACCTAAATCAAAAGTATTTTATTTCACACATATAGAATCCATAATTTCATACTCATTAAATTAGTAATTGCTTACTATAGTAATTTTTAATTATTTTTATAAGGTATCAAAGTACTCATCACTATGACAAATAGCAAAAATTGGTTGTTTGTAAAGTCGGTTTACAGGCGATAATTTTCCATGATATGTTTTCTTATGACGTCATAAGGAAACATTGTTGAATCAACAACTGAAACAAGGCAAATGCTTAAGCCGATCGTGCCTCTCTATTGCTTTTTCCACGCTCGCGCTTGCACTCTCGGCTCACTTGATACTTTTTTGTGAGTTCAGCGCGACGTTCATTGATTTATAAGACGTTCACGTCAGAAATCTCTTGACGCATACAAAAAGTTCACCTTCTCTTAGCAAAATGTATGCAATAGTTGATTTAGTCGCGATTTCTAGGTTATAGTATCGTAAAAGTCGTAATGATTATTACAATTATGTCGTAGAATATTACGTCATATTTATCATATAAAAATGTACCTTGTAGAAACTATATTATACATGTTTTTGTTCTATCGTCTATGGAATATTGAGCAAGAAATAATATAAATAAATAAAGCATTCGAATACCGTTAATAAGCAGTTTGCTACTTCATACTATACGTAAATTCAGAGCGGCCATAAATTTTGTCACACATTACATAGTCTATTGCCCATGTAACTTAGTATTGTGCACCATTGTTGCAACAATGTTGTAGCTCATTATCTAGTCGACAATGATTTTATATCACTAGTGGAGTAGGTTATGCTCATAGATATCTAGAGAGTCTCAGGGACAATGTGGTCGATCGAGAAAATCTGAAAAGGATGCATCGATTTAATATGGCACTAGTTAGAAAAAGACATAAAAATATTTATATTCGGTGGATTATACCGGCTGGGAACATCAAATTCCAATGCATAATTGACAATTTCAATGGCAGCTGGGCAAGATTTTCTATGCATTTTTGTAGTTGAGAATTGCCTCAAGTAACAACAGCGATACATCTGTCTAGATTGATAAACATAAACATTAATCAAAAAGAAAACGGCCCAGATCTTTGACAATGAGCGCGTACTTAATATGTCAAACCTGTCAAAGTTTGTATGGATAGGCACCATATATATGGACCATATTTTTTGGGCCGTTTTGCTAAGCTAATTCGGTATCTAGACAGATACATACTCGTAATCAAAGGTTATCTCTCTGGTAGAGTCTCATTTGATTACGCAGACAGTCGTCACATTAATGATTGGTCAAATCCAATACTCGTCCAAGTTTTATTTGTCGAACTCAAAAAATTCCAATACATCCATGGTCAAACTAGAAGTAAAAACTACTAACTAACTAACTTATTTAATGTGCCAAATACTTATTTTTTACGCGGCGCACGAGGCACACCGCACACCCATAAAGCAAACTCTTGTTTCTTCTTTTGTTTCTTCTTTTTTCCTCCACCTCCGCTGCAGGCATAGTGCTCCCTGTAGATCTCCAATAAGACCAGCTAGAAACAAGTTGCATTCAACGCGATCCTGCGATCTGGATGAGGTCATCTGACCATCACTACAAGGTCGACAGATTTGGCGGACGTCTTACGCTACGATTACATATAAGCCCTATAATTTTTTGACCCCATCGGCCATTGATCAATTTGCTAATCCGTTGAGTTATGTCGATAACTTCTACAGATTTTTTCTTTTTTGTTTTTAGCAGAGAGACTCCGATTTTTTCTCTTTTCACAGCTCGTTTCCTTGTGTCCAAGCAAGCTTATTGGAGCTTCTTTGACAAGGCCCATGCCAGCAAAAATACACCCCCAAAAGTATATTTACGAAAGATAAATCGCAGAATGCAATGCAATAAGTGTTTTGTAAGTAATTACTAATAAATGATTGCGTTAATTTTCCAATTTGCCGATTTTCGTCTAATTACCGTAGGTAACATTAGTTGTTTTTCATTGCTTAGAATTAACAGCTGCGATAAGCAAGATTTAATGTGTCCTGGGCTTGCGAAATCCGTAATACAGTAAAATAAATAAAAAAACTTTGAATGAAATAAACGTAAAATAACGGGTACGGTAACTAGGCAAAATCGCCAAATTGGAGAATGGCCGATTCGTAATTGTGATATGAAACACAGATTTTTCGAAGAAATAAGGTCTCTGATAGATCGAGATGACATGTCCCATATCGAGAGATCTATGGTTGTGCTGGGTGAGCGGGCAGCCCTAGTTCCTATTACTAGCCAAAGGACATTGACATGCTCTAACTAACTGTTCAAGTGTACATTAAATTATAGGCCTAACAAAGTAAAATAAGTAACATCATTTTCCACCGGTCGCGGTGTCTAAAATGGGGGAGATTCTCATTTCGACAGTATTTTTTATCTTATTTTATCTTTTTCCGCTATTTGAAGGCCGAATCAAATTATTTTATTAATCTCTTGTTTTTTTTTTGTACAATGGTTCTGTAATGCCCCCAAATGGATTTACTTAGGTCTAAAAGTTTTGTAGCAAGTCCATAGTAGATAAGTTGTAGCTAAAGTGTCAACATTTTGGTAACGCCTACAAAAGTCAAATAGCAAAAACGCTAAATTGAAAGAAATTTGGTTTGGAGCACTTGAGCTCGGTATTTTGAAATCAGTTATTACGGATGTACTACAGGGTTTTGCTAAAAATAAATAGTATTTTCTGAGAGAGAAAGAGATAGCAAAGTTTGATCAACTCAATTTATTTAGTTTGGGATATTACATGAACATAATATCATCGTCATTATACAAGGATTATCTACTTGCTCTGTACTAAGCTAAAAGAGGGTAACAAAAACCATAATCATGAACAACTTTTACTATGGGACAATCCTTAATTCTAGAAAGTAAATCAGCTGTTCCATACATATATACCTATATAATCTAATTGCATTTTCAAAATGTATGAAACATCCAAACATCTTAACTATTTTTCTTGTTATCATTTCCATAGAAATAATTGATAATAATGTTGGTCTGAATTACTTGTAGGTAGTACTACCACCATTCATTATTGATCAGTAAGTACATATAACACTGCATTAGACATACGACATCCACTACTTCACATTAACTTGAGATCGTAGTAGCATATGGCAGCTATCTGATACACAGTACGCTACTCTAGCTCCAAATTTTTCTATGAATCATAACTGCGATCTAATAATGTTGCAATTAAATGTCTGAGTCGCGTAACACGTAGACTGCTAGTCAATCTATGGTGAAGTGAGTTTACCTAAACTGGGTATGAGTCATTGGTGCGTCAACACCGCTTTAAACAAATCAAATGTTTAATTTTCTAATCACTATGTTTTAGGAAAGATAGTTTTGACATTTCCACAGAGGAGTTAGTCCAGGTTGACACGTAAATTGAAACTAGAGTTGTTTCCGTATGGCTCTATACATTTTTGTACAGCACCCCTGGCGAAATCTAGGAAGAACTAACCAAAATCTATGGAGCCACACGCGAACGCGAAAGTTTAAGTAAAATACGTAAAACCTAGACTAAAGGCTCAGATGTCAGATTTACAGTAAAGATGCAGGCACACAGATATCAAAGAGATAATGTGGACAATCGAAAAATCTGAAAGAAATGCATCGATTGAATATGGCAAGAGTTGTAAGCTGTTGTGAGATTTTATAAAAATTACGTGTTTGACAAATAATGTATTTGACCGTTTTGACAGCAGCTCTGCCTGATTTTCCGTGTATTTTTGTGGTTGGGAGTAATAATTGCTCCAAGTGACAATAGCATGATTAATCTCTTATTATTAGATTTCTGTGGGTTTAGGAAATTAAATGCTTTATGGTGCCTGTTTATTTTGATTTCGACACCCATATTCATGCGTCGTATATGACAATGCAGGTACCTATAGGCCGAATCATACAAGTCGGCAGTTGATTAGGTTTTGCTTAGCTTGTAGCTAACTTCACATGCGCCGACTTGTATGATTTGGCCTATACTCAAGTACGTATGTGTACATTTCGTTAATTTTTCGATCTTGCATGTTTCTGTTGTCTTAGGTACTGGGCAATGTTTTACTCTGTAATTTACTGTATTTTTTGTATTGTTGTGTTTTTTTCAGCTTTTCAACAGAACATTTTTTCTTTTTTTATTGCAAATTTACTAACCACAGACTCCAGGGTTTTTGTTTTCCGGGCCTTTTGTTAACTAAACATAATTATTTGATATTACTGTACAAAGAAGATATTATATAACGTTTTTTTTTATATATACCATTAAAATATGTACAACCTGACACAGTCAGTATTTAGTTCTATAAATAAGGAGAAATGCCGTAAATGATTGTTGATTGGATTGCCATAGCACATAAAATGTGTTTAAACAGAATAGATGATAAGAATCGTATGGGCCTCATCGAACTTTTTGGGGTCTGTGAAGTTAGCCACAAGCGCATATCCACTGTTTTGCACCGCTAACTTAAGAATTTATGTTGCTACTGCGCAACCGCTCGCTTCGTGTTCACAGCCACCAAAAATTTTGATTCGGGCTACAGCAAAAAATAGTAAAAATAAAAACTTTTGCGTAACACGTGGACTGCTAGTCAATCTATGGTGAAGTGAGTTTACCTAAACCGGGTGTGAGTCACGGGTGCGTCAGCGCCGCTCCGGGCTCCCGGTGCTAAATAAACATCATGTACCATTGTAGGGTTGACATTCAACCGCAACAGATGACGATAAATTGATTATTTTTTTTTACAAAACCTTAACAACAGATTTCATACAATCGACCTAAAACGCATAAGAATACAACCAAAAAACATAAATACTACATACAAAAAAAAAACTACATTAAAAAACAGAGAGATAGCTCTGTAGAAGCTTGAGGTAATTCTCAACCACAAAAATGTATAGATCTTGCCGAGCTGTCGAAACTGACAAATGTGAATTGAAATTCGACATGAATTTAACACAATGGGGAGAAAAAAATGGCAACAGCTCCTGAATCGTGATATTTTTTATTTCTCTTTCTAACTCATGCCATATTAAAACAATGTATCTCCTTCAGATTTTCTCGATCGACGACATTATCTCTTTGGTTGTAATAGCTCTATGACCTAAAGCTTAAAGGTAGCGAACGAACTGGGCTATGTCAGTAAATAACTTTGATTTGTCAATGGAAATCCTCATTATTTCAGTTCTAATTTGGAAGATTCAGATTACACACTACAAAGTAGCCATAATAATTATCTAATATGAAACGGAGTGGAAACCACAAAGTAACGAAAATGCAGAAGCTAAATTATGAAATGCCTACAAAGTACACTCGAGTACTGTACTACTTACCCTTGAATAAAAGCGCTTCACTAAAGGATACGCAATTTCGGAACACTTATTTACATTTGAATATTTTTACAGCGGGATCAGAAAATGTATGTGATTTCTGTGAACGTTTTTTTAAATATTCTGGCGTACACACTCAGTCGCCACGGTAAGAATATTGCCATATATTTTTGCAGCAATAAAGACTCTAGTGAGCTAAAAACTTAAGGCCACATCCAGTAGGTATTAAATACTACATGTTACAGGTAACCTCTTGTAAAGTAAACAGCCACGCACTTCTTACCAGAGTAAAAAAAAACCTAATTTGATAAAACTACAAAAAAATATGTTAGTATTTAGTTATGCGTGGCAAAACTGCGTACGAATGATGGAAGACTCGTTTTGCGGAAGCTCACACCAAGTAATAGTTGACATCTGCACTGTCCATATTTTGTGACAGAACTTACCACATTAAGTAGGAGTTTGTCAAATTTTAGCAGTTCGTAATAGTGCAGCAGAAGCAACATTCTGCCTTGTAAATCAAAACACCTGACAGCGGCTTACACCACCTGACTGGGAGCTTCTACAGATGGCAAATAACTTGGATTATTTAGTGTTTAGTGCTTACAACTTTGTGCTTACATTTAGGTTAGTTTTGGATCACAATATAGACATAAACTTATAGAACCAAAGTCTAACTTAGCAATGCACAGTTCTAGCCCAAATTCTATGGCTATAAAAATATTCAATAAATTGCCAAACAATCTATAAGATATCGAAAGAGAAAACTATTTCATAAAACAACTAAAAATATTCCTTTTATCGAAATGCTATTACACATTAGACGAATTTTGATAGATAATCTATAAAACATGATAATAAATCGTTCCAAAACAAATAATAAAATTGCCATACCCTTATAGGGTCATATATATGTATCACTATAAAAAACATGTTAACTAAGAACCGCATGTAAATTTCATATGTTGCAATAAATGATTTGATTTTGACTTTGACTTTGGATTTGTGTCTTACAAGCAGGTTTTAGATACAAATGTACTTCTGAAAACAACTAATTACAAGCCGCAAAACATGTATACAGGGTTATTTCTAATCAATTAGCATCCTTTTAGGGGCTTATTCTGAACATCAAAACTAACAACTTTTGTTCAATGACTTTTGTCCATAGAAAAATATCGTCCACCCGCGACAAAATGTATGGAACAGCTGATTTTTTTCGGGTTTTGACAAAAGTCGCGGCACAAAAGTTGTTAGGTTTGATATACAGAATAAGCCCCTAGAAGGATGCTAATTGATTAGAAATAATATAGTATAGGTAGGTATGAGAAGAAAATCTAATTAGTTTTTCAATTGGCTGTAAGTCTTCAGATTCTACCAATTATAATAGATCCTTAGTGGTTTTGGCCTAGGGTCCTAAAATTTGTGTGCGTCTTACTGATATCATAAAAGCTACCATAAACACAAAAAATTCGTTGTACCACAACAAAATTTATTTTATTTTGTTTATTGCCATAAAGACCAACACATACGAGTCGAAAGTCAAACGCATTATTAAAACTTGACATGGTTAATATTTAATTTATCTAACACTTAATTAACTAAGAATAAGTTAAATATCTGATTTATTTTGTAATTTTGGCGTTGGCCTCATCGTGAAAGTTGGTTTTAATGACGAGATGTACTACATCCTAGAGTAGGTATTGAGAGTATGCATTTAGTACCTTCGTATAGCAAGAAGCTAAGTGACGGTTTACATAATGACTAATGATGCATCTCGTTTCAGCCATAGGATGTCCACTGCTGGACAGAGGCCTCCTCTAAAGATCTTCAATAAGACCAGTTCGTAGCGGCTTGCATCCAGCGCGATTCTTCGGTCTTAATGAAGTCCTCCGTCCCGTCCTGCGGTCTTAATGAAGTCCTCCGTCTCCACCTTGTGGGTGGACGTCCTAAACTGCGCTTGCCGGTACATGGTCTCCACTTGAGAAAAATCCCATCGATCATCCTAATTATGCATGTCAATTTCATACTAAAATTTTTAGTTTGCCAACCCTAGAGCATGTCACGCACTATCGCTCGACATCTATGTTCTCAAACCGAATATTTAGTTAATTCGTCACCTTTTCGAACTCAATCAATGCAACGGTATTTAAACCGTATTTTGTATCAAATAGAGTTCAAATAATAATCGCCAAACAAGGTGTAAATCACCGAAATGTATTAACAGGTTGATTTAGGCCGAGCTTTTATTTTTCTGGTGTAATTCTTGAGAAGTTTACGATATTGTAGCGTAATATCTTTTTATAGGCGACGACTTTACTGGCTGAGTAGTTGACGTGTTTGCTTGATAACTAAGAGAGATCGGGTTCAATGCCCAATCTGAATATTGAGAGTACGCCGTTTACACTTCATTAAAGTCATCCTGTTGTCTTATGCTGCGTTTGACGGCGTGCGGTCTTCACTCGAGACCTTCTCGACCCCATTGGTAATCAGTATCCTTTGCTCTACTCTTTGCCCAATGCCTTTTTAACTTGTCAATCTGCTGGGCTATATCAGTAGCTCTGGTTCTTCTACGAATATATTCGTTTCCGGTTAGATCTCGCAGAGAGACTTCGAGCGTATCCCTGACCATAGCTCGTTCCTCACCATTCGCCATAGAATTATCCATAAAAACTGTCATCATCATCATCATCCGCAGCTGCAGCTTATTTCGGCCCACTGTGGCGCATAAGCCTCCCCCTCCTTATCCCAATTATCTCTGTCCTGTGCCAGTCTCATCCAGGTGTTGCCGCAAAACTTTTGGATGTCATCACGGCACCGTTGTAAGGGTCTACCGGGACTGTGTTTCCCGTCACGGGGTCACCATTCAGTCAGAGACCTGCTCTACCTGCCATCACCACATCTATCTAAATGTCCAGCCCAACGCCATTTGAGATTGGTTATACGGGATCCGATATCTGCCACCTTAGTCCTCCTACGGATCTCCATACTTCGGATTCGGTCACGTAACGTGATGCCTAGCATCACACGCTCCATTGCGCGTTGTGAGACTCGCATCAAATAACTGTAAATAAACTTACTCTTACGGAAGCGGGATTTGAACCTACAACCTCATGATTCCAAGGCAACCGTTCACCCACCAAGCCACTCAGAAACGAAATATCATACCGTAAATAGACATTACTCATATCTAACCGTGTTTGTTTTTTAGTTAGCCTTATTACGGAGTTGGTACACGTCTAAAATATGAGTGTACATAATTTTGGTGCGTGACAGGGAGCCATCTGTCTGGTGAGAACGGTGACTATTAAACACTGTCCTGCACGTGTGGCGTATGATGCAATGTATCGTTTTATGTTACTGTTTTTATGACCCACTGTCAGGTTTTAGATAATCTATTAAATATTAAAAAGTTCTACTATATTTTTTTTATGTGTGAAAGTGAAACTGACGTGCTGCCTTATAAGTAGGTATATGTATGCCTATATAAAGTCTCTTGGACGTGGACATTAGCAAAACTTACGGACGGCTACGCTAGCTGAGGCTTTTCAAAAAACTTTGTGACATTGAAACGGACAGACGGACACACCGACAACAAACGTTATGTGTGTTTTACAATTTCTTTGTGACATTGAAACGGACAGACGGACACACCGAAAACAAACGTTATGTGTGTTTTACAGTTTCTTTGTGACATTGAAATGGACAGACGGACACACCGACAACAAACGTTATGTGTGTTTTACAGTTTCTTTGTGACATTGAAACGGACAGACGGACACACCGACAACAAACGTTATGTGTGTTTTACAGTTTCTTTGTGACATTGAAACGGACAGACGGACACACCGAAAACAAACGTTATGTGTGTTTTACAGTTTCTTTGAAGTGAAAACTTCTTTAGTGGCGCTGTTAGCCCAGACGGGTAAGTCAAAATATGTCTGAAATTGCAAAAAAATCCCGGTAGAATTTTTTTGGCTGCAACCTTTAAGAAGTGTCACAGGTAGTCTAAATCCAAAATGGCGACCAAATTCCGCCGGTGCGTTAGCCACCATCTTGAATCAACTTTTCAACAAAAATGGTAAGGGCTAAAGTTGTTGTGAATTTCTACAATTTATTTCTTGCAAATTTTTTCGTACGATCGATATTTTTCCAGTTATACGCGACAAAAAGTGGTAAAGTTTAATTATCAAATTATCTCGATTATTATTAACTTTATGACGGAGTTTTGGCGGGAACGCGGAAAAATTATGTCGCCTCATTGTATAATTTTGTTAAACTTGTGTTTTATCAGTGATAAATAGTGAAAACTTGTGGTATTTCGTTAATGATGAGCTGATTTACGTGCAGGAGTGAAGGCACGTGATATAGTGTGACGTATCATGTTGTTTCGTGTTGTTACCAAAACTCCATAGACGCCTCTAGTAAAGTCTCCACTGCTTTAATGAAGTTTGGACTATGTTTGGACTTGACCGCGACTTTATTGGACTATAACGTGACTACGACTGTGCCTATTACTATTTTTATGAAATATCCAAAATTGTTAAAACTTAATACTTTACTTGACACTGACAAATGCACAACAATGCAAAGCTGGACGCTCAGTTATATGCCAAAGCTGCAGTGGTGAGTCATGCGACAATGTTGTCAAACTTTTGGAGCTCCTTGATGATGACGAAGATGATGAAGACATTGACATAGAACTCTACCCCCGGTCTGGTGGTGCGGAACGAAGTTCACGAGATATAATTTTTACACTGCTACGTACCTTTATCGCAATCGTAGGATCGTAAATATTGGTTTTAGGGTAGAAGTTGTAGAATTTAAAATTATAGAAAATTTAATTATCTATAACTTTGTTTCTGTACATTTATGTCATAAAGTTAATAATAATCGAGTACAACATGTATATAAAACTGGCCTTACTTGTGTGTTCACGACGTTCTTTCTTGATTTTTTATTTGGTCTGAGGCAGAAGTGTACAACTTAGACAGCCGTAGTGGTCTAAAGGTAGAGACACCCGCCTTACAATCGTGAGGTCGTGGGTTCAAATCCTCGGTCCCGTACCAATGAGTTCTTTGGAATCTATGTACGGAATTTCACACCACTGGCTTTTCGGTGAAGCAAAACAACGTGAGGCAACCTGCATACGCCAGTATGCAGGTTGCCTCACGTTGGATATGGCCTAATCACCCTTCGTGGGTAGGCCTACGTCCTGTAGTGGACTGTTAAAAAGGTTGATACAGTACAGTAGTGTATAAAACTTAAGTTGGCAGTATTACAAATAATCTCATCAGTAGTAACATAACATCTTTAAAAGATCCCCTAATTAGTTTTTACAACTTAACTAATAACAACGGGGTATCTCCACGATAATTGCAGATAATTACACGCTGTATAGATAACATGTACATTAGCTAAGATCTGTTAATGCCTACTAATGTTTCTACTAATTTGTAGTTATGATGTTGTAGTAATAGTGCCGGTAGACACGAAGGATTTTTGTGAAACGACTTGGAAAATATCAAGTGCTTTTCTAGACCATGAATGTATAATTGTTGTAGTAAAAGTATAAGGTATACTGATTATAGGAAATATATTTAATTGAAAAATTTGATAAAATAGCAAATAAAAATAGCTGTTCCTTACATCTTGTCAAAAAATTCACCGACTTTCTGGTTGCATCGATCGTGGTAACGGTTAGACTCGACTCCGGAGTAGGTACGAGTAAGCCTTATGTTGGGCAAGTTGATACGAGAGGGAGTTGCGATGGTGCTGCCGTCAGTAAACACAATGACTTTGTTTACTACACAAGTACTGAGTGCAAGTACTTTGTTGGTTCGCTACTATACAAAAATTAATTGACTTACCTACTTAAAATAAGGAAGCTATTTTTCTTATATATGGTTATTGGTACTCAATTAGCATCCTTGTAGGGGCTCAGTCTATACATCAAAACTAACAACTTTTGTTCTACGACTTATTAATTCTCGAAAACAATGCTGTTTCCTCGTTCACCCTCAATAAAATGTAGGGTACAGATGTTTTTTTAGTTTTAAAAAAAATCGCAGAACTAAAGTTGTTAGTTTTGATGTACAGACTGAGCCCCTACAAGGATGCTAATTGAACCATGTATAAGAAAAATAGCTTCCTTGGTTTAAGTAAGTCAATTGATTTATGTATAGTAGCGAACTAACAAAGTACTTGCACTCAGTACTTGTGTAGTAAACAAAGTCATTGTGCTTACTGACGGCAGCACCATCGCAACTCCCACTCGTATCAACTTGCCCAACATAAGGCTTTCACGGCCATATGGGTACAAAGTAGGCACAAAGGTCATAGTTTTGGAGGTCACTGACCTCGGCGCGTGCGCACTCCGCCGATGCGTTTCAAACGCTCTACAACCTTATCGCTACATTTCCAAACTTTCAAAATTAATTTTCAACTCTATGGCAATAAAAATAGAGCTGAAAAAAACCTTGGTAGTAGTTTTTAGTGAGAATTTGGAAGTTGGTTTAACAAGATGGCCAGATTCGATTGTTTTTATTCAAAGCAGTGGAAATGTTTAATTAAGTTTACATAATGATAGTAATGTGATGTGTTTGTATTGTTGCTACGTGTTCCGCGCGGGTTGGTGCGTTTTTCTTTTCATGGTAATTTTTAATGTGGCACTTACGGCCTCTTAAACATAAGTACCATTATTGCTTAACGACCTGAGAAGATTAAAGTTTTCGAATAAATGTAAATTATGTTAGTATTCTTCGTTTCAGTCATATCTGTACTGTATACTGTCCCGGCCTTATTTAATCCACTGTTTAATACAGGTCTACCCACGTAAGACGATTTGGCTGCAGCACCATGCTTTGTTAGTGAATTTGTGGATTCTATGTTGTTTTTAAACTTTCGCGTTTTGAACACATTATTATTATATACTACGGGACTAATCGCGCACTAAAATTACGAGATACATAAATACCTCCTCATCCCGACGTTTCGGCCGAGTTGCAACGACCGTGGTCACGGGTAGTCTACCCGTGACCACGCCTAGTTACTTGATTTTGGTGTCACATATTTTACATTTACCAACTGTTTTTTTTTTGATGAACTGTTATAAACAAAAGTAACAACTGATTTTTGAAAATGTATGAATCTCGTCTCATCTCTAGAATCTTTTGTAGCGCTCATTGCGAAGTTCACCTAGGTATTGCTTGACGATCTTCGAAGTTAAGCAACGCTTGGCTCAGTCAGTCTTATAAATGGGGACCAACGCTGGCATTTAAAACTAAGCGTGTCGTGGGATTACCCAATTAAGACCGCAGGATTGCGCTGGATGCAAGCCGCTATGAAACTTATTAGAGATATTTAGTGGTGACCTGAAGCCTGAAGCCGTGGTAGTCTAGTGAAGCCGTGGTGGTCTATCGGTAGTAACACCCGACCTGCAATCGTGAGGTCGTGATTTCAAATCTCGATCCCGTACCAATGACTTTCTTTGGAACTTATGTACGGAATTTCACATCATTGGCTTTTCGGTGAAGGAAAACATCGTGAGACAACCTGCATACGTCCGTAGAAGAAATTCGATGGCGTATGTGAATGGCCAACCCGCACTGGGCCAGAATGGTGGATATGGCCCAATCACCCTTCGTGGGTAGGCCTACGTCCTGCAGTGGACTATTAAAAAGGCTGGTACAGTGGTGACCTAAGTCCAGCAGTGAATGTCCCATAGCTGATGGATGGATGGCTGTCGTGGCTTTAATGAAGCGTTAAACTGTGAGTCTAGACAAGTCGGAAGACTTCAAATTTCTTTAAAACTGACACCAAAGCTAGGCACTCGGCCTACATAAACTTACTTAGAATACCTACCTATTCTTATACCTCACCTACTTCATTGACTACATAAATAGGTATATCAAAAGCAACTGGACTATGAACACTAACACCACAATTGAGAAATGAAAAGATGATGATGATGTAGAGGTAATCTAACTAAAGCTTTCGTATTTGGTGTGAGATCAGAATACGTCACAGTTTCCGTTACACGAAATCAGCTGGTAACAAACAGCTGTTTTTGCACATGTATTAACCGTTACAATAGTACGAGTCCCATTCACAAATGGAATTCCATTTTTGAATCATCCAAATGCAGCCGAGTGCAGTCAGCTGATGGCCAAACGAGAATTTTAAAATTCGAAGCGTACGCCATTGGCTGTGTAAATGGGCATACGCTGCGCAGGAGCTTAGGGGATATTGGGGTCAGTTGGTGACGCTGTTTTGTCACCTGGTTACTATTGAATAAATTGAATAGACTATACTAAATAGATTAGGGTTTGAATGAAAAGAGGTCTTGACATAATTTTTGACAAAGATTATTATTATGTTAATTTAGGTTGGCAGAGTTTGTGGTAGCACAAATTATATCAGTCAGAACATTAAACATAATGTGTATATATAACTTTCAAAATATTTTAATAGTAAGTGTACGTTTATTTGTGTATTTTTAATCAAAGTTTTTGTTATTAATTGCGTTTGATTTTTCAAATGCATTATGTTTTTAAAATCTTCCCACAGTTCAGGCTCCGCGACTCTGAGATACAATAAAAATATTGGTTGTCTGTAATGTCGGTTTACGGGCGCTACTTTTACGTGATATCGTCATATGCGTCACAAACAAAACGCTTAGGCCGATTGTGTCTCTTTATTACTTGTTTCGAGCTCTCGCTTGCACGTTCAGTATGCTAAGTGTGAGTTTTGTCGTAAACATGACGCGCTCTTCGGCGAGCGCGTAAGCATGTAATTTGTATGAACTTGTTGTGTTTCAAAAACGCGCCGCTAGTGGCGCTGTACATATCTTTATACAAATTTCATGCTTACGCGCTCGCCGAAGAGTGCGTCACGTTTACGACAAAACTCACACTCAGCATACAGCTCGTCAATGAGTCGGTTTTTTCGTTCGTTCAGCCAGCGTTCGTCAATTTATAAGACGTTATCACGTCATAAACGTCAAGTAAAAATGCATACAGGTAGCGGCACGTAAGTTTAGGGCTGAGGCTAAACTCATGCGCAGCCATTCCCTCCACACTTCGATCAGCCCTAAACTTAAGTGCCGCTACCTGTAATCGTACTTATGATAAAAATGTTGGTTGAAATGTACGCGTACGGTTTTACCCCACGGCACCAACGCTACGCATGCACTTGTGGCACCTGCAGCAGCTGCCATAAGACATCAGCTGTGCATCGTCCACGTGACCTACTGGGGCCACTGGATTTTAATTACTTTCCCATATTCTTGCAGCGACCTCGTGTATTTCGCAAACAATGTAGAGCCTGTAGGTTAGCTTGACAGTCAAGAAACAGTTAAAATTTGACTAGGAGACTCTTAGCTATCACCGAAATTAAGCAACGTTGCGCATGCTCAGTTTTTGGATGGGTGACCGGTACTGGCATTTATACATTTATTAGCGATGAGAGAAAAAGCGTTATTATGTGGTAAACAATACAATTTGTTGTAACTGCGCGCAGGATTAAACTTGCATAAACAAAACTAGTGTAGTGAGCACTACATACAAAATAGTTTCATTAACGTAGCAATACAAAGCCAGTACAGTAACATATCTACATAGAACAGACCTCTATCTAGTTGATTGAATCAGGCGTTACTTTGCGGAAATTCATCTTCAAATCTATGTTTTGAATTAATATTTAGTGTATTTCCGCTATCTTGTTGTAGGCAAATAAGTTTAAGGGCATTAAGTGCATTAAGGACATTTATGAAAAAAAAAAAAAAAAATTACAAACAATTACTAATATTACAATAATTATACATTTAAAAACTTAATTTTACAAAATAGATAAAATAATAATAAATATCACTTATTTTCATATATATATTTTTAAAAATAGTACAATAATAATCCGTCAACAACAAATAAATATTATATTGTACTATTTTTAAAAATATATATATGAAAATAAGTGATATTTATTATTATTTTATCTATTTTGTAAAATTAAGTTTTTAAATGTATAATTATTGTAATATTAGTAATTAATGAAATTATTTTTGTCGTGCTTCACACACTAGGTGTATAGAAACTTTCTTTTTGTGATAAACATTTCAAAAATTGACGCGCTCGCAGGATTTGAACCTGCATCCTCTGGGACACCGGCCCAGATGCTTTGTCCAATTAAGCTAAATCGCGCCCTGCGAACCCGCCATATTAGTGAGTGTTTATCATTTTTACCAACTACTGCATTGTTGGAAGCGCCATTTGTGAGAACTGCTTTAAACCAGTCGGTCACTTAATGTGAAATTATTAGAACTTCTTACCATTAACGAGAAATGACGCATTGCTTAATCAATGAAATTATTTTTATCGTGCTTCACACACTAGGTGTATAGAAACTTTCTTTTTGTGATAAACATTTCAAATCCTGCGAGCGCGTCAATTTTTGAAATGTTTATCACAAAAAGAAAGTTTATATTAGTAATTGTTTGTAATTTTTTTTTTTTTTTTTCATAAATCTCCTTAATGCACTTAATGCCCTTAAACTTATTTGCCTACAACAAGATAGCGGAAATACACTAAATATTAATTCAAAACATAGATTTGAAGACCTCTATCTTTAGGAGTGATAACATCAAAACCTGATATAAAATGGTATGACTCTAAAAAGAATTAAATAAAGAAGTTTTGGCGGAGACGCCAAAATATCATGACGTCCTATAATATGACTTTGTGAATACTTGTGTTTTTATCGACAACAATAGGTATTTAGTGAAATGTTATAGAGTTTCAGTTATTATTAACGAGCACAAGTGTTGGCAAGTGATGTTATTTGGTGAATCGTGCCGTTTCACTTTGCTACGGATACTTCATAGACGGTTCTAGTAAAGGCTCCACTGCTTTACTGAGGTATGACTTGGACGTGACTGTGAGTTTGTCTTGGACTTGGACTATCTATGACTGTGACTGTTTGACTTCTAAAGCACATAATTAAGAAGCGGTTAAAAGGTCTTGTAACTAGGCCGGTACGAATGACTATAAAATCATACTATAAATTCTAAAAAAAAATGGTGCGTGGAGTCCCTCCGCGCGGAAGAAGTGAAACTTTGATGCAACAGTGCTTTTTTACCCCCTCCATGGTAGCGTTAAACGTTTAACGCATCCTTGTTGGAAGTCGCATTAGCATAGAAGTTTCACTTCAAAAACTATATTAATACTCTGTTGGTTTGAATCAGCTAGCAGAGAAACTTGCGTACCTATAATACGTGCTCAATTGCTTAAGCATTAATTATTTTTGCATTTTTATTTGACATCGTACGGTTAATAATATTATCTGGCTTTTAAACGAACAAATTATGGAATCATCGTTATTTTTAAATAGCTTTCTCTATTGCAGTTTATGTCCATGCAAATGAGTAGATATGAGATACTTGTAGCAAAAGGCGTAAATAACTTCAGCATAGGCAAAGAGCTAGCAGGAACAGATAATTTACATCAGTTTTCAGTCCAGTAGTCCAGCATGCGATAACAATAGCCTTATTGTTTTTTAATATTTGCATGAGACGTCACCTGCCGGTCCTGCCGGAAGACCAGCGCTGGTTGGTCCACAACCAGCATATGCTGAGGTGTGACTGGGTTGTGACAAAAATAAAGTTAAGTAATTAAGTAGGATAGCATTGTAAAATAATTAAGAGTAATTGCTTATGATGTTTATTTTTTTTGTTTTGCTGTGTTGTTTGCTTTGTATTTGATTTTATTTTTGTCTTAATAAAGAACTGTCTATTGTCTGATTGATTGATTTTAAGAAACCTTTATTAACATAATAAAATTACATGTTTTGTAAAGCTTAGCGTTAACTAACTAAGTTACAATTTACCACAATATTACAGTGTTTTGTAGGCTAATGTCACCTTTTAAAACTTGTATCTAAACAATAAGTTATGAATTTACCAAAGTTCTCATTAAGTCATAAGTAGTGGGTAGATAGGAAATAAATTATAATTTTTGGTACGTATTACTTTGCAATTTCGTACGTTTACAACATGACCAAGTTTACGGGTTACATAGCATAATTAAAATTATAAAATGAAATTATAATTAGGAAAGACAAATAAAATTATGACAATAAATTTTGTTGACTACCTTACAGCGAAATACTCCATACTAAATCAATATAGATTGGGATAAATTACATCATAAAAATATAGAAGCAATTAACTTATTAATTAACGGCTTATAATTGTACTTAAAGATTCAAAAAATGTAAGCTATCCAATATTTTAAAATAGTTTGTAGGCAGGTTGTCAGGCGAGTAGTGTTAAACCATAATGTAATTGAGGGTCTGTTAACCAGCTGTTATTGCTTGCGACAGCTAGTGAGCACGTAGGGCAAATCAACAGGTTAACTTTAACCGACGTTTTAGTCATTCTGTGAACAGGCTAACTTGTGCTCGACGGCCGTCAGTCGAACAAAAGATAGTGATGTGGTAGTTTATATTTTTTGTATTTATCGATGTACGATAGATCTGAACTTCTAGTTCGCCCGAGTGAGCTAATTAGAGCATTTGAGTGTTTTTGATTTAATTTAAAATAAAAGTTTTTAGTTATTTTTAAGATAAATTCTTTTAGGGTTGGGAATTTAATTTTTTTGTGAAGTTTATGGAGATTATATCTGAATGGGGTGTTATAACATATCTTAAGGGCTTTGTTTTGTATGACTTGAATTTTGATGTAATTTGCTTCACAAGTAGTGTTCCATACCGGAGCCGCATATGTGAGACAGGGCCTGATTAAGGTGGTATAAATGCGTAATTTGGATTTTGAGCTCAAGTTTGTTTTTCTATTGAAGATGGGTCCTAATGCTCCCATTGCTTTTAGTGCCTTCTTCCTGGTATGCTCGACATGACGAGACCAATTGATTTTATTGTCTAGCACTACACCAAGGTATTTTACACTGGGGCTCCAGTCAATGTTGTGGTTATTACTCTTTATTCGCCTACGAGGAATTTTACGAGATATTGAAAAAAGGATAGCTTCTGTTTTAGCATCATTTAATTTAAGTTTCCAATTATTGAAAAATTCCTGTCTATTGTCTATTATCTACAAAAAGCCACGAAAATAACTCTTTTCGACGTGTAAAAGTGACAGATATATACTTCGCCATAACTTTGTCTTGTTCTGACACGTCGAAAGTAATAAATTGTGGGGCGCATCCTCGGCAGAAAGGATTTTTTCGTAATAATTTATTTTGACTGGCTGACTTTTAAATATAAATAAAAAATAACGTTACTAAAATCGGAGAGCGCGAAATTATTTCGTATTGTCTACGAAGGTTAGTTAGTATAAAGTTTGTGCAAAAATAGAACCGTCGTGGCGTTACTGTGAACTAACAATAAGATTTTAATCATCAGCCATGGTAGGTACCGACTTCTTGGTAGACGCGAGTCTACTGATGAAAACCGAATTGGTGTCTACCAAGTATCATTCACTTTTAATTGTACTAGCCTAGACTAACCTCCTCAAGGAGGTTACTATATCTTGTAAAATATAGCTTGATACGCGTGACATTGACATACGCGTAATGACTCACGCACATCAAGTACCATATTTTTTATAGTCAAAATGTTCGGTACACAATGTTGTACTTCATGCTCGTGCATCTCGACCGTGAAGTATGTGTACCGAACATTTTGACTATAAAAAATATGGTTCTTGATGTGCGTGAGTCATTACGAGTATGTCAATGTCAATGTATATTTTACAAGGTATAGCAATGACAGAGCAGTGTTGTCACCGTAACAAAATTAGTAAAATGGCGCCGGGCGATCTCACCTACGATGCTTTTCTTTTTGCACAAACTCTAACATTTCAATTGGCTTATAGAAGTAAATTGAGACAAAATATTACTAAACATATTTTTTGAGAGCTGTCAAAAGACCTAAGTCAAAACAAACACTATCAAATTGTGTTTCTAATTTGTTTTTACCCATCAGTTCAACTTATTGTGATATAATTTTACAAACAAATTTGTTTGTAAAATTATATCACAAAATAAAAATCTATTAAATGAGAAAATAAAATAAATCTGTCGGGGTCTGAGAGTGATCTTCTCAATCACCCGACATCATTATTTGAGGGTCATTTATTGGTACAGCTCGCCGGCGGTCTCCAGTTGTCCATCTCATCAAAATAAACACTCTGTACTACTGCAACGGGTGGTTTTATTGACCTAGTATCACTTGGTAATCAATTCGAAAATGAAAACAGATTTCAAAGTCAATGGATTTGCACGGGTGCAATCCGCCTCGCGCTCGGAATGGCTTGACGTTTCTCGGTCATCTGTCAAAGTCGTTTCATTCTGACACAAGCATGCAGTGTTGCCACGTGCGACCCTATTCGGGCGATACCCACTTTAAAATCATCACTATTGCTTTCAACTAAAGCCAGCTATGCTAAAAGTAAGTTCGTATAGGCCGGGTGGCTAGCCCTTGTGTCAGAGTTTTTAGGCCGCCTGAAGAACTCTGACATGGCTAAACGGTTAAAACAACCGGGACCTACAATTTAACGTGTCATCCGAGCCACGGTAGCGCTCAGTTGGAAAATGCCACCCGCGGTCACCCATCCAAATACTGACCGTGCGGAACGTTGCTTAATTTCGGCCAGCCAGCTATGCTGTCTCACTCCGTCAAATCTAACAAACCCGTTTATAATTATTTTGTATTCTACATATTTGGTTAAGTAAAAATCGCGCCTAGTATTCGAACGTCGTGTCGTTTCTTACATAGTCTAAATATATTAAAGTGTATATTTAAAAGTGTCGCCAGCTCCCGGCCTACAAGCAGATGTAGTAGCGTCATTTTGCATACCCATATCACTTACTGACCGAAAGAAATGCGAAAGTTTTAACTTTTGTACCGTACATAAAACTTGGCAATTATTTTTTCATGACAACTACGCAGCTGTGCCGGCAGCATGTGCGATAGTTTTAACGCGCTAGTGATGCGCTTGATCCGGCAATCGGCAAAGGACATGTCCACAAAATGTATGGAGGCTGGTATAATAATAATCAAAAATTCTAACCACAACACTCGTTACATTTCGAGAAAGTTCATATTTTGCCGAGTCTATTACAACAGTTAAAAATAAAAAAAAAGAGCCTTCCGATGTTTTAAAATTAATTTTGAATTTATTAGGATAAATAAATATATTTGGCTCAATAAGTAGTTTAGCTCTATCAACCCTGACTAAGTAACTTCCAAATTGTTAATTAAAAGCATTTTTACCAATTCGACACACTTTTAAAGTGTTTGTTTGTCACATTCCACCTACTAACTGGTTACACTGGTAGGTTATAATTTTTAATTTTGGCAAATTAAGCGATCAATGTGGAAGAATCAGCTACAAATGCAAGTAAAATAACGATAGAAGCACATTATCATTGCTAAACTAGAAAAAGTAATAAGCTGTATTGTTATTTTTCATACAATTTATTTTTCTCATTTTAAAAAAAAATTGGAGGGGTGAAAAAATCTAAATTAAATATTTTTAGGAAGCCCATAAAACAAGATTTCAAATGATGTATATGTCGCAGGCAATTTGTATGATTCCGCCGTTTACATACGGCGTCGTCAGTTTAAAAACGCTCGCAGTTATGTATAATGCCGAAGGCAAAATGTATATTGCCTTAGCATTTTATATTATGCCGAAACATTTGATTGACAATTAAAACGCCGTATACATAATGCCGAGGCAAATTGAAGTATTTAGTTCTGTTTCTTACCACGCGCGTCGCTGATGATCAAAACAAACAAAATGGCGTCAAGTAGTGGTTTTATGAGCCAAGAAAATATTGAAAATACTACGTGTACAAAAGGCTTTTCGCAAAATACTTGTGATTTTAAAGACATTTATTATAGTGAATTAAAAAAAAGTTACGATTCTTAAACGAAAGCAATAAACACGCCGTGGACAACTTTCAAGGTTTTTCGGTACCTAAAAATGCTAAGGTGTCCATAGAATCTGGTGTTCCGAGGACTCCTGAAATGTGCAGGAGTCTTCCGATTGTTGCATATCGACCATAGTTAAAAAATGGTCAGAGGATATCAAAAGAGGCTAACCTGACCAATTGAAGTCGAAATACCTTAGATAAGTGCTTATGTTGGTTAGTTAATGTTAGAGTATACATATTTAACGGAAGGTCCTGAACTCGTAATAAGGACATATTGTTTCTGGCGCTTCGCCGGCCGCTACCGCGGCACGCTCGCTTCGCTCGCTCGGCTCGCGCGTTGTTGTCACTGTTCAAACCTAACCTACAAACTTTATATAAGTTTGACTTAAGGTCACTAAGTTTGGTTCACTTATCCTGGTGTAAAAGTCAATGTCAGTATTTCCCCACCCATATACTCTCCCACATCCCATCGCATTCCGAAGATCGCGGTTTAGGCTCAGTGCCCCACACTCGTTTTCGTAAACTCCAACCGTTAAACGAACTATATACCTAATATCGAGATTATAATTGATCTGATTGATTTTAACTTTCCAAAATTTTTATCTGTCAATCTGATTTTTCTGAAGTAGTGTGTTTTGTCATGGTCACCCTAAAACTACAACCGACGTTGAAATTATTACAATTGAATGAGTTGACATTTTGCCTTCGGCATTTTACATAACGGCGAGCGTTTTTAAACTGACGACGCCGTATGTAAACGGCGGAATCATACAAATTGCCTGCGACATATATATCATTTTGGTTTGATTTTTCTCTAAATAATATACCATTTGTGGACATCACCTTTAATAACCGGAGGAATATGGGCCCGAATCATACAAGTCGGCGGATGTGAAGCTACTAGCTGCGCAGATTCCAATCAGAAACGGGTAGTTTTATAATATTTGTGAGCTTTAGTCAGGATTGGATATTGCGAATCTTGTAGCTATCGCCAATTTGTATGATTCGGCTTGTACTGTATGGTACTGGTATTTTAATAGTTAACTGTTGAACATAAGGCTACCTACGAAGGATGATGGGACATAAAATATCTATCAGATTTAGATATGTTTATTATTAAACTGTGTTACAAATAAAAAGGTCTTAAAAATAGGTTACAGTACCAACAATTTCGCCCAAAATGGACATACAATATTTTTAGTACCTGGTCACAAAACATGTAAAAATTTACACATTCATATCAATTTAATACACAATCATTTTAATTTAATATCAGTAACTGTACCAGCCTTTTTAATAGTCCACTGCAGGACGTAGGCCTACCCACGAAGGGTGTTTGGGCCATATCTACCACGCTGGTCCAGTGCGGGTTGGTGAATTCACATACGCCATCGAATTTCTTCTACGGAAGTATGCAGGTTGCCTCACGATGTTTTCCTTCACCGAAAAGCCAGTGGTGTGAAATTCCGTACATAAAATCCAAAGAACTCATTGGTACGGGACCGGGGATTTGAACCCACGACCTCACGATTGTAAGGCGGGTGTCACTACCTCTAGACCACCACGGCTTAATTTAATATCATAACATAAAAAATAAAATAAAATTACAGAATAAGTAATTATTAAAATCGTCCATAAAATATAAGTATGACTCATTTATGTAGTTTATCTTTAAGACACTCGTCTACCCTGTAGTAACTTTTTTGTATTATTTCATTTCATTTCATTTATTTCTCAACATAGATACAATTATATGTATACTTGTGAATGTCAAAAATACAATAGAAATAGACAATGAATAAACATAACATTACATTCGAATTGAGATAAAAATAAAAAATATATGTCAAAAAACTAAGATAAATGTCAAAAGCAAAATAAAATAAAAGTACATACGTACACAGCATTAAATAATATTATTACAGTCTAAAGATAGTTTGCGCAGTGAAGCTTTGTCATTGGTGAAATCATCTACTTTATAATAAGCCCGTTGTATTAAAAAGTCCTTTAGTATTTTTCTAAACATAGTTTCTTTCAGACATTTTAAATTCACTGGCAACAAGTTATAAAAACATAGGCTATTCATTACAAAAGAATTGCAAGTTTTGGCTAATCTAATCTTTGGTAGAATTAGTCTGGACTTGTTCCTTGTTGTACAATTGTATATGTCACCAAATGTTTTAAATCTATGTAAATTTTTTCGTACATATAATATATTTAAAAAGATGTACAAACTTGGTAATGTCAAAATTTTCACCTGAGCAAATACTTCTCTGAGAGATTCTCTGAAACTTAACCTAAAAATAGCCCTCACAGCGCGCTTTTGTAATATAAAAATACTATTAACGTCAGCCGCATTGCCCCAAAGCAACAGTCCATACGACATTACAGAGTGAAAATAGCTGTAGTATACTATTTTTGCAGTTTTTATGTCGGAAATTTCTCTGATTTTACGCACAGCATAAGCTGCTGAGCTCAATCTGCTTGATAGTTCAGTTATGTGAGCTCCCCACTGCAGTTTACTATCTAAAGTGAGGCCAAGAAATTTAGTATTGCTTGACATTGCAAGTGGTTCATTATTGATCCGTATGTTTGGCAGAATAGGGTTATTAGTTAGCGTGAAATATACACACTTAGTTTTTTTTGCATTTAACCTCAGATTATTTACGCTAAACCACTTCTCAATGTCGTTTAGTATGTTATTAATATTTTGTATGTCCAAGTCTTTTCTATTTAATTTAAATAATAGAGACGTGTCATCCGCAAACAAAATGATTTCACAATGCTTACGTGCCATGAAAGGCAAGTCATTAACGTATACGAGAAAGAGGAAGGGGCCTAGGATCGATCCCTGTGGGACTCCAACTGAAACATTAGTAGGTTTAGAGCGTACACCATTGATAACGACATTCTGCGTTCTTCCATTTAAATATGATTTCATTAATTCAAGAGCATCACCTCTCACACCATAGTGTGCCAGTTTGCGAAGTAGAATTTCATGACTAACACAGTCGAAAGCCTTCGACAAATCACAAAATATACCCAAGGCGTCTTGATGAGACTCCCACGCTTCATAGATGCTTTCCACGAGATTTGCTGAAGCGTCTACGGTGGAACAACCCTTTGAGAAACCGTATTGTTTATTATATAAAATATCATTTATGTTAAAGAAAGAGACCAACTGATTTAGCATAATTTTTTCAAATATTTTGCTAATACATGGTAAAATAGAGATCGGCCTAAAATTACTAGGATCACTTTTGCTACCGTTTTTGAACAAGGGAATTATTTTACTACATTTCATTAAGTCGGGGAATTCATTGCTATCGACACTGCAATTGAAGATGTGTGCTAAATGAGGAGAGATATCCGTAATTATTTTTCCTAGGATATGAACTGACAATCCCCAGAGATCTTCAGATTTCTTAGTCTTTAAAGATTTAAAAGTTTTCTCAATGATATTGCTTGTTACTTTATGAAATTTAAATTGTTTGTGGCAAGCATTTATGTTGTCAATCATTAACTGAGCGGCCTCATTACAGTTGGTAGCAAGTGACCTAGTAGTTTCATAAGGTATTTCACCAAAGAAGTCCACAAATTCATTAGCAATTTGTTCTTTATCAGTTATTATCTCATTGTCTTTTTTTAGCTTATAGTGTAATTCATTATTTGGTAATTTACCAGTTTCAGTTTTAATAATAGACCAAACTGTTTTAGACGGATTTTTAGAGTGTTTGATTTTATTAAGAATAAACAAAGCTTTTGCGTGTTTACATACTGCTTTGAAAGTTTTACTGTATCTGCGCACATATTCAATAATTTTTTCGTCAGTACTGCCAGCTTTAATACTATAAAGTTCATACATTTTGTCGCGGCTCGTTTTTATACCTGTGGTGGCCCATTGGTTAAAAACTAATTTAATATTTATTTTTTTGCAAATAATAGGAAAAGAAGAATCAAAATTTCGCATTAGTATTTTTAAAAGATTATTGTAACTCTCGTTCGGATTGTCACAAACGTCAAATTCATCTAAAAGATCAAATTTCAAATTCATTTGGAACTGATTTACTTTCCTTGTAGACATACACCTTTTGCGAATTTGTACTTTGGCAATATTTTTACGGCTTGGTACAGCAATAATCTGACCAGTGTGGTCTGAAGGCAAACAGTTAAAGATAGATTTATACAGTACTTTGGATTCGAGGAAAACGTTATCGATACAAGTAGCAGTTGCTTCCGTGATACGCGTTGGTTCATTGAACTGCGGACTTAAATTAAAACTTTGAAACAATGCAAGCAGATTATCTTTATTTTTGGAATCTTTAAGCAAGTTAATGTTGAAATCACCAAGAACAATAACTTCTTTTGATTTGTTACAGACTTTATTTAATACTATATCGGTTATGGACTCAAACGTGTTATAATCGCCTGATGGAGGTCTATATATGCTAATTATTATGTATTTATCTAATTCCACGCAGGAGATTTCAACATTCCGTTCAGATGACAAACGTTCTATGTCTTTTCTTTGTTTTGCTTTAAGAGTATTCCTCACCGCTATTAGAGAACCACCATGAATTGCAGATTTTCTACAGTATTTGCTAACTATTTGAAAATTTTCAAAATTGGGGCAGTGGTGGTCTTTTAAAAAGGTTTCCGTTAAACACAAGACGTCAACATTGTTTTTTTCTAAAAATAGGCTTATTTCTAGTTCTTTATTCATTAAACCTCCCTGGACGTTTTGGTGTACTATAAAAAGGATATTTTTTCCGGTTTGTGGGCTAAAAAATTGATTGGACTTGACTTTAAGCACTGATCCATCATTTCATTTGGAGCTGGGGCAATGCGAGTGACAGCGCTATTTTCATTTAAATTTACAGTTTTTACAATAGTTTTAGTCTTACTTCCACAAATAGGTGCGTCAATATTCCATAATAACATATCACATAATCTTTGAGAAGCTTTTCCAGAAGTCAATTTGCTATGCAAGTTTCTGTCAATATTATTATTAATGTCAATCACATGCAGATTTTCATTAAAAGAAGCTACGTTATACAAATCACAATTCAGTTTATATAAGAATTGGTTATATTTTTGTGAATATGTCGGTTTGAAGGGCAGAGAACAAACAAAGATCTTCGTAGACTTGCTAAGTACTTCTAATAAGCCCAAATGTTCGATAAAGTCTTTACGTTTGATGTGAACTATGTCACCTACAGCTAAGATATAAATATTGTTAGGTGCAACTCTTACTGTTTCACTTAATGATCTAATAATATGCGTTATTGGATTCCCGGGAGTACAGTGGTTCAATATTTTCTTTGAAGTTCTGTGCTGCAGACGACTTCCTAAACCTATTCCACAGTTGTCTGAAAAAATGTGAATACTAGCTTCTTTTTCGTTATCTGTCATTCCGACTACATCAATTGTAGATTGCATTTCTGAAATTGGGTTTCCAAAGTAGAATTCTTCGTCAGATGGTTTATTATATGGTAGGACGCCTTGAGAAATTTCGCAGCTAATCACATCATTATCTTCCTGTTTGTTGTCTGGTTTCAATTCATTATACTGTCTTTCTTTATGTATAAGTTTTTCGATGGCAAGCAGTTTTCCTTCTATAAAATTCATCGTGTTTAAGGTATTGTTCTTTTTGTGCAGTTCTAATCTAAAATGGTCAAGAGTTTCCAGAAGGGTATTATTTAACTGTTGTTGAGATTCAATAGCAATATTTCTTTTTTGAATTTCATGGGTAAGTATCAAATTTTCCTGAGAAAGTAGTTCGTTGCTAAGTTTGCTTATCAAATTTTGGCTTTCAGCTATGCTGTCAAAGTCATCATTAGAATTTTTTGTTCTGTTATATCTACATAGTTCAATTTTTAGCCTTTTTATTACATTTTTTAGCTTTTTAATTATCTTGTAGAGTTTTATCAATGATTTTTTCTTATTATTAGTATGAAAAGTGGTCTTACGCCTTTTTTTCTTTGAATTACTCGTTTTAGTTTTCTTTGTTACGGCTTCTGCGGACTCTATTAGAAGTGCACTATATTTATTTTGCAGCGAATTGTATTTTTCTGACATCTCCAATAGCTCTTTCTTTAGAGGATTCATATTTTTTGTTAATTCGCTTTCGTATTCATTGTTTACACCTACTAATTCTTCTATTTTGTTTTCTAAAACAATTACGTCAGACAATTTTTCATTTTCAGCTGATTCATAAATCATTATTTTCTTTTTTAATGTATTAATTTGCATGCACATCTTTTCAAATTCGATTGAATTATTTTCATGTTCTTCGGTCAACTTTTCTATTAAACGGCCTTTTTCCGTTACTTCTAACTTGAGAACTTTTATAATATTTTCATAATCCTTTATAGTTTGTTCGAGGTCCACATTTTCTTGTTGAGCTAAGGTTTTTAATTTAGCCGATGCAGCAACAGCCTTTGCTCGTCTATTCATGTTGATTACAATGTTGGTCAATGCCGGAGTTTGTAGATTTCAGTCTAGTAGCTTAATTTAAAAAAGGCTTGTAATAAAGGTAATTTAACTATTTATAAATTTTCAGTCACCAGAAATCTTGCTTATTCTACTAAATGGTAGCAATCAGAATAAGCTGGCTATTTTTCAGAACTCAAAATAGTTGTTACACAAATCGATCGATTCGTATTCCCGTCTTGATTATCTATGGTCTGTAAGACATATATCCGAACGAAATTTGTCTCGTAATGTTGGACAATTGCATTCGTCTGTCAAATCGCTGTCACAATACAGCTGATCCAATCAGCTGAGTGTTTAGTATAAAGTTGACTCACGTTTGTTGTTGATTCGCTGTATTTAAAAGTCTTCAAATTTAACAAATATTTCAACGAATTTTCCAATATCAGTTCTTGTGATGATTTGTGTACATTTTCTCAGCTTACCAGGATGTCCAAGTGTTATTTATTGCACAGGAAGCTAACTTGAGTTCACTGTCACGAATGTGTTTACTTTTTAGGTTAGATAACAATCTTATTATAATATTTTGGATTAATTTCTTGACAAGTGTAAAGATCTACGTGTTTACATTTTGGGGACCGGAAGCGGAAAAAAAGAAAACAATTCAAAAACTTTCTTTTTAAATGTAGCGACCACACTGGCCCAGTGCGGGTTGGACAGTTTGTTTTTATAATCCGGTCATTTAATCAAATCAATTTAAATTCTTTGGACACACAAATGCGTTTAGAATCATCAATCGACACAGTTTTACACAATAATATATTCAACGAAATGGAATGGATGTCCCCGAGGAAGGCCAGCAGCTCGCTGACGCCGACGCAGGCCTCCCGGAGCGTTCTTCGGTGATCCAAGGATGCTTTATCGTCTACCTCCATGCATCTTCTGCATAGAGGGCCACCGTTTTAAGGTGGACATTCCGCGCGTTAGAATCAAGCGTTTCGAATCCTCATTCCTCATACGAACATCCAGAATGTGGAACGCTTTGCCTGGGTCTGTCTTCCCGCTAAAGTACAACGTGAGTATCTTCAAATCCCGAGTAAATAGGTAACACTAATAGTAAGCAGGTGCTTGTTAAGAGAGCAGTGTCGATTGACTGCTACGACGACTCGCCGGTCATCATCTCGGGTTCTTCTCCCCCCGTGGTTGGCGGGAGTGAGGATGCCAACTCGAGTTTACACTCTCTTTGGCGGCTGGACGCCTCGGCCACTCAGGGCTGAGGGGCAAAGTTTGGAGGGTGCGAGTACCCTTCCCAGTCCGCAAGGACGGGCGGCTTCTCTCAGCAACCTCGTTAGCCATTAATATGGCCATCGTTGGCCACATCTTGGCTTGGTGGAGCAATGTTGGCCATCTTATGGCTTGGTTTTGTTACGTTGGCCATTCTTTGGCTTGGTTGATCCTTTTTGGTTTGGGCCTCATCTTCTACTACTGTAGTACCTACCGCTTGGTCCCTCTACGCTGTCCTCTGCTTCATCGTCCGAGCCAGCCAGTAGGAGATCTCGAGGGAGGGCACGCCATTTACGTTCGTCAGGGGGACGTGCATGGAGCGGCGCAATGTTATGCAGGTGGGGGTGTGGCCCGTTGTCAGCGCGGTCGAACATGCCGCGCGACAGACGAGCCACGAACTCCCCCACCGTCTCGATCTTCATGTCCCGGGCGATCACATCATTGCGAACGTATCGGCCGGCTCCCGAGATCATCCTCAAGGAGGTGTTTTGCACCACTTGCATTTTCTTCTTCTGGCTGGCTGTGCAGAGCGCGTACCAAGCGGGCGCTGCATAGGTCAGCCGGGTTCTGATGTACATTTTGTATATGGAGAGCTTTGTCCTCAATGGCAGCTTAGATTGCAACACGGGCCGCAGCAGCGCTCGAGCAGCCTTCGCCTGGTGCACGGCGTTGGTGGTCTGCGAGCGCATGCTCAGGGTCGTGTCGATTTGGACACCCAGGTACTTGCATTGGCTTTCCCACGCGATGTCCTGTCCTCTAAGCTGCAGTGGTCTCTGGCTCTGAAGCCCTCTTGTACTTTTCCCGGTCATCAGTGCCGCCGTCTTTCCCACATTGACGGCGATCCGCCATTTATCCAACCATTCTGGTAGGATATTGAGCACTCTTTGGACTCTGTTTATTGCCACAACTTTGCTTCTGGACGACGCGATGTAGGCGCTGTCGTCGGCAAAGAGGGCAAGGACGACTCCCCGTTCGCCTGGAAGGAGGTCTTCCAGGATCGGTATGTCGTCCGTGTAGGCGGAGTAGTAGTACGGCGATGTGCAACTCCCTTGAGGTACTCCCGCGGCGATTCTTCTGTGTCCGGAGCTGACGTTCTCGACGGACACGTAGAACTGGCGGCCTTCAAGAGATGATGCCGCGACTCGGACTAGCGCGGGCGGCGTCGTGGTGCGCATCAGCTTGTAGATGAGGCCCTCGTGCCACACCCGATCGAAAGCCTTCTCGACATCTAGGAAGACGGCAACGGAGTGCCTTCCCAGGTTTAACTCGCTGGTGAGGTAGTGGATTACACGTGTCAGCTGGAGCGTGGTGGAGTGGTGTGCTCGGAACCCATGTTGCTCTTCCCTTGGTGTGATATGGGGACGCAATCTCCGTAGCATCAGTCGCTCAAACAGCTTCGACATGTGTGGCAGCAGTGTGATGGGGCGGTAACTGGACGGCTGTCTTCTATCCTTGCCGGGCTTCGGTAGAACGATCACCTTTCCAGTTTTCCAGATCGAAGGGAAGTGTCCAGTCCTGAGAATTCCATTGAACAGCCGGGTCAGACAGACTAGGCCCTTCACCGGCATCCTCCTGAGGGCGGCGTTGGGGATCCCGTCATGACCCGGCGCCTTCTTCACATTCAGTCTCCTCACGGCTCGGACGACCTCCGCTGGGGATATGAAGTCCTCTCCTCTCAGCGGAATAGCCGGGGACTGAAGGAATTCTGCGACTTCCCGTTCGACCTTCTGGTGATGCTCTCTGATGTCGTCTGTGGCTTCTTGTGGGATCGGGTGTAGCTGAAACTGATCTTGCAGATGATCAGCTAAGAGCTCTGCCCTCTCTATGGCTGAGTAACGCCGTTGCCCTGCGCTGTCTAGCAGTGGGCAAACGGACGCTTTAGCCCGGGTCAGGTGGCGATTGAGATTATACAAATTGGTTTTGTCCTCTTCACACTGGGCGATGTGATCGTCCCAGGTGGTGCCCCTCCAGGCCCTTACCAATTCTGTAAATCTCTCTGAGATGGCGTTCAACTGCCTCTTCGTCCTTGGACAGCGTGTGTGGGACCACAGCTGTCTGAGTTTCCGCTTCTCGTCGCGTACCGCTCTTAGGTTTGAAGGCAGCTCTTCGCGCCATCCTGTTGTAGGCATCTCTGTCGTGGCGGCTTGTTTAGCTGCTGCAATTGCTTGGGTCAGCGAGTTCGCGCAGGCCTCCACCTCTTCTGCGGTGCTCAGCTTTTCTACCGTTAGCGATTGCAGCGCTCTCTGGTATTTCTCCCAGTTTGTTTTCAGGGTCGGTGGTCGTGGTTGCATGCAGGACGCTGGCCCTCCGATCGTGATCAACAGGGGGAGGTGTTGCTCGTCGAGATCGTACAGCGTCTCTATTAGCAAAGGCGCCTCGATCCCTCTGTGCAGCACGACGTCCAGCACATCGGCACGGTGCCTGGGGTTATTAGGTACGTGGGTTGGCGTGTCTGGCCCCACCACTGAGATGCCTCTTCTCTCTGTCTCGTACAGCAGTCTTCTCCCCTGCGCTGTGATGCTGTGGGACCCCCATGCCACGTGTTTGGCATTGAGGTCGGCCGCGAGCAGCGCTGGGGCCCCGCCGGAGAATATGGCATCCAGGTCTTGGTGTGTCAGTGGATCATTCAGTGGTGGTCTGTAGCCGGCGAATATGCCGGTCTCTCTTCCTGCCACCAGCGTTCGGATCCCGATCGATCTTATCTGCTGGAACGCTGGTGGGTCGAGCTCTTCGTGTACGATGTCCCTGCGCACCAGGGCTGCTGTTCCACGATAAGCCATGCCCCGGGGAGAGACCTCGTCCCGGCGGTACACTTCGTAGCCCGACATCTTGAGGACTTGTTTTTTGGTCAGTTTTGTCTCGCCCAGGAGGACAATATGGATGTCCTGCGACCGAGCGAGAGTCCGGAGTGCCGGGATCTTGCCACGTATTCCCCCGGCGTTCCAGTAGAGAATGCGAAGTTGGCCACTATCCATAACAGATGCCCTGGATTGTGGCCAGTCCTCGCCTCGCTGCTTCGCGGAGGTCCTCCCCCGCAGCGATGGCGGCGAGTAGGCCCACCAGGGCACCCATCATAGCGCAGATGGGCTCCCCGCGTTGGGTGCTCGCCGAAGTCCCCTGCATGCTGATGCGGGGGAAGGCTGGCTGCTGTGGTGGTAGCAGCGGTGGTCTGAATCTCGGCTCCTGCGCAAAGCCTGGGGGGCCGAACTGGGCTGACATGGGTTGGTTTAGTGGTTGCTGGAACCAGGGCTGCCATCCACTCTGCGTACCTCTCGCCATCAGTACAGCCGCCGGAGGGGCATGTCGGGGCCGCTGTGGTTGCTGGGGTCTCGCCGTTGGACGACCGCTTGGCTGTGCCGGGATCAGGGCAAACTGGACTCTAGGTCCCTTCTCTCCGGTCGTTTCTTGGCGCGGTGATGGTGGCGCTGATGCTGCCCTTCGCCTCTTGGCTCTGACCCTTCGTTGGGGAGCCGGGGGCCTTGTGCCATCTTGGGCTTGGGCTGGAGTCGGAGCGGCAGATGGTGCCGCTTCCTGTGCTGGTACGTCTGTGGGGCCTGATGTTGGGGGGGCCACGGTGGACGGTCCGGGGGCCCCCTGGGCTCTTGTTGGTTCTCGGTGCTGGGGTTGAGGCGCTTTGGGCTTTCCTCCTTTTGTGGTCTTCTTCGTTTGGGAGGGGACCACTCCCGCCTCCTCTGGCCCGACGTCGGCCAGAGGCGCGAAAGGGTTGAACGTGGGCAACCCTCCCAATTGTGGTACTGGTGTAGAAGAGGCCGGTGGGGGCTGCGCCTTGCCCTTTCCGCTTCTGGCTCTCTTCCTCCCTTTTCTCTTTGGTTGCTGGGGTTGTTGTTGGTGGCCTCCTCTTGCCAGTCTCGGTATGTTTGCTGGCGGCGCCAATGTTGTCGACGCTGCCGGCACCTGGTATGGGGGCCAATTCCACCCCAGCTGGGGCCCCAATGCTGTCATTAGGTGTGCAGGCTGTCTATACTGTTGGTGTTGCTGCGCCGCCTGCCTCGGCGCCCTTGGGTCTCTTGCTGGTGGCGCTGCTGGTGCTGCCTGTGTGGCGCGGTATTCTTGGGCTGGGGGGCGGTGGTCACCAGGAATCTTGATTTTACGCTTCCTGGCCTCCGCCCGGAAGACCGCGCAAGTGCGGCTGTTGGCTGGGTGGCGACCTTTGCAGTTCGCGCACGTTGCCGGTTCGGCGAGGTCTCTTGGGCAATCTGTGCCGAAGTGTGGTCCTGCGCACCTGACACACTTTTGGGGCCGGTGACAGTTTGTAGAGGAGTGCCCGAATAGCTGGCATCGATGGCACTGGGGGACGGTGGAGGCTCCACGCCAGGCCTCGATCACCACCCTGGGCATGCTCAGCAGCTCGGTTATATTGTACAGCTGCTCCAGCTGGGCCTTCCCCATTGGCTCCAGCTGGACGTGGTAAACCACTTTCTGGGTCTCTTTCCTCCTGGGGAGACCCTTCGCGAAGGTGGCCGGAAATCCCAGGTCTCTGAGGGCTCCCACGATGATGGCCGAGTCAGTCTCAGCCGGGACTCGCCGGTGTTTGTCCCGAGTAAGGTTTAGCAGCCGACGCGAGTATCGCGGATTTAACTCCGGAAATACCTCCTTCGTATGTCTGTCTGCAGTCCTCAACGTAAATGACGTAGCCAGCACAATGACTAACAAATACGCGGCTTATCCGACAAACCAATCCAGCTTTCGGCCAAACTTATTTATTCACATCTCTATTTAATGCGTAATTTGTTAGGAATCGTGCTCGCTAAAGGCAACTCGAGCAGATGTCCCGACGTTAGACCTGCAATAGGTGTTTTAAACGTCTATCTAAGTGGTTCGATAGATCGACGATATTTTGCAGCGTTTTTATTAAGCACTTTCGTTATTATAAGTATTAAGAGTAATGCCATATGAGGACGGATAAGTAACTTTAAGGGCCTCTTGTGATAATACTAATACGAAATATGAGCGTCCTAAATTTTTATGTTTAATAAAATTTACTATTAGTATACCTACATAGTAGCGCTTATTACGTAGTTTGACTAGGTATTTATAAGCGATCAACGTTTGGTACGGTAAGTCTTCGGATGGGTGACCGCGCGTGGCATTTACAACTGAGCGTTACAGTGGCTCGGATGACACGTTAAATTTTAGCTAACTTTACAACCGCCGGCCAACTTGTATGATTCGCCCTACTTTATGCTTTAGGTATTCCCAATTTTGAAAAAGAAGCTTATTTTTTTAATTTTTTGCAATTTTTTACATACTTAAAAGTAATTATTCTTAGCAATTACTAAAATATTAAAACATCAGCACAAATCCAATTCAACCGAAATCATCTAACAAAATGCAAACAAGTCAAAATTCCGAATCTTTCTATTGCCAAGCTTAAAAATTAAACGCACTTAATCTCGCGATTCAATAAAAAAACCACTCAATTATCAAAACGCTCCGTACACAATGGGGATAAACGAAACGTAAGGGCGATTGTGCAAAAACGTTCAGAATGCTAGGGCTGTTCGTACATAAGGTAACTTAAGCCACAATTTTAGATATGACAAAGTTTAATGGCTTTTTCAAGTACATGCTGTAAAAAGTAAGTTCGTATATCCCGGGTGGCTAGCCCTAGTATCAAGATTTATAAACTGCCTGAAGGCCTCTGATTTGGCTAAACGGTTAAAACAACCGTTTCCTACAATTTAACGTGTAATCCTAGCCATGGTAACGCTCTGTAGTAAAATGCCAACCGCGGTCACCGATCCGAAGGCTGCTTAATTTCGGTGATCGCTGACAAACACCTAGTCAAACTATTACATACTGTCAAAGTTCCCTGATTTCTGTACCAATACGAGAATCATGATCATTTTACCTTAGTTATTATGGATTTCCAAAAAAACCCACCATGAGCCGTATGCATATAAGGCTCATGTTGGGCCTTGATTGTTATTTTGCAGTCTCAATCAAGTCATCTTCTTTGTGAGTGAATTTTCTGCGTTGCTTGCTACTACGTGATATCAATTTGAAGATTGCTTTGCCATTGACTATCAGATCTGCATGCAATATGTCCTACCCACTGCCATTTTAATTTGCTAATCCACTATGTCAAAAACTTTTTGGCTACTGATTTCTATTGATTACGAATATTAGAGATCTATGTATGATCTATCTAGGGAAGGCCTATGTCCAGTAGTGGTCGTCCTGTTGTTGATGGTTGGATGGAATAAACAGCAAATAAATCTTCACCTTACACCCATGACTGTGAAGGTAAGCGAAACAGCGAAGCCACATACATTGACTAAGATGTAGAGTTTGTGAAGTAAGAACAGTCCTCTCTTAACTTTGGTTCTTACATAGAGTCAAAAGCCCAATTAGCCTCCAAAAATCTTGGTATTCTCTCTAAGGTGAGACGGTATTTCACACCTGAGCAACTACGTAGCCTTTATAAAGCACAAGTTAGATCTTGCATGGAATACTGCTCTCACCTTTGGGATGGTCCTGCCAAATATCAACTGGAGGCTCTGAAGTCTATTGAGCGGCGAGCCAGGAGGCTGATTGACAACGACACCTTGACTAAGTCGCAGGTGCAAAGTCTAGAGCATCGACGTAAGATGACGTGTTTGTAGGCCTTTTATCGGATTCAGTTCGGAGAGTGCGCTCAGGAGTTTCACAATCTGGTCCCACCTGCCCCTTTCTTCCATCGTACGACTAGGCAGACGCGACCAAAGCGCCACCCTTGTATGGTGGACATTCCGCGCGTTAGAACCAAGCGTTTCGAATCCTCATTCCTCATACGAACAGCCAGAATGTGGAACGCTTTGCCTGGGTCTGTCTTCCCGCTAAAGTACAACGTGAGTATCTTCAAATGCCGAGTAAATAGGTATCTTCTAGGTAAGCGTGCTACACCCTAGACCGCATATCTGCTCAACATCAGGCAGTAGTCAAATGCAAACCTCTACGGAATAAAACAATCTATTTCAAACTTTATTAATGTTGCTCCAATATAGCCTACGTGGTTTTGTGTACGAACAGCAGAATTAATATCGTTCAGAAAATGAGAGGAAAGAAACTCTCGACACGAGTGGCAATCGCTGAAATAATTTCCGAAAGAAACGCGCCGGCTGCCGAATTTTAGATTCTTCAATTGTGTTTTTGAGGAGCTCGAATCATTTCACTATTTCCCGAGAACGTCTTAGAAATTCTCAGAATATAAAAACGGTAGGTATTTACTCATATGGGGTGTTTCTTTGTAAATACCTTAAGATGTATATACACTCATAACTACCTGAGTAGTCTTACAAACAGTAGAATTCAGTAGACAGTAGAACGAGAGATAAAGAGATGTGACTCACATTTCTTTAACTGGTTTTCAAGGTTATATTATCTCGATCGATTTGGTAATATATACATGTATACTCTGGACTCATATCATACTCTGAAATCTTCTTCGGAATATTATCGAAATTGGCTGATAAAAAGCGCGATAGCTATTTTCCCTTTTTTATTTATTTATTTATTTATTTATTTTATTACAAATACTACTATTATTACAGGCTTAGCCTAATGCAATAGTGTATGTCACTCTTATAATTATGTTAGTGTAAGTATGTCTTATAAAATTAATAGAAAATTACAAAATGTCATAAAATATTGAAAAATGTCATAAATTCAAATTCATGTCCATAACTCCAATGTCATTTAAACAAAAAAGTCAATTCTTAAATAACGTACATAACGAGTCATAACTACTGATTATTATAACATGCGTCAAATAATACAGGCCTTTTAAAGTCTGTAATTGAACATACAAATAAATCTATATTCTCGGCAACTCGATTTAGAGCGTGCAGCGTCCTCACCAGCGGCGACTTAGCGAGTAAGTTAGTCCTGGCGCGCGGCACCGCAAACAACCGCGGCAGGCGGCGGCGCGACACGTACCCATCCGGCACACACATACTCATCAGAGACAAAACATTCGCATGCGACAAAACACCACGGAATACTCTCAGCATATAGAATGCGAGAGCACAATCTCTTCTAACCTCTAACTGGTTGTATCCGACCATGCCCAGAACGAACAAGGTTGGATACATTAGAGGATAGAACGGGTACACTCCACTTTTGTGAGAAATACCTACCCCTCCCTCCGCCGACCCCGCCGTCCCCCTAATGGAAAATCGTGGACGACAAAAAATCTATTAATAAACCTATTAGTATACCTAAAACCTGTGTACCACGAGATTCGTTGAAATATGTGACGTTTAGACGAAAATCAACACCTGAATAAACGAAAGAAAAATCGCCAAGCTAAAAAGAAGATCTATCTCAGTTGATTCGCTCCGTCAATTATGAACAAAATTAACGATGGGACCAACCACTTAATGGTGAAATAATCATCAGCTGTTTCACGCAAAAAAATATCGGCTCTGTACAATATTTAGAACAGCTGTTTTTTAACCGACTTCCAAAAAAGATGAGGTTCTATTTTCGCCAATCGTGAAACGACTTGAATTTTTTTTTTCGATAGTTACCTATTTCTTTTCATCGAAAGTAAAACATTGAACTCAAATTATATTTTGTACCTATTTTAAAGACAGCTAGCGCCATCTCTCTACACCAAATGGTGATTTTCAAAGTTAGCCTAGATCCACCTATCGACCTTGCACGCACCAAGAACGCATACAAAGTTACAAGCATGTGTTTTACATAGAACATTGACCGTGAGCGAAGACCTCTAAGTTCCGGTCATAGATTTTAAAACTTCCTCCTAAAGAGGATGTTGGTTGATTTCCGGATCATTCATTATATAGATATCTACTAATTTATACGGTAGATTAGCAAGTTGAAATGGCAGTAGGAAGGGCACGTAACATACGGACCTGATGACAGCTATTAAACTGCTTACCTTGAACTAAACCGAACAGGGGTGATTAAGACCAACATTTATAACAATTTTTACTATGGGGCCAACTCGGAATTCGAGAAAAAAGCAGCTGTTCCAAACTAAATTGCAACTCATAATGGACAAATAGTATGAAACAGTGACTGCGAAAAAAAAATCAGCTATTACCTACCTATAAAATGTTAACTGCTGACTAAATCTATGGAGCAACTGATTTTCACGATTCGCAGTTGCTCCCATAGTAAAAGTTGTTGATAATAGTTATTTGCATACCTATCGAAAGCCGAAAGTCGCAGCACTTTGCAAAATAACATTTTATGGGACTTGTAGTTTTATGAACAGTAGACCAAAATATATAATTATAGAAGCCCGTATACTAAATTTCGTTAAAAGTCGTTGAAAAATGTGAACTCTATAGGATTATCGACATCCGAACAGAAAAAAACAAAATGTCGAGGCAAAACTGAAACACTTCGCTCCCGACGTTTACTCGTTCAAAAAAAGCTCCTTTCAAAATATCATAGCAACATCTATAACTAGAAACCCAATATTTTTTCACAAAATCTTGCAACTTTTAATGACTTGAAAGTAGGAAACGCGTCAATTTTCGCCGAATCTCGTAAGGAAAGCACTTCACGGGCGGAATACTTCGCCCAACTTTATCATTGTTTACTGGATGATAATTGGGTATTTTGTTTGGCAAGTTGACGAAGTTTTCTTTGTCAGCTAAAGTTTATGGCGAAATGCTGTTTGTTGAAAACATCGTTCGTTATAACTAGCTTGTACAGTTGTACTTGTACACCTATTTGAAACGATGGAACCCCCTTTGTTGGATGTAAAACTTTTCACCTCAGACGCTGAATGCTTATTGTGTCTATTTGATGTGACAATATTAATTTTGAGGTGACATTAAATGAAAAATAATAATGAAGAATATATAATTTACATGAATATGTATAACAAAATGCAGATTAAGACATGATGGTGGGATGGTGAAAATGTGGAGAGGAAGACAATAAAGAAAGAAAGCAGAAAATATTGAGACATAAATAAAAAGTAACCAGATACAAGAAGATGCTGGAATGAAAATTAGGTTAATTCAAAATTGTTATTTCTTTATTTTATATAAGTTTTCGTTAAACTATATATTGCCCGATGACACAGTGAATAATACAGGTACAACATTAGCTTTTTAGGGTTCCGTACCTCAAACGGAAAAAACGGAACCCTTATAGGATCACTTTGTTGTCCGTCTGTTCGTCTATCCGTCTATGTGTATGTCAAGACTATTTATCTCGGCAATGCGTAAAGATATCGATTTAAAATTTAAACTGTATACGTATATTTATGATCTCTTCCAGTTGTGTAAAAGAAAATCTTCTGAGTTATCGTATAAAAAAGTTAGAGCCGTTTATGTCGTAAAAAACCGCATATTTCGACACTCACATAATATCAAAACCTACAGGGTACTTCCCGTTGTCATGGAACTATGAAATTTGGCGAGAAACATTGTCTCAGAGTACACATTTTTATTGATATCACAAAAAAATAGGGCCTCAAAATTCACAAAATATAGGTTCAAAATTCAAAGTGAGTAAATAGTATCATGTAAGGTATCATATTAAATAACTTCATTAGCTCATGCTAAAACAGGTTCTTAATTTTTTTAACTATGTGTAATGTTCGATGTATGACGAGAAAAATAAAAAAAAAAACTTTTTGTCGATGGTTATAGTATAGAGATTTTAACAACTTACTTCCCAATTTTGTGAAATTTTCTGGTTTTGTACGGAACCCTCGGTGTGTGAGCGTGACTCGCACTTGTCCGGTTTTTTTTATATCTCTAATTGAAAATATTAATAGTGTTTGTACGTTGTATTTTGACCCGCATATACTTATTTATTATTATTAGATAATTTTATTATGATTATGACTATGATTTTGATGAATTTCAATACTCTATTTATTAGTAGGTATTCTGATATCAGAGCAAACCACCTGGCCTATGCGAATCTACTAACTTACTGGAAATTTGGGATTACATAATTTATGCTTAGCCTGGTAACTCATTAGAATTGTTCGAGCGCTGCGATACTTTACTAAACTTGTTACTACTATTTTTGCTTAGGTGACTTATTTTAATATCTTCTATGTGAATTGTATAATATAAATTTACTTTTAGTTCGTAGTATAAATTCTAATTTAAAATGATTTTCTTAATTAAAAATAATATTTGTTACCAATCTAATTACTAAGGTTGTTGTGAAAGTTTTTGTGAATAAATTATTTTGTATTGTAGGTATACAGGGTTATTTCTAATCAATTAGCATCCTTTTAGGGGCTTATCTTGTTGATCAACAAAAAACAACAAACATTGTTAGTTTTGATGCACAGAATAAGCCCTTAAAAGGATGCTAATTGATTAGAAATAACCCTGTATATTACACATTTTGTTTTTGAATACCTGTATAAAATATTTATCAGTCACTCCTTTAACACCCAGAATGTAAATGATAAGTATGCGTCAACATGATAAATGGCCTGATTACGGGTTAAAAGTACTTATTTTGATTGCTATCACCGATAATAAAGTTTGATTACATCGTTATATTTGAAAATATTATATAATAGGCATAACAAACCGAAAACAAACGATTATTATAATTAATAATTACGAGTATGTCATTCCTAATTTAAAATGTAGTATTAAGTAAGAATTACTTACTCGTCTAGGAAAGAGCCTGGATCCTACACATAGGTCACCCTAGTGTGGGATCCAGTGCACTATGAATTTTAATATAAGTTTCTGTATTATAAAGGTAATTTTGGTTTTGATAAAGTAAGAAAGAGCCTAGATCTAGTATACAACTAGTAGTGTTAACTTTTAAAAACAATAAAGTTTTATTTAATTATTTACTATAGACTAAAAACTGTTTATGTTTATCCAGAGATATAAAATCAAAATCAAATCAAAAGTTAGATATATAACTAGCTTCGCAGAAGATCTTTAATTTTTGTCATGAATCAAAATTAAACTAAGACACTCTAATCCTACTAAGAGCTATATCCATGCCAAAAAATCAAGACGATCCGTTGATCTGTTGCTGCGTGAAAAAGTAACAAAAAAACCATTATATTATTGTTACACTAACACGCACACATATATACACCTACACTATGGGCATAAACTAAACAGAGTGCATAATCTTACTAATTGCTGTTGAGAAACTTCATTGCTATATTCATTTTTGTTTTTGATCCATTTAATTATTGTATAACTGATCTTAGTATATTATTTTTAAGTAGAATAAAGTTTTTTGTTGTAACACTTGTAACCTAGGACGCCTCCACACCATATAATTTTTTGTACGTTTCGTTTTTCTGGTCGCCACAATACGGGCCTCTGAGCCTAGTGTGGGGCCGCTGAAAATACTTGGAATTATCTCCTTACGTTTTGTTCTGTAAATGTATTGTTATATTGAAAATAATTAATTGTAATTAGTATTAATTATTCCATTGTAATAATTATGTGTGTTCAAAAATAAATAAAAAAAAAAACAACAAAATCACGTTAGGATTTACAATATTAGAAAGGATTAAAAATCATGTTCTGAAAATCATGGGTAAATTACTCTTTAAAAAAACACTTTCTTTGGAAAACCAGAGCAATATCATTTTATTTATTCCAGCGATAAAATTAAAACATCTTTGTTGTGTACAAAGAAAATATAATTTTACCATATGATTTTAACGAAATCTTGTTTATGCGCTTCCTGATTTATTCTTTTCTATAGTGGATGTAACAATCGCTTCAAACTGTAACAGTCCAGGAACATTCGCTTTCTGATACCATTCTTGAGCCTTAATTTTGTCCCACCATTCTGTAATCTTCGGAAATTTCTCAGCTTCAACTGGCACAAAGACACTCAATGAAGATATAGTTGATACTACTGATATATCAGCTAGAGTGATATGATCAGTTGCAAGGAAAGGAGTTCTCTCTAAATATTTCTCCAAAAAACCGTATGCTTCGTGTGTTGCTGCTAGCTGTTCATCATTTGGTCCGGTAGCTTTCTTCAGAAATATATCAGTAACAAACTCTCTGATCTTCGGAAAGAGTAATGTCGCATCTACGTACATACGGTGGTCAATTGTTGCTCTTATCCTCAAATCGATAGGGTATAGAGTCGCTCGTTTTTCTGCTCCGTATTTGGAAACCAAGTATGTAATGATAGCGTGACTGTCTGCCAAAACAAAGTCTCCATCTTGAATCATCGGTACAGTATGAGTTGGATTTTTTTCAATGTATTCTGGAGCGAACTGCTCTTTAGCAAGGGTGTTAACTTCTTTCGTTTCCACTTTAAGTTTGAGGATTTCCAAAGTCATAAGGACTGCTCTGGCTGGAGGACTGGCATCAATTTTAAAAAGTGTTACGACCATGGTGTCGAGTGTCTCACTGCTAGCAATGTACTGAATTGTGTTATCAAGTGTTATTGATTTATCGAAGAATGATAAGATGCCTTTCTTTTGAATACTAATAAACGAGCAGAGAAAAATGTACATACATTTGTACAATATTGAGAAAACAGAAAAACCCTGTGTGACAAAATATTCTTGAATTGAATTAAATTATTGATTTTACATAATTATATTAATATTAAATAGATACTTTTAAGACATTAAAATTATGAAATCAGAAACTAAATCGAATAATACCAATATCTTTTAAAATTAAATTGTGATGACAAAGTTAAGCGTTAGCTTTGGAAGCCTAGTGATAGAAATGCAAATTTGCAATAAAAGTATTGTTATTATTGTTGAAGTTCCGCTTAATTATAAGTTCTAATAAGTTGTGTGGCCGCCTCATTGGCACAGTGATTAGTGACCCTGACTCCTGGATCAAAGAGGCATATATTCGATTCCCACTCGGAGCAAGCATTTTTGTGATAAACATAGATATTTGATCTGGATGTTGTTATCTATATATATTTATGTATTTGAAAATATATAAATGTAGTTGATCAGACGCTGACAGCCATATCACAAGCATTGCTTAGTTTGGGGTCAGAGACCGTGTATAATACGTCACCTGTTATTTAATTTTTAGTTAATTAAATAAAATAGTTATGTGGGGTAAAGATACGATAGCACGTAATTGATAAAAATGCGTCAACATTATAAAGCAAGTCGATTACGAGTTGTAAGTACTTATTTAGCTTCTTATCGCGCCAGCACCAAAGTTTTTACCATGTTTGGAAATCAATATTTGTTAGATAGATCTATGTGTTTGAGTATAATATCATATTAATCATATTTTACAATATAAAATTAAATTTTGCAATTGGGTAGTACATAAAATGCATAGAACATTAGTATCGGGAATTGTACCGGTAACACTTAAGTTTTTTCGAAGCAATTTAGCATAATTTCTTCCAATTACGAAATGAAACAACACAATATATGTGTATTCTAATACAAAAAATATATTTTTACCACACGCAAGCACATTTGAGTCTCAATTCGCAGCATTCTTCTTCATAGTGCCTGTAGCAAACGCTTCAAACTGCAACAGTCCAGGAACATTCGCTTTCTGATACCATTCTTCAGCCTTAATTTTGTCCCACCATTCAGTAATCTTCGGGAATTTTTCAGCTTCTACTGGCACAAAGATATTTAATGTAGATAGAGTTGATACTACTGATATATCAGCAAGAGTGATATGATCGGTAGCTAAGAAAGGTGTCTTTTCTAAATATTTCTCAAAGAAACCGTATACTTCGTGTGTTGCTGCTAGCTGCTCATCATTTGGTCCAGTAGATTTCTTCAGTAATATATCAATCACAAACTCTCTGAACTTTGGAAAGAGTAGCGTCGCATCAACGTACATACGGTGGTCGATTGTAGCTCTTATCCTCAGATCTACAGGGTATAGAGTCGCTCGTTTTTCTGCTCCATATTTGGACACCAAGTATGTAATAATAGCGTGACTGTCTGCCAAAACGAAGTCTCCATCTTCGATCATAGGTACGGTATGTGAAGGGTTCTTTTCGATGTATTCTGGTGCATACTGCTCTTTAGCAAGGGTGTTAACTTCTTTCGTGTCAACTTTAAGTTTAAGGAGTTCGACAGTCATTAAGACGGCTCGGACCGGAGGACTGCCGTCGATTTTATAAAGTGTTACGACCATGGTGTCTAGTGTTTCACTGTCTGTGGTGTACTAAATTGCGTTGTCAAGTGTTATTGATTTATCGAAGCATGATAAGAGGCTTTACTCATGAATACTAGATAATAAATAGAGCAGAATACAATAGGCATATATTTTTTACATAACAACGGTTTAATTTGATCTTGAGAAGAAAGAAAAATACACTGTTGACACGAAATATCCTTTAATTGAATTGAAATATTATTTTTACATAACATTTGACATTCATCATCATCCGGGTTCTTTTCCCCCCGTGTTTGGCGGGAGTGAGGATTCCGACTCGAGCTTGCGCTCTTTTCAGATGCTGGACGCCTCAGCTATCAAACTGAGGGGCAATGTTGGGAGGGTGCGAGTACCCTTCCCGTCCGCGAGGACGGGCCGCTTCTCTCAGCACCCTCGCTGGCCACATCTTGGCTTGGTTGTACTGGGGTGGCCATTCTTTGGTATGGTGGTACTCTCTTTATTTTTTGGGCCTCATTTATCTTCTGAATGCCGATTGGTCCCTCAGAGTCCTGCCCCGTGTCCGAGCCAGCCAGGAGGAGATCTCTAGGGAGGGCACGCCATGTACGTTCGTCAGGGGGGCGTGCGTGAAGCGGCGCAATGTTATTCAGGTGGGGGTGTGGCCCATTGTCCGCGCGGTCAAACATGCCACGCGACAGACGAGCCACGAACTCCCCCACCGTTTCGATTTGCACGTCCCGGGCGATAACGTCATTGCGAACGTACCGGCCGGCTCCCGAGATCATTCTCAGAGAGACGTTTTGCACCACTTGCATCTTTTTCTTCTGGCTGGCTGAGCAGAGCGCGTACCAAGCGGGCGCTGCGTAAGTCAACCGGGAACGAATGTAGGTCTTGTAGATTCCTACTTTGGTCTTCAGCGGCAGCTTAGAGCTCAGCACGGGTCGCTGCAGAACTCGAGCAGCTTTCGCCTGGTGAACGGCGTGCAAGGTCTGCGAGCTCATGCGAAGGGCCCGGTCGATGTAGACACCCAGGTACTTGCAGTTGCTTTCCCACGTGATGTCTTGTCCTCTAAGCTGCAGTGGCTTTAAAAGTGGTGGTAGTCTTGGTGATTTCCCGGTCAACAGCGCTGCCGTTTTGCCCACGTTGACGGCAATCCGCCATTTATCGAGCCATTCTGGCAGGACATCTAGGACTCGTAGGATCCTGCCAGCGACTATTCTCTTGTTTCTAGCAAAGAGTCCGAGTCCGCAAAGAGGGCGAGGACGACTCCCCGTTCTCCTGGCCTGAGGTCTTCCAGTATCGGTATGTCGTCAGTATTAATGGCATAGTAGAATGGTGATGTGCAACTCCCCTGAGGAACTCCCTCAGCAATTCTTATGTGTCCGGAGCCGACGTCCTCGACGGACACGTAGAACTGGCGGCCTTCAAGGGATGACGCCGCGACTCGAACTAGCGCGGGCGGCGCCGTGGTGCGCATCATCTTATGGATGAGGCCCTCGTGCCATACCCGGTCAAAGGCCTTCTCGACGTCTAAGAAGACGGCAACAGAGTGTCGTCCTAGATTCAACTCGCCATTTGACATTTTTATGAGTAGGTAAGGCAATCCGTGGTGGCCTAGAAGTAGTGACACCCGCCGTGCAATCGTGAGGTTGTGGGTTTAAATCCCGGTCCCGTACCAATGACTTCTTTGGAATTTATGTATGGAATTTCACACCACTAACTTTTCGGTGAAGGAAAACATCGTGAGGCAACCTGCATACTTCCGTAGAAGAAATTCGATGGCGTATGCGAATCTACCAACCCGCACTGGGCTAACGTGGTGGATATGGCCCAATCACCCTTCGTGGGTAGGCCTACGTCCTGCAGTGGACTATTAAAAGGCTGATACTGTACAGTATGTACAGTAAGGCAATCCAAATTTAGACACCTACATACTTTATACATCTTTTAATATTGTTGGTTAAAATTTCGCTTCTGTATTTATAAGTTCTTTGAAGTGTAGATACGAATAGCACGTAAATGATAAAAATGCGTCAACATAGTAAAGCAAGCATTAATTTTATAAAATGTTACGACCTTGGTGTCGAATGTCTCACTACTAGCAATGTACTGAAATGTGTTATCAAGTGTTATTGATTTATCGAAGAATGATAAGATGCCTTTCTTTTGAATACTAATAAATAAGCAACGTACGATGTATATTCATTTTTTTAAATAACACTGGTATATTGAGAAAACAGAAAAACCCTGTGTGACACAAACTATTCTTGAATTGAATTAAATATTGATTTAACATATATGAATAAATATGTTTTTTTTTCGGCGGTAGGTGTCGAACTTATAACATCTTTTTAAATTTGCTCTCTAAACTTTATTGTTAAAAATTAGTAAATAGTGTGATATCACTTCAAATTAATGATTAATTTTAACTACTGATGAAGCCTACCTGCTTATAAGTGTTATCTTTTCTCCTTGCACTGTGCACTATCCACATTTCATAAATTTTACTTAGTCCAGCAAACATAACCGCACTTTCATAATGGATGTCATCCAATCTTCACTCAACTCCATGATGGAAGCCTTCCATAAACGCTTGGACAGCATTCAAAAACAGCTGCCAAATGCTGCACCAAGTACTGTTCAAACCGTGAGCATGGACCTTGCATCATTACAAGATTTTGTGGTAGCATCTTTCCGAGCCGTCAGCTGCCAAATCAACATGTTGGCCCAGCAAATTGACCAAGGTGAGATGCGGTCGCGACGTAAGATTCTTCTGATCCATGGACTTTCTGAAGTGCAGAAAGAAGATGTGCATGAGGTGATAGTGAAGACAGTTACAGAGCGGCTGAAGTTAAAGACATTCACCAGTGCAGATATTAGTAGGTGCCATAGGATGGGGCGTGCTGCAGCGGATAGACCGCGTCCAGTACTCTTCAAACTAAAGGATGTAGCCCTCCGGGATAAGATATGGTCGTCAAAAACTAGTCTCAAGGGTTCGGGCGTTACATTGTCCGAATTTCTGACGAAGACGCGGCACGACGTGTTCCTGGCGGCTCGCCAGCATTTCGGTGTGACAAAATGCTGGACGAGGGAGGGTTGCATATTTGTTTTGGGCCCCGACGGTACGAGATATCGCGTGAATTGCGTGGATGACCTCACAGCCGTTAAAGCTAAAGTTGAGTCTGCTAAGCCGCAGGCCGCGGAGTCTCGCACCCCAACTGCCGCTGCTAAGGAGACCAAGGCTTCAAGGAGTAAGAAAGCCGCGAAGAAATAATTCACATCCACCCTGAGTGTATGCTTACCTTATTTCACTAAATAATTGGTTTGGTGGTAGGCAGTGTTTATGGCTTCTACCGTCTATTGTAAGTAGGTAATCCAATCTCGTCCGTTTTTTAATTTCACTCGATTACCTCATTTTTATTTCATAATTTCTTGTTTTAGTTCGTAAAAATCAATGAAGGTAAAATGTAAACGATACAAAAACACAAATTACAATAGTGTCAAGTCAATCAGATTCAATCAATTGTCAATTTGTCATGTTACTGTCACTCTTGGCAATCAACTTTTTTTTTTATGTTTTGGCTCTTTACGTGTACTATTCAGCCAGAATACTGTTAATGTATTTTTTTGTTTTTGCCGTAACCGTGTTCACCCCTACTGAATGATTCTAAAATATTATGTTTAAGTACACAAAGTGAAAATTATGTCTTAATATGTATTTCTTATATTAGTGCAATGTAACAAAATTGCATATTTATTTTAGTCCAGTAACACAACCGGCAGGTGGAGTTGGTAAACACTAAGTGTTTAATTTTATTTTATTTGAGTATTATTTATTGCTAGTTATGTATTTTATTTTTATTTATATTAGTGTACCATTTTGTTTCACATATCTTATATGTCATCCGAGGACAATGAGAACTCGGATTCTTTATATATTTCTTGCAATTCATCTGATGAAAGTATAGGCAGTTTTTGCAGCATTCCCACATTGAGTGACTCAATTGAATCATTCATTTCCAACGTTCCTAAGGACCTCAATGTTCTTCACATAAATGCTCAGAGTATTGCGGCTCATTACCCAGAAATGCTTGCGTCCTTCGTACATCCCAATATTCACGCCATATTAGTGTCTGAGTCATGGCTGAAGCCTGCTCTTCCTTCTTCTTCTGTTGCATTACCAGGTTTTCGACTCATAAGGAATGATCGTTTTGGACGGGGTGGTGGTGGTGTTGCTATCTATCTCCGGACACATATTTCTTACTCTATAGTTAGTAGGTCAGCACAACCGCCCCCACCCGATGCCGGTGAACATCTCTTTATCGAAGTCGTCCTGCATCACTCTAAGCTACTTCTAGGAGTATATTACCCGCATTCTCGTAACGTTAATTATTTCTCATCTTTTGAAAATCTCTTAGAAAATATTACTACATCTTATGATCACACCATCGTCATGGGTGATTATAATACATGTCTATTGAAACTGGACAGTAGATCTAGAAAACTTAAATCGCTGGCTACGGCACTCAATTTAACTTTACTCCCTCTTAATGCTACTCATCATGCGCCAAACAGTGTCCCTTCATTACTTGACTTGAACTTTGTTTCTTCACCTAGTCACGTCATCAAGCATGGTCAATGTGCGGCGGATGACTTCTCCCATCATGATTTAATTTATCTCTCGTACAAAATTCGACCTCCTAAATTGAAACCTAAAATTCTTCTACAAAGCAGTTTTGGTAGCATTAATATTGATAATTTACGTAAGGACGCACAGGAGCTAGATTGGTCAAGTGTTCTGAATACGGATGATTTAGATGGTAAAGTTACAGAATTTAATCTTCTTTTAACAAAGCTATACGACACTCATGCTCCCGTTCGCGCAGTAAAAATAAAACATGCTCCAGCACCTTGGCTAAATGATGAAATTAGAACCCTTATGCATAAAAAACTTATCGCTAAGAGTAAGCTAAAGGGTTGTCAGTCCGGTCTTAAGAAAGAAAAATACACAAATTATCGCGTCGTCTGCAATAGAGCGTGTAGGGATGCACAACGCCGACACATACATAGCTCCGTTGAAAATGAAGATTCAGCTAAAGTGTGGAAATTTTTAAGGTCATTGGGAGTTGGTAAATCACACCAGGAGACTGGTCGTAAAAATTTAGATATCAATCAGCTAAATAAGCATTTCTCTTCTTCTACCAACTTTGATGGACCTGCTAAAGCAAAAACTTTGAAGAATCTTTCTTCTACCGCTCCTCCTAACTGTGACCCTTTCACTTTTAATCGATTTTCCGAATGTGATGTTAAGAAGAGTATTCAGTCAATCTCATCTAACGCTGTGGGTAGTGACAGCATCAGTCGCAGAATGATATTTCCCATTCTTAATGAAGTAGTTCCCATCATTTAGTACATCCTCAATTTTTCCATCTCCTCGGGCAAGTTTCCAGTTAGTTGGAAAGAAGCCCAAATCACGCCACTTCCTAAAAAGCCTAATCCTGAATCTTTTTCCGATTACCGTCCAATCTCCATCCTTCCTTTCCTATCCAAAGTATTAGAACGGCTTGTATACCAACAACTCTCTTCTTACCTTGTTAAAAACAGCCTTCTAAATCCTTTGCAATCCGGTTTCCGCTCCGGTCATAGCACAGTAACTGCTTTGACAAAAATTACTGATGATATTCGTGATGGTATGGGTAATTGTCATCTGACTGTGCTCTCGCTATTGGACTTTAGTAATGCCTTTAATAACGTAGATTTTGACATTCGTTTAGGTATATCTCTCTTAACATATCTCAAAACATATACAATAGGAACGTCCAGAGGTGATACTGCAGTGGGATTGTCTCGCGGTGGGGCTGTGGTGGGACTGTCGAATGACGGGACTGTTGCGGCACTGTCGAGGGCCGGCACTGCTGTGGGACCACCAAAGGGCGGAACTGCAAACCAGCCTACCGGGCTTAAGGGTTCTGCCAAAGCTAGCGTGACACGAGACCCTTGCGTTAGAGGTCAAATGATCTCGGACCTTGCGGCCTCGGACACGACCGGTAAAGGCAGCACCTCGTCCACTCCCGGCGGCCAGCCTGACTTAGGCGGGCATCCGGTTGGACGATCTGGGGCGCGTAGGAAAAAGCGCCAAAAGCTGAGACAACAGGCGGCTCTAGAGGGGACTCCTACGGAGGGCCCATCAAAGAGACCGCGTGCTGTTCTCAGCAGCGACAGCGGGGACATGGTGGCCAAGAGGATGAAGACCCAAGGGCAATCACCCTCAACCGGATCCTTTAGGGATGCGGTGGCGGCTGTGAAACTTGCTGTCGTCACAGTCAAGTACCCGGAGGAGTACTTGAAGGCGGTGGACTTGGTGCCAATCCAGGAGCTCATAATTGAGAAACTGGAAGTGGCGCCGGATCCCCTGCCTGTTCTCACGGTTGCTCCCGGAGTCGTCGCAGGTGCAATTCATGTATCCTGCGAGGACTCCGATGCAGCTAGCTGGTTTCGGGGCGCCATCCACAATGTGGAACTTGGATCCCTGAAACTCAAGGTCGTCGACGCCAAGGACCTTCCAAAGCCTGTCAAAATGGCATGGAAGAGTCGCAATTTGGCGTTGCAAGACCCTGCTCGGGCCATTCGATTGCTCCAGCGACTCAACCCTGCCTTGAGGACGGACGACTGGAAGGTCGTGAATACCCTCACTGAGCAGACCGGCATCCGTCGTATTGTCCTCATGGACGGGGTGTCCGCTGGGGTCATCAAGGCCGCGGGCTACTCTCTTCCAGGAGGAATTGAACGATATTCGTTCAAGCTCCTGGAAGAAGACAAAGGAGAGGCACCTGCTGCGGAAGCAGAAGCGGAGCCCTCCGAGGATGGACCACCACAACATGAGGAGGCCATCGAAGAAATCTCTGCTCACGGCACAGCACAGGAGACAGAGATTGGGACCAGGGCGTCAGAGGCAGACCACGAGGACGACATCCTTGAGGACTTCGACACCCTGGGGATCGAGTCGCCGACTGCCCTCGAGGAGAGCCAGGCGATGGAGGAGGGGCTTCAAGAATAAGGCCCTCCTTTACCAACACAAGCCCATCAAAGTCATTCAAGATGGAGGGACTAAGGTGTGTACAAATTAATTTGCATCATTGCAGGGCCGCTACTGCCCTTCTGGCTCGGCAACTGAAGCTAAACACATACGACGTTGCCTTGATACAGGAACCTTATCTGTATAAGGGGACTATAAAAGGCTTAGGTGGGACAGGCGGCATGGTGTTCTATGACTGTCCAACTAATGACGCGAGGACTTGCATCTATATCAGGGGCGGTATAGAGGCAATGCCCTTACGTACTTTCTGTTACAGGGATCTCACAACAACTTTGATCCAAGTGGGGACGGGAACAGAGAAAAGGAAAATCATCCTTGCCTCTGCCTATCTCCCATATGAACTTAAGGAACCAGTAACACCACTAATGAGAAGACTGGTTGACTACGGCAACCAAGAAAACATCGACCTGATACTTGGCTGCGATGCGAATGCACACCACGTCGTTTGGGGCAGCTCGGATGTCAACAAACGAGGAGAGGATTTGTTGGACTTTGTGGTAAGCGCTTCTTTACAAATCCTTAACGCAGGCAATAAACCTACTTTCAGGACCTCTGCAAGAACTGAAGTTATTGACCTGACACTGGCTTCAAACAGGGCCAGCGCTCATATTGAAAACTGGCATGTATCGGACGAAATCTCTCTGTCTGACCATAATTATATATGCTTTAGGTTTAGGACGGCGGGAGACGCCGAAACTAGACGAAGGAGAAACCCAAGGCATACAAATTGGGACTCGTACAGGAGGGACCTAAAAGTAAACCTAGGGAGCCCTAAAGGTAAGCTTAATTCCATACTAGATATAGAATTTGAAGCGGACAGAATCAAGATGGGCACCATCGGTGCATGGGAAGATAACTGCCCAGAGAAAAAGGCCTTTTGTAAAAAGGTACCATGGTGGACTCCTGAACTAGCTAAAATACGTAAGGAAACACGACAGGCCTTTAATGATGCAAAAGCCAGGAAAGATTTTTCTGGCTATCACAGCATGCTAACGAGGTATAATACGGCGGTACGCAAGGCCAACAGAACTAACTGGCGACAGCATTGCACCTCCATCGAAACTCTGCCAAATGGAATGAGGTTGTGCAAAGCAATGTCCATGACTAAGACAAACCCACTATCATCTGTAAAGGATGAGAATGGGTATCTCACGGAAACTGGACAGGACACTCTGGGCGTGATGTTTAGGACCCACTTCCCAGAATGTATACTGCGCGACAGCAATGAAGAGGAACCAGTCACAAGAGACGAGCTCACAAGGCACACGTCCAAAAATAACTGGCTCACGGCAAAGAAAGTGGTAGATGAAAATAAACTGAAGCTGGCCATAGCAGGCTTCCAGCCTCTCAAATCCCCGGGTCCGGATGGCATCTACCCAATACTATTGCAAGAAGGGGCATCTGTTTTGATACCTCATTTGAGTAAGCTCTACAGAGCCTGCATAGCCTTTGGGTATGTACCCAAGGCATGGAGGGAAGTCAAAGTCACCTTTATACCGAAGGCAGGTAGACCGACTTATGAAGAAGCTAAAGCTTATAGGCCAATCAGTCTATCATCTTTTCTCTTGAAAACTCTGGAGAAACTGGTAGACAGGTACTTAAGAGAGGGACCACTGAAAGTACTCCCTCTGCATAAACTACAATGCGCCTACAGCCCTGGCAAATCTACGGAAACGGCATTGCACTATGTTGCGAGTCGAGCCGAGGCTGCGCTAGAGGGACAAGAAATCTGTGTCGGGGCTTTCCTCGACATAGAGGGAGCCTTCGACAAGACAACATTTGAGTCCATACGCATTTCTGCAAAGGAGCATGGCATCAACGATACCATGTGCAACTGGATTGACTACATGCTGAGAAGCAGAATAGTCAGATCGGAACTGATGGGTGACAGACTTAGTGCAAAAACAACAAGAGGTTGCCCGCAAGGCGGAGTGCTGTCACCATTATTGTGGTGCTTGGTAGTAGACTCGCTACTTACCAAACTCAATACCGGACCATTCTACACAGTAGGCTATGCAGATGACATAGCTATAATGGTCAATGGTAAATTCCCGAACATAGTCTCTGGATTATTACAACAGGCGTTGAGGATGACGGAGGAATGGTGTACAAAGAATCACCTCTCTATCAACCCAAGCAAAGCAGTAATTATTCCATTTACGAGGAAGAGACAACTGGGTAACCTAGAAGAGCTCTCCCTCAATGGAATAAAACTGCCTTGGTCCACCGAAGTTAAATATTTGGGTGTAACGCTTGATAAAGAACTCAGGTGGAAAACTCATGTGGAAAATATTACGACTAAGGCCTTACGAGTGTTCGGCATGTGTCGTTCCACCTACGGCAAAACTTGGGGGCTAAAGCCCAAAGTGATACCAAGGGTGTACCGGACAATGATAATACCTATTATTACATACGGCAGCATAGTGTGGTGGCCTAGAACAAAGCTTGCCTCGTGCAAAGCGCCACTCACCAGGTTACAAAGAACAGTGTGTCTTGGCATCACGGGTGCTTTCAGGACAACACCTACGGCAGCGATTGAGAGATACCTCAATATCCCTCCACTGCATATGATGGTTGAACTCGAGGCAAGGAAGACACTACATCGTCTTGCTGTTGCAGGACTATGGGATGCCTCTAAGCCAAAGACTAACCATACAAAGTTCGACGAAAACGAAGGCCTAGATCGGGTAACAAGCATGTTATCCGATAAAATGCAAACTGTGTTTGTGTTTGAAAGATCTTTTAAGGTCCAAATCCCTACAATAGAGGACTGGACGAAGGGACTTGATCCACCAGAGCAAGATAGTCTGGTGTGGTACACTGATGGATCCAAAATGGAATCAGGTACAGGAGCGGGCATATACGCAAAAGGCTACAAATGTAGCAAAAGCTTAGGGAAGATGGCAACTGTATTCCAAGCAGAAACATATGCCATAATATCCTGCGCTCAAGAGAATATAGATAGAGGAACCAGTGGTAAATCCATATATATTCTTAGTGACAGTCAGGCTGCAATCAAAGCCATGGCATCCTACAAAGTGGACTCCGGACTTATTCTGGATGCTATCCAGACCCTAAACAGGCTTGGGAGGCACAACAGGGTAAGACTGATGTGGGTCCCTGGGCACAAAGGATTCCATGGTAACGAAGTGGCCGATGAACTGGCAAGAGAGGGCTCAGCAAATGATTTTGTGGGTCCAGAGCCATGTGTAGGCATTTCAACGTGTCTCGTGAAAGCCGCATTTAGGGAGTTTGCAGATCACAGACAGCGAACTTATTGGCTGTCTAATACCGGTCTACAACACTCCAAGAAGTTCCTAGGCTCTACGTTTAAAGCCCGGGAATGCATTTGGAACATGAGCAGGGGACAAATCCGCTACCTGCTTGGGGCCTTTACTGGGCACTTTGGTACCAACGACATGCTCATGAAGATGGGTCTAACCGCGACACCCATGTGCAGGTTGTGTGGGGAACATACGGAACGCATGGAGCACCTTCTGTGCACATGCGATGCAATGGCTAGTAAGCGAATGAGTCTCCTAGGCGTCGGATATCCAAAACCAGAAGACTATAGGCTCGTATCTCCTAGTCTCGTTGTAAAACTCATGAGAACAATTTTCGACGAGACTGGGGAGGAGTAAGTTATCTAGGGGACCACAATAGATCCCAATGGGTCGAAGTGTCCGAGTTATTTCTTGGCCCCTCTATAAGATAAGATAAGATAACATATCTCCATCGGTTATTGATTGGTTTCAGAGTTACCTGTTGGGGCGCCGGCAGCGCGTTCGTATTGATGATTCGTACTCTTCGTGGTGCAATATATCTGCTGGTGTTCCACAGGGCGGCGTTCTATCTCCTCTTCTTTTTGCTGTATTTATAAATTCAATTTCTCAACAACTGACTTCTTCCTATCACCTCTATGCAGATGATTTGCAGATTTATACGCAGGCGCCTCTAGGGCAACTGAACGAGGCAATTGAGCGTATCAACGTGGATCTGAAAAGTATACTGGACTGGAGCAGATCATACGGACTCATTGTCAATCCTACAAAAACACAAACGATCATCATTGGGGGTTCTCGCATGATCTCCAAAATTGACTGGTTCTGCCTACCTCAGGTCATCTTTGACGGTATTCCGATTCCCTTCAGTGAAACTGTTAAAAATCTGGGACTTACTCTTGATAGGCAACTCTCTTGGATTCCGCAATTAGCTGAAGTCAGTAGAAAAATCTTCGCCTCAGTTGCTTCGCTCAGGAGACTACGTAATTTTCTCCCTGTTGCTACCAAAACTGCGCTTGTGAACTCTCTTCTCTTCCCGATTCTGGACTACGCAGATGCTTGCTATCTGGATCTAACCGAAGAGCAACTTGACAAGCTTGAACGTCTACAGAATGTCTGTATCCGGTTCATATTTGGTTTACGCAAATATGATCACGTGTCTGAATTTCGTCAAAAACTCAAATGGTTACTAATTCGTCTTCGCCGCAACTCACATATTCTGGCTTTTTTGTATAAAATCCTATTCTATCCTTCCACTCCGCTACATCTGAAGGAGCGTTTTACTTTCCTTCAATCCCACTCTAGCCCTTTACGATCCTCTCGTGCTCTCAAACTTAAATTTCCTACTTCCAGTCACTCGAATCTATCCTATCATCATTCCTTTACTGTTCAATCCCTTATGCTGTGGAACGCACTGCCTGTCACGATCAGACAGGCTCAATCACTTAACATTTTTAAATCTCTTGTTTTTAAGCACTATCTGTCTACTTGTTAATTTAGTACATATATGTATAAATTTTATTATCGTTTTATGTATGTATTTTATGTAGGTATATAATTATTTATTTATTTGTATGTAATAATTATAATTTGTTTTTGTATCTGTGTATTTGGTCTATGTAGTTTATGCTATTGAACAGCACCGACCGCAACATAATTATCCTAATATTATTTCATTTAGGTTGCCTGGAAGAAATCGCTGCAGGCGATAAGGCCGCCCATTTTTCTACCGGATTATTGTTTTATTTTTCTAATTTAAGTTGTTTTGTAATGTATGGTGTGAAAATAAAGTAATTTTGTATTGTATTATATTGTATATGAATAGTAAATAGATACATTTAATTTATTATTATTACATACTACGAGACTAATCACGCACTAAAATTACGAGATTTTTCAAGTTCAAGTTGAATTAGCGGTACCAGCTGTTTCATACTTCAGTCTACCCGTGACCACGGTCGATGCAACTCGGCCGAAACGTTGGGATGATGTGTTATTTATTTATCTCTAATTTTAGTGCGCGATTAGTCCCGTAGTATATAATAATAATGTGTTCAAATCGCGATAGTTTAAAAACAACAGATACTTTTAAGACATTATAATTATGACAGAAATCTAACAAATATAGGTACCAATGTCCTTTAAAATTAAAATGTTGTGTCAAAGTTAAGCGTTAGCCTTGGACGCCTAGTGGTAAAAATGCAGATTTGCAATAAAAGTATTGTTATAATTGTTTAAATTCCACTTAAGTATAAGTTCTTTGGCTGCCGCATTGGCACAGTGATTAGTGACCCCGACTCCTGGATCAAAGAGGCGTATATTCGATTCCCACTCGGGGCAAGCATTTTTGTGATAAACATAGATATTTGATCTGTGTATGGATGTTGTTATTTATACAATATTTAGGTATATATTTAAAAATATGTATATGTAGTTTATCAGTCGCTGACAGCCATATCACAAGCATTGCTTAGTTTAGGTTAAAGACCGTGTATAAGACGTCACCTGTTATTTATTTATTATTTAATTAAATAAAATAGTTATGTGGGGTACGATAGCACGTAATTGATAAGAATGTATCAACATTATAAAACAAGTCGATTACGAGTTGTAAGTACTTATTTAGCTTCTCGTCGCGCCAGCAGCAAAGTTTTTACTACGAGTATGTTTGGAAATCAATATTTGTTACGTAGATCTATTTGTTAGAGCATAGTATCATATTAATCATATTTTACAATGTAAAATTAAATGTTGCACTTGTGTAGTGTAAACATAAAATGCTTAGAACATTAGCATAGGGAAATGTACCGTTAACAATTAAGTTTTTTCGAAGCAATTTAGCATAATTTCTTCCAATTACGAAGAGAAAAAACAATATATTCTAATTCAAAAATATATTTTTACCACACGCAAGCATATTTGAGTCTCAATTCGCAGCATTCTTCTTCATAGTGCCTGTGGCAAACGCTTCAAACTGCAACAGTCCAGGAACATTCGCTCTCTGATACCATTCTTCAGCCTTAATTTTGTCCCACCATTCAGTAATCTTCGGGAATTTTTCAGCTTCTACTGGCACAAAGATATTTAATGTAGATAGAGTTGATACTACTGATATATCAGCAAGAGTGATATGATCGGTAGCCAAGAAAGGTCTCTTTTCTAAATATTTCTCAAAGAAACCGTATACTTCGTGTGTTGCTGCTAGCTGCTCGTCATTTGGTCCAGTAGATTTCTTCAGTGATATATCAATCACAAACTCTCTGAACTTCGGAAAGAGGAGCGTCGCATCAACGTTCATACGGTGGTCGATTGTAGCTCTTAACCTTAAATCTACAGGGTATAGAGTCGCTCGTTTTTCTGCTCCATATTTGGACACCAAGTATGTAATGATATCGTGACTGTCTGCCAAAACGAAGTCTCCATTTTCGATTATCGGTATGGTATGTGAAGAGTTCTTTTCGATGTATTCTGGTGCATACTGCTCTTTAGCAAGGGTGTTAACTTCTTTCGTTTCAACTTTAAGTTTAAGGAGTTCGACAGTCATTAAGACGGCTCGCACCGGAGGACTGCCGTCGATTTTATAAAGTGTTACGACCATGGTGTCTAGTGTTTCACTGTCTGTGGTGTACTAAATTGCGTTGTCAAGTGTTATTGATTTATCGAAGCATGATAAGAGGCTTTACTCATGAATACTAGATAATAAATAGAGCAGAGTATATACAATAGGCATATAGTATATACAATAGGCATATATTTTTTACATAACGACGGTATAATTTGTTCTTGAGAAGATAGAAAAATACACTGTTGACACGAAATATCCTTTAATTGAATTGAAATATTATTTTTACATAACATTTGACATTTTATGAGTAAGGCAATCCGTGGTGGCCTGGAAGTGACACCCGCCTTGCATTCGTGAGGTCGTGGGTTTAAATCCCGGTCCCGTACCAATGAGTTCTTTGGAATTTATGTATGGAATTTCACACCACTGGCTTTTCGGTGAAGGAACATCGTGAGGCAACCTGCATACTTCCGTCAAAGAAGATATAATAATACTACGTATAGAACGGCCACTCGTTACCCCCCACCCGTTTGAGTCTTCCTCACTTCCACCCCGCGTCAGGACTCGTCAAATTCACTCTGCGCGCGGGTTGCACAGGCCGGTGATTTTGACTACAAAAAATACAGACTTACAATGGGGAAGACGTGTGCTGTTTATGGCTGTTCTACAACAATTCGCGACAAGATATCATTTTATTATTTCCCTAAAGATAAAATAAGGTACCTTATTTACTTTTAGTAGGTAGATAATATTGTTATAAAAATTATGTTATTCAAATTTAGTTCCTTTCTCTTGATAATTTGTTTCAAATAAAATAAATCGCTTACTTTTAGTTACAGTGCTGTCAAATTATTATGAATTCATTATACTTTATAAGCACTAGAATGATATTCATTTTCGTAAATTTATTTCGCATCTAGCTCACTTCCGCATGAAAGTATGGCGGATCGGTCGTAGAGTACGCCAAGATAATTCTGCGCGCGGCCAAAATTGGGAACTAATTCAATGCTGATAGAGAATTCGTAATGCTACCAACATAACGTACGTAGCGCCGCTACTCGCGCGCATAATCTCTCGTTCGCTCGTCGTGCTGATCACAGATAGAGTTGCCATGGGCGTGAAAATACTAGTTATTATCGTAACGCAACTGTTACAGAATATCGGTATCGATATGCAATGTATTGTTTCGCGTTAATACATACATACCAAGTAGATAAGTGCTAATTTGTATTTGTATATTTTCTGTAAATAAACGAACATGTATATAAAATTGAGTTAATATGTACAGTCCTATAATTTGTAGTTATTTTTTCTACATAAATACTAATACTAAATATATTTTAATACATAAAGAATTAGATTTTGTTAATCTCACAATAAATGACAAAGATAAACCTTGTCAAAGTTCGGGAGTAGGGAGTTATACTTTTCTTTTTTATTTTTGCTTTTCGCGGAGATGATTTACATAAGACAAAATGTTTGGAACGTGCGTTGTACGGGCCCACGTCCGCGCCCGTCCTGAGCCCGCCCTGTCTTTAATCATACCTCAACGAGCTATATCATTACCAATTTTAAAATCATTGTTTTGAATAAATATTTAGTGCTACTTAATTGACATCAGAAAAAAATCGTGTCAAATATTATTTAATAATTATCTATCTAACGGACTAATTATATTTTTTTGTCATCAAGCTAATTAGACCTTTTACAAAAAATCTTCTAAACATTCTCAAAAAATCTTTTTACTAAGATTTTTCCCAAAATATCAATATTTATTGAAAAAAAAAGAACCTCTGCAAATATGCCTAAAATTCTGATATTATATTCTAAAAAGTAGACAGAGACACCGAAAAAATACCGTTTAAAATTCTGGATTCTCATCACACTGGCACAAGACATGTACTGTACGTAGTAATATTATATCTTCTTTGATACATGTTAAGCTACTTAGAATATTGTGATAAACTTTTAGAACCTCCTTTTTGCGTCAAGGGTTAAAAATATTTTTTTGCAATTATTCGGAAACATTGCCAGAAACAGTTATGAAAACCAGCAACGATCCCGCAACCGCTATTTAACCGGTGAGGGGCCTCACTAGCGTAGGTGTATGAAATATGAAATTAGGGACTTCCCTCAGTTGGCCATCGGTCGGTGCGTTTAGCGCGTGATTTACTTAATCGTTAATTACTAGGTATATCTTTTGTTTAAATTATGGGAGGATTTTACAAATATACATAATCGTGTGTGTGCGTGTTCATATTACTGGATACTTCAACAATATGTGAGAAAATTAAGGGAATTTCGTAACAGTGCCGTGTTTTGGTTATGTACTACGTAGGTAAATGAGTGATTTCATCGAAATAAGTGTATGTACGATTGTATGTGAAACCTGCAGCGGCTAGTACATCGTATCAGTACTCACAAAACTTTTTGGTAAGTCAGAATTACAATTCATACGGTCGACATGGGTCGTTGACAACCATAGGCGTTCTACACACAAATACCCGTGTAGCGTTCGTGCGTATTGTAACCCTGTTTTTTTTGGATACTGAGTTACTACATCCTAGATATATTTTTTTACGTTTTTCGCGTTTCGTGTGTATTGTGATGACAACTACTGTAGTAAATTGGAGCTGCATAGTGTAAGTACTAAGTTTTATGAAGAAGTAATGGTTTTGTTGGCAGTTTCGGCTTTTGATCCAAATTCAATAGGTTGTTTTGGTGAGTTAAAAACTTACGTTGATCTGGTCCTTGTTTTTGGTATCTCCATAATTTGAAGCATTCATATTCCATCGGACTGTTAACATACTGTAGTTTTGTGTGTAGACTCATTCGTAATTAACTTTTTCCACTTTAATTGAAATTTTTTTGGTTGTTTACAAGAATTCTTTGATTCTCTTCGGTGTTGACAGCCAGTATCTAGTTATAGTTACAGTGACATTTCTTCTAAATTTGACATGTTAGCAAATATGTGTTGCCACTGTGCATAAAATTTTGTTTTGCTTGTCATCAAGCTTTAGCTCATGTGTCAGCTTTGTTCATATGATTTATGTTATAGATCAATCGTTTGATGTTTTTGTGTAGTGGAACGTAATCGATTTCCGGGACGGGGTTCTCACGTTCTAATTGCGACGATGCGCTTGCACTGAGGTGTGCCATTTTGGGCATAATCTTGACATTGAAGTGAAAGGAATGCATTTCCTAAAATTACTTCAATTACTACTTTGGTCATATTTGTGAGGAGTCTGAGAGTGGCGTAAATGCCTGATGCCTTGAGTTGAGGCTTTGAAGGTGTTTGTGGTGTTTTGTGGTGTTTTGTGTGTTTGCGGGCTTCCGTGGTCGGCGTCCTGCACCCTGGTGTGTTCGTGGTAGATTGGTTATCGTCTTCCTTAACTGGAGGACGTTTTGTACGGGGCGTTTGGTACGGGACGTTTTGTGCGGATCCTCGCTTGTCAAGCTCTTGAAGAAGTGGAAGATTAAGTTTAATTTAAGAAGATTAGGTTGTAAATTAGGATAAGCTAGACATCCCGACGAGCACGGCGACCCTTTTATCCTAAAATAAATATAAATGTGTGCATTTGTGGGTTTTTATCCTTCTCCCCCCCACTTCACGTTACAGTATGTGTAGTGTCTGTGAGTAAAATGTACTGTTGTGTGCGTAAGACAGCAGATTTTGTATGAAGAATCGCGGAGTGTCCGGGCTGTGCTTCCGTAGAAGAAATTCGATGGCGTAGGCGAATCCATCAACACGCGAATCCACCAACGTGGTGGATATGGCCCAATCACCCTTCGTGGGTAGGCCTACGTCCTGCAGTGGACTATTAAAAGGCTGATACAGTACAGTACAGCAAGGCAATCCAAATATAGACACCTACATACTTTATACATCTTTTAATATTGTTGGTTAAAATTCCGCTTCTGTATTTATAAGTTCTTTGAAGTGTAGATACGAATAGCACGTAAATGATAAAAATGCGTCAACATTGTAAAGCAAGTTGATTGCTAGTTGTAGGTACGTATTTTGGTTGTTATCTCGCCGGTAACAAAGTTTAATTACAAAATTACATTAGGTACTATATTTGGAGATCAATAATTGTAACGTGTATTTGAAAACAATAATAATAATAAATAATTCAACCATATTACGCAAAAGTACTTATGTAAAAATGTATTGTACTTCTATGAAGTTATACTTATTAATAAATACACAGGACACCAATTTGTGAAATGTACCTTTAATAAAAAAGTTTTATCAAAGTAGCATAATTTATTCCAATCATAAAATTAAACAACCCAATGCATTTTGAAACAAAAAATATATTTATTTATTTATCAAATATTTTTTTAGCTCCCAGATATTTTCTTCATAGTGCCTTTAACAAAAGCCTCAAACTGCAAAAGTCCAGGAACATTCGCCTTCTGGTACCATTCTCGAGCCTAAATTTTGTCCCACCACGCAGTAATTTTCGGGATTTTTTCAGGTTCTACTGGAATAAAGGCATTTAATGAAGATACTAGGCTCGATTATGGTTGCACCACTTAAAAGTTCTAAAATTTTAGTGACTGTTTAAATTTAAGTTAATTAGTGAGAAACTGCTATTATGAAAACACCACCTAGTTAAAAATTGAACGATGGCTAACTCTGTTTAGTTCACCTAAAGGAAGTTCATAGATAAAAAAATGTACTTAAAAATATAATGGAAACACACCATCAAGCGACCGGTTTGACGATGATTTTGTTCATTTTTTTGATGTTATCTGTGTCTACGTCGATTTAAAAAGAAAGAAAGAGGTAGTCAGTGTTACAAGTTAATTACCACTTCCACAAATGTATTATTGCTTAACAATTTTTATAATAGTATTTATTAGAGCTCTATTTTTAACTTCGAACGTATCAGTCGTAGGTATACGGAACTTACACAGATTTTATGAAGAATCCGTAAAGTTAATTCTTCCTCCGTACAAGCCCCCTACCCTACACGTCCGAGTCGTACGAAAGTATAATTTTCGAGTTTCGTACACGACCGTACACGGAACTTGTATGAAAACGGCTAGGAAGTATACGCAACTTTACAGATTCTCCATACAATATGGTCAAAATTCCGTATACGTGCGAAGCGTTCTCAACTCAAAAATCATACCCCAGGGGCATCGTTTTTGACTTTCGTATTGGCTTACCATTTTGGCTTACGAAATTTGTATGGAGAAGGCAATGACGTAAACGTAACTTTACAGATTTTTTATACGATCAGCTGTTGAAGTTTCGTATACGCACAAGCCGTTCAAAGAACAGATATAGAGTCTCAGGGACATTATTTTTGGCGTAAGTATATGAAACTTGTATGGAGAAGGCTAGGTCATAATACCTACGCAATATTGCGGATTTTTCATACTATCTGTCAAAGTTAATCCTTATACGTTTAAAAATCAGAAATAGAGCCACTGCAAGCGTTCAGCGTAAGCGCACAAATGCGGCGCAAATGGTTTTTTTAGTAGAACAACTATCCGTCAATAGGATTTTAGCTCTGGGTAACTTAATGTTGTTGTTAATCAAAAACGTATGAAATGCGTAATTTCAAAAAATATTCATTTCCGCGATATAAAACTTTACGAAGATCGTTTGTATAACGTATTTCATCACATTCAAAACAAAACAACAACGTAAAATACCGGTACAAAAGTAAAGCCGTGTCTTTTTTTTAATTCATATTGTGGCAACACTCGCACTATTATTTTACAAAACAATGGTTTTGTTTTATTTAATATTTCGTTTTGCTACTCAGCTTACGGTAAATAATAGACCTGCCAGCGTAAAACATGAATAAAGAGGACCGAGGAGCTTAAGGCTTTATCACACATATTGCTGTGGCGGACAAGGAATATATTTATACGAATTAATCGTAATCGATCGTGAACCATTGAAAACACCAACAACAGTACTCGGACAAACCATGAGAAGGCAAACTCCCTGAATATGTGAAATTGCAGAATATGTGTTAAAACTTCAGACAACCTAACCCTCACGCAGCTGTTATGTGAGCTTGTCAGGATTGAGTTTTGCCCAGCTCCTAGCTAACTTCACAGCAGCTAAGAAGTTTGATTTAGCCTAAAAAGTCCTTAATTATTGTACAAATAGACCAAGTCATACAACTAGGTAGCTGTTATGTTCGGCTGGTACACTTATCCCTACCAAGCTATGTTAGAGTTATGGATAACCTAAATCCTCACACAGATGCTATGTGAGCTTCAGGATTGGGAGCCTGTAGTTAACATCACATGTGCCAAGTTTTGTGATTCAACATATATGATGCTATACTTTACATTTTATTATTAATTGTAAATAAGTGGTTGTTTTGTTACATTCTACTAATTGATATAAATATATAATATAATATTGTAACCTAACTTGTAAATAAGACACAAAATAAATGAATTTGAATATTATTGAAGAAAACATTTTATAATTTACGTGGCCTTCTTGTGATATCTAGTATTAAGATAGGTTCTTAAATCTCTTACTCGACTGTTATTTGTTTAGCTTACTAAAAATACTCGTATATCTTTGTACCTGAATATTAAAATAACTACCTTTGTCAAGTGATAGGTAAAATAAAGCTGATGGGTAATTGAATGACTTTATTTTTGTATTGAATTAAATCTTTTCTTATTTCTTTCTGTTGTTTTGCTCTGCCCTGCCAAGGAAAAATGCAAACCACAATATAATCAATAGTCTATCATATAATTCACCTCGGTTGTAATATGTATCATACATGCACTTGGTGGCAATTTGATATCAACTAGGTAATTTAGCCTCTTGGTTGAAGTCATGACACGACGATCAAATTAGGGTGATGATTACATAATATTTGGGGCCAACTATTTCCAAGTCTTGTTAGTCATCAAAGGTATCTGAAAATTAAATTAATAGATCAAAATAGACATAGATATTTTTGCTTTGTCTGAAACTAGATTTAAAAAAGCTGTGAGAGGTAGCATTAATAAAATAAAATACTTAGTTTATTATTTGTTTAAATATGATTATTACTGAAATATATTTATGTATGTACTTAGAAAACCACGCCAGCAAAGACACTTGCTATTTAGTAAATGGTGGATAATGTAGTTGGTGGCACATTTATTAATGTATTTGGTTAATTGTTTTCTTGTAATGTAAATTGTGCTATTGTTTGTTATCCCAAATAAATAAAATAAAATGTGTATAACTACTACATAATTATTTGAAACATAGAGTGTACAACCAAAATGTACAAAACCTTGATAGGGTTCTCTATATGTAGAACAAACAAGTTACTAGAACATGGGTACCGAATAAAAACTTATAAAATGCAAGCAATAAATAATGATCATGATACAGTTATTACCCTAGTGCAATATTTCACTATTCTCACTGATAAAGGCTGAACGAAACTTCTTAGCGGCTGTGGATTTAGCTGAAAGCTATGTGAAACCCAATCCTCATGCTGCTTTTAGGCTGACTGAGGTCAGGATTGGGTTTTGGGCTTCTTGTAGCATATTTCACAGCAGTCAAGAAGTTCTAGGGTCCTAGGTATGTTTTAGCAAATAGGGTTTTTAGTTTGTCTAAAGCACATTTCTACTGTCATAGGCAAGTCCACAGAAAAAATATTATTGACATAGGCTTCCCCTAGAGATATCCAATAATACTAGATGGAAGTGGCTTACATCTAGTACAATCATGCGGTCTTGACAACATCTGTCCACTTTGACATCCTACTCTGCACTAATGCTCTTGCCGCATTGTGATGTTCATTTGAGAACTTCTTGACTCCGTCAGTTGCCCAACTATAGGCCCTGCCCACAGCTAATTCAACTTGTCAATCCACGGAGCTATATTAATTACTTTGGTTCGCAGATCCTCATTTCTAATTGGATTTCATGGATAGCTTATTATAATTAAATGACTACTACCTATTAATACATTCCATCCATCCATCAGCCATTATAACATCCACTGCTGGACATAAGTCTCCCCTATGGATCTCCAATAAGATCGGTTGGAAGCGGCTTGCATCCAGTGTGATCCTACGGATTATTAAATCGTATGGACAGAAATGTAACTAGGTCAGTACCTATATTACCTTTGCTTACCACAAATGTCAGTCCTTTCTTTGTTTCAACAAAAATGTGGTCTACCGACCGATGCGGTGGATTAATTTGACTCGTCAAGTCCAGCATCATTCTAGTTTGTGCTGAAAATAATTATAAGAGAGTTTCAACATTTTTTGTGATCGCGACTCACATAAAATCTAACTAATCGATATTTATAGGAACACCCTCAGCTATGTTAAATGTAACTAAGTAGGTACATTTAATTGGAAAAAAAACGCAGCATTTCTTCTTCATAACTTACTTTTGAGCTTAATTATTTTTAAACACCATCTAATTCGGTACTGGTTAAAAACATAACCTCAATTCATTAAAAATCCTAAAGATGACGTATGACAGCTCTAATATTGTGCTACCATAACACCAAAATCGCCTAATTTTCTAAATTTAGTTAGATTTAGTTGGTTTTCGTTCATTCGATTTAAAATTTGATTTTGACAGTTCTAATTTGGTCTCCCCATAATAGCTTTAGGATTTTTAGAAAATTAGAGGGTTTTAAGTCGGTTAGCTAGTTAGATGGTGACACCATAATCGAGCCTACTGTAGAGATCACCGATAAATCAGCCAGAGTAATGTATTCAGTTGCCAAGAAAGGAGATTTTTGCAAATATTTCTCCAAAAAACCATACGCTTCGTGCGCTGCTGCTATCTGCTCTTCATTTGGTCCAGTAGCTTTTTGTTCTATTCGATGTTTTCTGGTGCATATTGCTCTTGAGCAATGAGGTTTACTTCCTTGGTTTCAACTTTGAGCTTAAGGAGTTCCACAATTATTCATTATTAATCATTAAGACTGACCTAGCTGGGGGGCTTGCGTCAATTTAGTAAACAGTTATAACCATGTTGTAGAACGTTTCACTGATAGTGATAAACTGAACTGAGTTTTATTTAGTTTTTTTTATCAACGTCTTATGGATTTATCAATGATATATTAGTTGGCTACTCTCGAATACTGATGATAGAGAGCGAGAATACCATGTAAATTACATGTTAAACATACTTTTACTTACATGTTAATAATAATCATTTGTTTAGTAGAATTAAAACAGTTATGTATATTTTATGTGATTGTTGTATTTAGTATTGCAATAAAAAAAAAATGATATATTGTGCCATATTACATAAATATGTTATTCATTTACTTTACTTTAAAAATAAAACTAAACTAAAACAATAGATGAACGACTGAATATATCCACATATGTTTATAACAGAATGAATGAATGAATGGATGTACAAATAGAATTTCGAGAGATGAGAGAGAGAGAGCGATGTACCAGAGAGATGTACATATACAATCTCGCACTCAGTTAAATTACTCAGTTACAGTTGCATATTCGATTCCATTAACTACTAGCGGAATTTTTCTCCATAGCGCCTTTGACAAGCGCCACGAATTGCTCCAGACCAGGAGCATTCGCCTTCTGGTACCAATCTTGGGCCTTAATTTTGTCCCACCAAGCAACAATCTTCGGGTACTTCTCACGTTCTATCGGCACAAAAACACTCAACGACGAAAGAGTGGACACTACTGATACATCAGCTAGAGTGATGTGATCAGTAGCCAAAAAAATAGTTCTTTCCAAATATTTCTCCAACAAACTATACGTTTCGTGCACTCCTGCTATTTGATCATCATTTGGTCCAGTCGCTTTCTTCTGCACAACTGCAGTCACAAGTTCCCTGTTTTTCGGAAAGATCATTGTTGCATCTACGTACATACGTTGGTCGATTGTGGCTCTTATCCTCAAATCTGCAGGGTATAGAGTCGCTCGTAGTTCTGCTCCATACTTGGATACCAAATACGTGATGATAACGTGACTGTCTGTTACGACAAAATCTCCATCTTCAATCATCGGTATGGTCCGTGTAGGATTTTTTTCAACGATTTCTGGCGTAAACTGGTCTTTGTCATGGGGATTTACGTCTTTCGTTTCGACTTTGAGTCCAAGAAGTTCGACAGTCATTAAGACTGCTCTAGCTGGAGGACTAGCGTTGACTTTGTACACTGTTACGACCATGATGTGCAATGTTTTACTGCTTGTGACGTACTGAAGTAAACTAGTGCTGAATTTTATTTTATGGGAATCTGTTTATCGATGAGAGATTAGGTAGTACTCTTAAATACGATCGATTGCAGAATACGATATGAATCTATGTTAAATTAATAGTGGGTGTTGTTTTTAAACTTTCGCGATTTGAACACATAATTATTTTATACTACGGGACTAATCGCGCACTAAAATTACGAGATAAATAAATACCTCCTCATCCCGACGTTTCGGCCGAGTTGCATCGACCGTGGTCACGGGTAGAACTCGGCCGAAACGTCGGGATGAGGAGGTATTTATTTATCTCGTAATTTTAGTGCGCGATTAGTCCCATAGTATAAAATAATTATTAAATTATGAACATAATTTTATTAGGTATGTTTTTTTTACCAGGGTAGATAATATATCATGATATTTAACTGACATAAACGTACTAAATGTACTTTCTACTGTAAAATTCATGAACTTATGCCTCACAGTAACAACAATAGATTTACGCGTTCAAATACGTTTAGTTATTATAAGTTGTAACATAATGTGAGCTAAGGCACAGACGTGTAGTTCAAATAAATAAGTACGTAGAATAGAATAGAAAACGCTTTATTGTTCACACAATTTACAATTTAACAATAAAAGAATACAATATAATTAAAATAGTGCGACAACCGGCGGCCTTATCGCTTAAAGCGATTTCTTCCAGGCAACCTAATTAAGAGAGGAAAGGATTATAGAGGAAGGTAAGGGACGGGGTGTACAATAATGACGAATTAATTAAAACAAAAATGAATACACTTGAATAAACAGTCATAAATATACATAAGATATACATACATACATATACATACATATCAATATACATACACAAGAATTTAATATTACAACAATAATAATAATAATGCATACAAAAACATACTACTTAAATAAACAAAAATACTAAACACACATTAATAAATATAATAAAAAATAAATATTATAAATCAACTAAAAATGACTTTCTAACATGGAGGCAACTGCGACAAATAAAATTCTATGACTTGCTCCTTAAAGACAGCAAGAGAAGGAGCACGTCGAATAGGAACAGGTAGCGCGTTCCATAACTGAACAGCTTGGAAAGCAAAGGACCTGCCGTAAAATAATTCGGAGCGGGCAGAAGGAGTCATGAGGGTAAGGTTTTCTTTGGACCGGAGGGGAAGGGAGTGGGCGGACTGCCAGAAGGTAAACCGTTCTTTTAGGTAACGTGGAGTAGAAGGATTAAACAAGATATTGTGAAGAAGGAAAAGGACATGAGCATTCCGGCGAAGTCGAATAGGAAGCCATTTGAGCTTTGCGCGAAATTGAGATACATGATCATACTTGCGTAGACCAAATATAAATCTAATGCAATAATTTTGAAGGCGCTCAAGCTTCTCAAGCTGGATCTCGGTGAGGTCAATAAAGCATGCGTCTGCGTAGTCTAAGATGGGAAGAAGAAGAGACTGAGCGAGCGTAACTTTAGTGGCAGTGGGTAGAAAATTTCGAAGACGCCTAAGGGAACCGCCAGAAGCAAAGATTTTGCTACTGATTGTTTTAATATGAGTATCCCAACTCAAGGTCCGATCAAACATCACTCCTAAATTCTTAACAGAATTACTGAAAGGAATTGTGACACCTCCAAAAACTACGCTAGGAACTGTTGTCCAATCAATTTTGCAAATCATACGTGAACTACCTATGACGATGACTTGTGATTTAGTAGGATTCACGTCCAAGCCATATGATGAGCTCCATTCAGTGATTCGACGGAGGTCATTGTTAATGCAAGTAATTGCCAAATTCAGGTTTTTAACTGAGGCTTGCGAGTAAATTTGCAGATCGTCTGCGTAGAGGTGATAGGAAGAAGTGAGGTATTGGGATATAGAATTTATAAAAATTGCATAAAGTAACGGAGACAATACGCCGCCCTGTGGCACCCCTGCATTTGTACTGCACCAAGAAGAGAAAATATCTTCGAGGCGAACACGCTGCCGGCGGCCACATAAGTAACTGCGAAACCAATCGATTACCAATGGAGATATGTTAAGAGAGCTTAGTATTGCCAACAAGATGTCGAAGTTGACGGCATTGAAAGCATTACTGAAGTCTAGCAGAGCTAGAACAGTAAGCAGGCCGCCATCCATACCCAAGCGGATATCGTCGGTAATCTTAATAAGAGCAGATACAGTGCTATGCCCAGGACGGAATCCGGATTGAAAAGGATTAAGGAGGTCATGACTAGTCAGGAAATTGTTTAATTGTGTGTGAACAAGACGCTCCAGGACTTTGGAAAGGAAAGGAAGTATTGAAATGACTCAGAAAATGATTTTGGATTGGGCTTCTTCGGCAATGGCAGGATTTGTGCATCTTTCCAGATTGCAGGGAATACTCCAGTTTGGGTTGAGTTATTAAAAATGGAGCAAAGAACGGGAAGGATGACGTCAAGGATGGGCAATAGCATGTTCCGACTTATATTGTCACCGCCCACCGCATTGGAGGAGATCGACAACATGCTCTTCCTAACATCACATTCGGTAAAACGATTAAAAATAAAAGTTGAACAATTGGGAGGTGGAGTGGCAGAAAGAAAATCGATTGTTTTATTTTTATCCGCATCCGACATAGCAGGCACAGAAGAAAAATGTTTATTTAAGGCATTAATATCAATATTGTTAGAAACCGCATTTTGACGTGACTTGCCGACTCCCATAGATTTAAGATATTTCCAGACCTTAGCTGGATTCTCATCGCTAACAGATTCATGGACATGGCGACGAAAAGCATCCCTACACACTCTATTGCAGCGATTACGCACCTGAACATATTTGGCATGGTTATCATCGGTGGGACGCATATTAAATTTAGATTTAGCAACAGATTTTTGATGCATCAGGGATTTGATGTCATCCGTAAGCCAAGGTGCAGGGAGATGTTTTAATTTGATCGCACGAATAGGAGCATGCACATCATATAAATCCGTTATAAATGTATTGAAAATAGTTACTTGATCATCTACTGACTCAGCATCAAAAACGGGGGACCAATCAATTTTTCTCGCGTCTTCAAGAAGAACCTCTCGGTCTATACCGCTAAAGTTACGCTGAAGAATGATTTTAGGTTTTAGTTTAGGAGGACGAATTTTATATGATAAGAAAACTAAATCATGGTATGAAAAATCATTAGCAGAGTATTGACCATGCTTGGCAACATTGTGAGGAGAAGATACGATCATTAAGTCGAGAAGAGAAGGTGTACAGTTTGGAAAATGGTGAGTAGAATTAAGAGGAAGAATTTGCAGGTTGCATGATTTAATAATAGATTCAAGTGAGAGAGAACGATGATCATTTTTGAGAAGACATGTGTTAAAGTCACCCATGATGACAGAATGATTATAAGATGGAATAAGATTATGTAACATGGTTTCAAAAGAGTGGAAATAGTTGATATTTTTAGAGGGGCAATAGTAAACTCCGAGGAGAAGTTTGGTATGAAAAAGAAGTACTTCGATAAAAAGATGCTCGCCGGCATTTTCCGGAGGTGGTTGTGGCGACTGGTTTATGACAGAGTAAGGAATATTAGCTTTTAAGTAGATAGCCACGCCACCACCACTGCGGGAGCTGCGGTCATTTCTTATGAGTACGAAACCGGGAAGCGAATAGGATGCAGTCGGATGACATGGGCGAAGCCAAGTTTCGGAAACTAAGATAGCGTGTAGATTTTTGTGATCCAGAGACGCCAGCATTTCGGGATAACTAGACGGAATGCTCTGTGCGTTAATGTGAACAACATTAAAATTTTTGGATACATCGGAAAAGCTAGATTCCAAGAAATCAGACAGTGGAAGCAAGCTATTAAAACTGTCATCAGAGCTGACCGTCGGATCAGCTGAAGAAGCAGATAAATATTCATTATCGCTGTTGCAGTCATGTTCAGTAAAAATATTAATCATACTAATAACAAAAATATATATATATATTAATATACTAAATATAACTATAAAATAATAATAGATTTAAAACTATGTAATTAACTTAGAAAAACAATATAATAATATACCTGTCGGTTGTGTAGAATAAGGATAGACGAAGGAAGAGTAGGAACACAGTATCCTTAAATGACCTGATGATAAATAAAAAGAGATCTTAATTATCTAGGACTTGAATACCTACTTCGTGTAGCAAGATAAACTCACAAATAATACAATACTAATACTAGCAGAAGCTACACGGTTAAAACAATTACATATTACCAGGTACAGTAACAAAAACTATTATACGCAGATAAACAAAACTAAAAGTTTGGCTGTAAAATAATAAAGCCATATGATGCCAAAAGAAAAAAAAAAAAAAAAAGTTAAATGACACATACTTAAATGTCAAAGTTAAAATCTTACGTCAAAAAAATTGAAAGCAGAGTTACTAGTAATGAGTAAGTAAAATGAACAATAAAGTTCTTTTTCAAAAAAGTAGAATAAAGTACTTTTTCGAAAAACAATATAAACTCATAGAGTGAGAGCAAAAAAAAACAAATACTGAGCAAAAAACTAGTCCATAAAAAACAACAGACATGTACTTTTCCTAAAATAATTTATGTTTAGTAAAAGTATCGAGAGTGAATAATGTCATCGTTACTTTGACTAAACAGCATCTGGCAACACTATTATGTTTATTTTTAATTATACAGGGTACGTAAAGCTGATAAAAAACATGAGAGAAGCAAAAAGCTGTAGAATAAATGAAAAATGCTGGTTAATTGACTATTTAAGACTACCCTACAACAAGTAATTTGTACTGCGATAAGACCTAACTATACCTAGGTATTAAACTGTGAAGTGTTGACGACGACTTGTCAGGCTCTTTAGCTTCGCCGGGGCCGGCACTTCGATCGCCTCCAACTCAACAAGGCAACTGATGCGGCGCCTCTACTGCTTCGGCTGGACTTTACGAGAAGCTCTCGGTACCGGAACCTTTTTGACCGCCTCAGGCTTCTTAATATTCAGAGGCGCAGGGGCTTCAATCGTGTTCAGTTCTGCAAGACTGCTGGCCCGATGCCTTTTACCGTCGGGTCCCAGAACGAAAATGAACCCGTCCCGTGTCCAACACTTGGCCACACCAAAACGTTCGCGGGCTGCCATGAAAGTCTCGTGCCTGCCTTTTGTAAGAAACTCCGACAGTGTAATTCCGGACCCTTTAAGAGACTTCTTGGTGGACCACAGCTTTTGACGAAGAGGCATGTCCTGAAATTTTACTAGTATTGGCCTAGGTCGATCAGCGGCCGGCAAACGACCCATACGTTGGCATCGATTGATGTGAGATGCGGTGAACTCAGCCACTTGTAATTTCTGAGATACTATGTTTACTACTGTGGCTGCAATGTCCTCATCCTTCACTTCTGGTACTCCGTGAAATAGAAGGATCTTCCGCCGGGATCTCATCTCCATGCTGTCAACTTCCTGTGCAACTAGAGTTATCTGATCTTGCAGCGACTTCATAGATTGCAAAATGAAGGAGCGGAAGGATGTAAAATCATCAGCCAATGGAGTATTTAGATGAGGAGTAGGCGATTTCTGTAATTGTGCCTGAAATGCGTCCATCTGCTGCAGAACCAATGCTTGTAATTGTTCCTGTGACTTCTTAATAGCTTCCATCTTTAGTTATAGTGAAAAGTGCTTGATCACAGATTACAAGATTACTGGAAAGAATGTGTTTCTGTGATTTTGTAAGAAATAACACTCCCGAACAGGTATTTTAATCAGTACATTAAATTAAACATATAAAAATATATTTTGTTGATTATTTAAATTTTTTAAATTAATTTATTTGAGAGCACAGTTAGATTGATGTGTCATTGGCGACTACCCACGTCGAAAAAATGAATGTCGTACGTAAAATATATAGCAATTCTATTTTATGTAAAAAGACCATAAGTGCCAAGAAATGAAAAGAAGATAGCAGTACTTTCCATAGTCAGTAATTTCGTATAGGCCGGGTGGCTAGCCCTGGTGTTAAAAAAATTTTGAAGCCACCTGAAAGCCTTGCACGTAGCTAAACGGTTAAAACAAACAGGACCTACAATTTAACATGTCATCCGAGCCACTGTAGCGCTAAGTCATAATGGCCGATCCGAAGACTGAGCGCGGCGAACGTAGCTTAATTTTTTTTTTACAAAAGATAGTAGGTACGAAGGTGCTCAAATTAATCTTCAATCAAATTTTCTCAGAATAAGGCATTTAATCTCATAGAAAGTATGCCCCAAGTAGTGGAAGATGGCAACAACGCGAGGCAGTCAAACTAATTACAATACAGGTGGCTGCAGTGTAAAGAGCTCACGCGCGCCGCTCATGAGCTAACTTGAACGCACGAGTTTCTGTGCTGCTTGAGTTACAGGCAACAGCGGATAACAGTAAAAATATATAGTGATCTTCTACGTACTAGTACTTACGGACTATAAAGTACTTTAGCCCGCGGTTTCGCACGCGTCATATTCCGGCTTTTGTTCTCATAGGAACCTTTTATTTTTCCCAGGACATAAAGTTGCTATGTCACCCTTCTTTAAGTACCTTTCAACAATTATATCTGTGTTAAATATAAAATCAATCTGTTGCTGCGTAAAAGAGTAACAAACGAACAAATACACTTTCGGATTTGTAATAATATTATTACAAATTTGAAAGTGGGTTTCAGTTTGTTTATTAACCAAACTGATATCCTGGATCCATCAATATGAAATGTAGAAAAAAAATACGAAGTCCCTGCCTAGGTCCAAAATGATCCATATTAGGATGGAAACAAAAAACTGTACTGTACTGTACTAGCCTTTTAATAAAATAGTCTACTGCAGGACGTAGGCCCACCCACGAAAGGTGATTGAGCCATATTCACCACGCTGGCCAAATGCGGGTTGGTGGATTCACATACGCCATCGAATTTCTTCTACGGACGAATGCAGGTTGCCTCACGATGTTTTCCTTCACCGAAAAGCTAGTGGTGTAAAATTCCGTTCATAAATTCCAAAAAACTCATTGGTACGGGGACCGGGATTTGAACCCACGACTTCACGATTGTAAAGCAGGTGTCATTACCACTAGACCACCACGGCTTTTTAACAGAAAACTACCTCGAATGGATTTAAATACTCAAAGGAACATACTTTTATACTCGTAGATGCAAAATTCGTGCATAAAATGTTTTTTTTTTAATTAAGAAACAAATATATTATATAAGATTTTATTTTAATACATATTATGATTCAAGTCTTAACATGTACGTTAATATTATAAAACAAAAACATGACAATATAACAGATATATTTATTTTCCTATAATACTTAAACTTGACTGTTAGTTCTTCTTCTTCTTTTGTTTGGCGTCGCATTGTTGTGCATTTGCCAGTGTCAAGTAGTGTTAAGTTTTAATATTTTTTGATATTTTATCAAAATAGTCACTGTCGTAGTCACGTCATAGTCTAATAAAGTCGCGGTCAAGTCCAAACATAGTCCAAGTCATACCTCAGTAAAGCAGTGGATACTTTACTAGAGGCGTCTATGGAGTTTTGGTAACAACACGGAACGACCTAATACGTCACATTATATCACTTGCCTACACTCATGCACGTAAATCAGCTCATAATCAACGAAATACTACAACTTTTCACTAATTATCACTGCTAAAACACAAGTTTAACAAAATAATACAATGAGGCGACATGACTTTTCCGCGTTCCCACTAAAACTCCTAACTGTTAGTTATTAACATTCTGCTCCATGGCAGTTTTGACATATGACTCAAATTGCTTCAGCCCAGGAACGTTGGCTTTTTGATACCATTCTTCAAGTTTAATTTCGTCCCACCACTCAAATATCCTCGGAAACTTTTCACCTTCTACTGATACCAAAACATCTAAAGATGATATTGTGGAAACAACTGAAACATCAGCCAGTGTCATATGATCTCCAGCTAAAAATCTAGATCGTTCTAGAAATTTCTCGACAAAACTATATGCTTCAATAACTTCTTCCAATTGCTTATCATTTGGTTTTGCTGCTTTTTCGAATAAAACAGATTTCACAATAGCTAGAAGTCTAGGGAACAGCATTGTTCCATCAAGGTATAGACGATGATCAATTTTAGCTCTTTCTTCCAAAGCACTTGGGTATAATTTTGCCTGTATATCTTCTCCATATTTTGACACCAAATAAGTTATGATGACGTGGCTGTCAGCAATTATGAAGTCTCCATCTTCCAGCAAAGGCACAGTATGCGTAGGATTCTTTTTAAGATATTCCGGCGTAACATTTTCTTTGCTATCTATATTCACATTCACAAACTCAACTTTATTTGTAAGGTTTAGAAGTTCTACGGTCATTAACACTGCCCTAGCTGGAGGACTATTGTCAGTTTTGTAAATTTTGATGACCATGTTGTGTCTCTTTCGAATTTGCTTGATCTACTGAAGAAAGATGATATCTTTCTCTAACGATATAAGATACGAGTATCTACTTAGTAATAAAAAATATCATACGTAACGACATAAAAGTAGTTGTTTACTTAGGCTCAATATACGGGTGTCCTAAATACGTAGAGACACGTTTTTTACATTATAAAATTTATAAAGCTATATTTAAAGATTTACATATATTTTATAGCTTGATATTTTTTTCCTTTCTAGGGACACGTGAGTCGTATGCACCCAGACAGATGGGCAAAGGTTTCAACGGAGTGGGTTCCTCTGTCCAGTCGACCCCAAGGCCGTCATCCAACACGATGGCGCGACGAAATCGAGAGGTTTAAAAAGGATTAGACGGAGGTAGCACAGAACAGAAAGGAATGGAAGGAATTGGGGGAGACCTTTGCACAGCAGGGACAGCACAGGTTAAATAAAAAAAAATTACAAGTTTCATATTTTTTACATGACATTGTCGCAAATGTATTGTGTAGAATTCAAACATCCTGTATAATTGATTTCGGACCATAATCTTGTATGATTATATCATGTTCTGCAAATAGTCACTAGTTTCTTTAGGCACAGGTTAATTCCATTCATGATTTCATTACAGGTACAATGACATGAATAAAATAAGATGACGATACAAATATCATACAAACAAAAATAGTCATAAGGATATATTACTGAAGGCATGTATTTATATGTAGCTAAAAACCCTTGAGTAATGTTCCAAATGTTGTAATTTCACAACTTCGAAATAATAACTACAAAACATTGATATTTTTACGTGATAAAAGATTAAATAACGATTAGTCACTCAATAGCGGTAATGCTTAGAGATAAATTTGAAAGAAATCAATAATTTTCTTATCAAACCTAGTTATTGATATCCATCAACCCGCACTCGGCCAACGTTGGGAATATGGCCTAGTTAGCCTTCGAAGGAATCCATAATATGGTTTAACAGTAGATTATTGCCTGATTTAATTGATTGACCAAGCGAACAAAGTGAGAGTCTTAGTTTTCTCTTGATAATTTTATTTTCGTCGGTCCGGATGTGATTCTCCTTTACAGATCCCATTTTTGCGAATTTTAATAGTTGGTACAAAGGTAAAATTATATTTTTGTTAAGGGATATTTCCTACATAAAGAGAGAAAATTTGCTATAGTATTGTTTATTAACTGATTTTAATAATGATTTTAATTTGATAGTGCACCCCACACTAGGTTTATCTCAAAGAGATTTTATTGTGATAAACATTTAAAAATTCATCGCGAATGCAGGACTCGAACCTCGCGTCTCCGGAACGCTAACCCGACGCTCTGCCCAACTGAGATAATCCGCAGTACTGCGTCGAATTTGTGAAGTGTTTATCATTTTAACCAACTTATAGCGTTGGCGGCGCCACCTGTGATACCCGTATTAAACAGGTTATCACTCAATTGAAGTTATAAGAACTTCTGAATATTGACGAGAGATGGCGCACTGCTAAATCAATGAAATGATTTTAATTTTATAGTGCATCCCACCCTAGGTTTATTTCAAAGAGTTATTTTTGTAATATACATTTCAAAAATTCGTCGCGGATGCAGGACTCGAACCTTGCTCGGAACACTAACCCGACGCTCTGCCCAACTGAGTTAATCCGCAGTACTGCCTCCGCGTCGAATTTGTGAAGTGTTTATCATTTCAACCAACTTATAGCGTTTGCGTTGGATTAGCTCAGTTGGGCAGAGCGTCGGGCTAGTGTTCCGAAGACTCAAGGTTCGAATCCTGCTTCCGCGACGAATTTTTGAAATGTTTTTCACAAAAATATTTCTCTGTGATTTTAATAATATTTAGCAAAATTGTTAAGCGTCCAAATTTTAACAACATTTGCGAGTATGAACTAAATAGGTTAAGAGCGAGTCGAAATATAGGCTTTGAAGTTAAAGAGATGTGTCACGAGGTCTACTGTTCAAAAACCTAATAGTATAACTATTAACCACATCGCGAAAGTTTATACACCACGCCACACTTAACCCAACATATTATTTAAGCTAATATGAAAATTGGTGAACTAATAACGAACGCAGGGCACGTACCCGCATCCTCCGGCTCAGAGCAAAATTGTAATTAAACTTACGAATGACATACCGAACGTCATTGCGGGACTTGCCAGTTACCTGGGGGCAGGAAAGTCCTTGAGTTCAAGTTATTTTTCAAGCTTTTCTAATTATTATTTAAAAATTGTATCGCCAGAAGTCATTTTTACTAATTTTAACTGATGATAGGTACTTGCGTACGTATCGTAGTACCTAAATGATAATCAGTAATTGTGAAAGGAAAGAAAAATGCCAAGTCGATGATTGTGAAGGACTTAAAGAAAGGGTAACTGAATTGTATGAAATATGACGTATGAGTATACAAGAGATAAGGAAAAGAGATGAGATGACGTATGAATAAATGAAGTAACAAAAGGGAACTTGCTGTGCCAACCCACCTATATCACCTTCTTTTTGGAGTCAAGAGAAAGCAACAAGAAAATTGTGTAATCAAATGTCTTCAAGTGTTTTGGTAATTGAATACTACCGTAATCAAAAGTTTCATATTTACAGCTCAAAAATATGCCTTACCCTAAACGCCATTAGTTCCGGACCCTCCTTGCCCCATTACACGTCCCTTGCCCCGGCCCCAGATTATTTGAGTTGATTCCTCGCAGAATGTATGTTTTAAGTTTGTTGGAGTATAGAGATTGTATTCAATTTCAACGGCTGTAGATGAAATGGTCAGCAGAAAACTAGTTTATTTCGGCTCAGCTTTTCAGTGCGTGCAGCCGACGGTCATCGATTTATAAGACGTTATCACGTCAATAAGAACTCCATTTCAAAAATACTAAGTATTAGATTAGGTACAGTGCCCGGAAATATTATTCCTAGGTTATTCGTTAAAACATGACTGATTTTATTTGAATTTGGACATTTTATAGCACTTTTTTCTCGGTTTTCATAAATTAGTAAATACAGCAAAGCTATAGTAAGTTCAAGTACGTCAAAGGTCATTAACAATTCAATTCACCTTCTTCATCGTGAATAAATTTCCATATCTCTCTCATCCGATGCTAAACTACGGTAAAATGAACATCACTTTACCTTCGGTGTCTAATTCTAATTCTATTTGGGGGCGATGATTCCCCAGTGATGAGCAATGACATCCCGCTTAGGGTGTTTTGTCCATTCCTCCCTCTGCCAGCTTACACAAACCAGCCGAGCTCCTTAAAATAATAAATAACAATAATAATAATAAATAAATATTTTGGGACATCTTACACACGGCCTCTGACCCCAAACTAAGCAAAGCTTGTGATATGGCTGCCAAAGACTGATATACTACACATACTTATTTTTAAATACATACTTATATAGATAATGGAGCACGTATTTGGATTGCTCACATAACTGGTCCAAATTTATTGCGCCAGGTGTTTCGCTGCCGGAGTTTTGTGTAGACAAACAGCCTCGGCACAGAAGACTGTCTGTACAGCTTTCGGTGTTCGCTGTACTTTCGGTGTGCTGTGCGCGTGTTGCTGACCATTTTTACAGCACACCAATAATACAGTTCCCAATTTGAAGTTCGTCCGAGATGGGATTCTCCGCGCCTATCGGGCCAGGCATGTGGGTTAATTTGTTTTGGCCATGTTCTGGCTATCTTAGGACTTTGATGTAAATTGTTTATTGTTGATTGAAAGTTCGCGTGTTTCGCTGAATTGATTCGAGTTAATGGTCCGAGTTATGGTTGGAGTAATTGTGGGATTTGATTTGTCATTTGTAGACTTATTAAATGTCTTAAAGTAGCTACTTCATGGCTTTTTAGAGAAAAACGTTTTACGTGTTTTAAGTTTTACGTGCTCGCCGTAAACTAGCCCACTATGGCATAGCTGGTAACTCGCACGCTGTACTGACAGAAATGTCGCAGGGTCGCTCTTAAATTGTCGACGCCGGGGATGTATGCAATAAATCGGACCCGTTGACGGCAACAATGAGAGTCGCACAGGGGTCTTCGGTTTCGAATATAATGTTTTCTCTTCTGCTGAACGATCTACCTGACGCTGTGACGTCTGCAGATGTGCTTATGTACGCCGACGACGTAGCCGCTATCGTCACCTCGCTTAAGTTAGATGCCTTGGAGGCGGATCTTAACTTCACGGCCTCGAGACTCGCCGGGTGGTTTCAAGCAAATGGCCTCGCCCTCTGTTTAAAAAAGACAATTCGTCCACTTCTGTCTTTCAGGCCACTCTACGAGACCACTAAAGGAGATGGCAAATGGCGTTCGAGTGGAACAATTAAGAAGCACTACGTTCTTGGGCTTCGAGATCGACCGTGGTATGACATGGGAGCGTCATATCGACAGGCTATCGGGTAAAATAAACGGTGCGTACTTTGCGCTAAAAATAGAATTGCGACTAGTGTCTGAAATAAATGTCTACAGCCCCGCGTGGCCGTGCAGTAACTGCGTAACACGCGCTAAGGCTGCCCGCCTGGTAGGCAACTCGCACGCTTTCTGATTATAAACCCACACGTTCGTTTGTCACTACAACTCATCTGCGACTGTTGGTTGTTGGCTTGTTCGTATGGCGAGTGTATACCGAACCCCGAAGCACGTAGTTGTGAGCCGCGTTCCGACCGTTTGTATAAAGTCGTTATACTTTTAGATACCATTAGACACCGTGGTGTAAATGGTCTGAAGACCAAGTGGAAGCGGGATTGGGCATTGAAAATTGGCCTAGCTCGGGCTGTCCCAATCACCCTTCGCGGGTAGGCGTGATTATATCCAAACATCTGTCAAGAACGTTCCTAAAATTCTAACTTAACATTAGATCATTAAAACACGTACGCTTATACAAGAGACGGGAAAAATAGTGCAGATCACAAGTAACCTAACAACCTGGCTAGATAGTTAGCGCGAAGCTGGATGTTGGCTAAACACCGCGCGGTCGAGAGGGCGTCGTTAGCGCGCGCCCGCGGGCGTATCGCGCGACCGACTTCACTTGCTTGCTGTACATTGCTGCTTTAAACATTAAATTTACTAGGCAACTTGTAGAACAACATTACGTTGTTGTGTATCTTTGCTGTTGTTATTAAGTCACGTGATGCGCGTTATTGCCTAGTGGAGACGAAACTTCAGTTTGAACCAAATTAATTCATGTTTTCTTGGAAATACCGCCTAAATAGATAAAGTTATTGTCACTAGTCGTTCTATTTAAGGAAGATTTCCGCTATTTATGAAAGTAGCGTATGACAAATAAACTGCAGTCTTCAAGAGGCGGGCAGAATTAAATCAAAAAATAATCCTTGGTGCCAAAACGTAGTTTTCTCGATATTTCAACGTGGCAAAATTCAATGTACAACTCAGCTCAGAGCACATTACACTACAGTTAATATCACGGCGCAACCTATAACACAACGTACTGCACAATTTATCACTATTCAGTGTTCATTTTCTCGCACAACCTAACGCACGCACGGTGATTACGAAGAGGGTCGTCAAATACTTGATTTGTCAAATTTGTTTTAAACTTGTCATTATTTTCACTAATTATATCACCGTCAGTGGACGTTCTGTGACTGAAAAGAAGAAGAAAAATTATTACACACTTTATATTCACATATTTTTTGCTTTTAAACTTAATTGTGATGTAGTTTAGCTTAGTTCACAAAACAAATAAATAAATAGCATCACATCTGCGCTACGTACTCACAACGCTCTGCATAATGCACTACGTCACGTTTTATTTGGCGCACTATGTAATGACACTGATGTAATGTGTCTGTACGACGACACTTCGTACCTACTCCAGAACGCACTGCACTGCGTATCACACTCCACAACAGACTGCGTATCGCACCTCCCCGCGCACTACGTATCACACTCCATATCGCACTGCGTATCACCCTCCATAACGCACCGTGTATCGCATTTCACAACGTTCTGCGTATCACATTCTATAACGCACTACGTATCGCACCCCACAACGCACTGCGTATCGCACTCCAAAATGCACTGCGTATCTCACTATACAACGCACTACGTATCGCACTACACAACGCACTGCGTATCGAACTACACAACGCACTGCACATGGCATATATTGACAGAACATAACAACGCACGCTTTCATCGCCCAGCAGTGTACACCATCCACAGTGCCCCTCCCCGTCTACATAATAGACAGCTCAGCTCACGAGTGAACAATTTTTGCGAGTGCTTGCACTCCCACTTGTCTCGCGATTCACTTGTCTAGTTATGTCGGGGGTGTATGGGATGTCGAACGGAGCCAGCGACTTTCAAGTGTTTCCCATTTGCCGGCAAAAGTGCGCCTGTGCCTTCAATTATAAACCTGTTTTGTAAAGTTCTAACTTTCTAAGAGATAAAGTCTTTTCAAATGCTTATGTCGAATGTAAATTTTTTTTCGCCAAAAATGGCATAACCTGTATGCTTCAACCGTGTATTCAAATAGTTCGCACAAATCGATGTGTTGTTCTAGCAGCAACCTTTACATGATTGTTGATTTTTCAAAAAGAGCTCAGCTGATTTTGATAATATTTAAAAAGATCAACTCAAAAAGACTATAAGTAATGGTTTGTTCGTTTGTATCAGCCATAGGGAAATATATACTGCTGGCAATTTGCTTCCCCTATAGACCCCACAAAGACAAGTTGGAAGCGGTCTGCATCCTGCGCCCTCCTGCGTTCTATGTTATATAGTCACTCCACCTAGGCCACCACTCCATTTGAGAACTTTACAGCCCCATGGGCTTCCGTTCTTTGAACTATGTGCCCTATATACCGACTGCTGCTTTAATTTGATAATCCGCTGGGCTATGTCAGTGACTTTGGTTCGTCTGCGGATCTCGTCATTCCTGATTCGATCTCGCAGAGACACCGAGCATAACGCTCACTATAGCAGGTTGGGCCATCTTGAGCTTATTCATGTGTTTAAATGTAATCCATAGTAAATGACAATAATAATATGTAAGCGGTGCATTAAATGTAAGTCGTCAGTGTTCACACACAATGCCGCTAAATTTTATATGATGTCACAATATCAGCCACGATATTCAACTGGTAGTGATTCTATACATGTCATGTTTTGCGGATTTCCTTTCACCGCTTGAGAGGCGTTTATAATTTCTGACAAAAGGAAGTTGGGACCCTCCTGACAACGAAGACAGACACGCGTAGCAAATTTCTATATTATTGTGCAGAATTAATTTGTGCGCGAATAACTTTAGTATGGTTACTCGTTAAATTGGTGATGTCTAGAAAAAATACGGAAAAATTAGAACTCGGTAAAAGTGAAGTACTTAACTCTGACAACTCAAAAGGTTTTACGAATAGTTCGAACGAATCGATATATATTATTTTTTTTCAAAAATTAACTATCCTACTTAATATTATAAACGCGAAAGTTTGTGAGGATGGATAGATGGAAGTTTGTTACTCTGTCACGCAAAAACTACTGAACGGATTGAGATGAAACTTAGCAATAATATAGCTTATATATCAGAATAACACATAGGCTATAAATTATAATAATATTGCGTCAAAAATCAAAATATCATGCGGGCGAAGCCGCGGGTACAAACTAGTCAATAATATTTCAAATTGACATTATGTTTTTAATTAAATTAAAATTTTTATTTGCAAGTTAATGGGCAACCATAAAGGTCTTAAAATAACATGAACTGCAAATAACAACCTAATACAAGGTATGCAAATATACCATACACATTTGTTTAATTTCACAATTAACAATATAACGACAATTCCGATAGCTACAAAATTTTTTTTTTAATATTTCTCGTAATAAATATGTAGGCGGCAAAATGCAATATACAAACTCTTTCAATGAAATTAAAAAATTAATTGCTCGCTAACCACTTTTTTCAACTCTGTACAAAATGTATAACAAAGCTAGTCCACAATTCCATTTGGTAAAGAGTTACAATCGCAGTTATTCCTAATTAATTCCACTGTCACATTAGGCATGCTCATTTTTGTCAAAAGGGAAAGGATGCATTTCACAAAATTTTGCCATTTCAAAAATATAAATAGAAGGCACTGTTAGGAGGCTTTTAGCCTTCAAAACAGGCCTACATGAATCCATTTATCTCACACCAAATTATAGCACGAATGCACTTTTTATGTGCTATAAAAACCTTTTTTTTTCAATTTTATACGAATGTTATGTGATTACTAATATGAACAGATTTTGATGATAAAATAATCATAAACCTTGTATTTATTTCAAAGTCTGTTAAAACAACATACAGCTGAATTGAAAACTTCCTTTTATGAAGTCTGTTAAAATTAGAGAACTCTAAATGATCTATGGGTGGTATTTGGTTTCTGTGCTATATGCTATCATAGGAACTTTTTATTTTCCTGGATAGAATGTACTTAGTCTATTACACTCCTCGACCTATATCTATGCAATCCAATCAAATCGATTCCTTTCTCTGTTGTTACGTGAAAGAGTAACAAACAAAACAATAAACATACTATTACAATAAATTTAAAAAACTCGTCCAATAAAATATTTTAAAATATTTTTTACAATAAACATCATAATTTGGTTGCTACACTCCGAAAACGAGTCTTTTTGATACCTTATAGGTTTGCGTTTGACTACATACTGCCTGATGTTGAGCAGATATGCGATCTAGGGTGTAGCACGCTTACCCAGAATATACCTATTTACCGAATACACCTTGTACTTTAGCGGGAAGACAGACCCAGTTGCAAAGCGTTCCACATTCTGGCTGTTCGTATGAGGAATGAGGATTCGAAACGCTTTGTTCTAACGCGTGGAATCTCCACCATAAAAGTCCTTATAAAATAAAGAGTTCGAGGTACCGAAAGTATCTAAATATAACGCATTGCCCGGATTTTCCCCAGTTTTGGCCCGAGCCAGCCCGGTCCGGGTTGATAGGGAAAAATTACGGTTTAATGAGAGATACGAAGGGCACCGTACTCCCAACTTATCTCGAAATATAGTCAAATAAAAGAACTAAAATTTCGTGCGCTTTATGCGGGTTTAGATTTGGAATATGTGATCGTGGCTCCTATCTAAACTGTAAGGGTAATGTGGTTTAGAACGCGATATGCTGTTAGCTGCGTGGTGTCTGCGAGACTCGAATATGGACTAATATTATGTTATAATGGTAATGTCAGATCATCATCATTATCGCAGCCGTAACGGCGGGTTCATACTCGTGATATGGCGCTGTGAATTTGATATCAATGAGTGGATGTACTTAAGTATGCGAGAATTTTACGGCCAAAGAAACTATTTATCGAAGTAGAGTACCTAGGTACATTATTAATCAATATTAACCACGAACCTAAAGTAACGGTTATTTATCACAAACGATTTGGGCACATTTTAATGTGTGTATTCATTTTTGTGTTCTAAATATAGTTATTAAGTTATTATCCCCTAACATTGTGGTGTCTGGCACGACTGGCTTATATGCCGTCAGAAATCCAGTGCTATAAATACGATAAATCTAGCCATTATGAGCCGCGAACTGGCTACACAAAAATAATAAGCTGTTATCAACATCTAAATATTTCCTCATTTCAGTGATTTTTTTTCATGTAATCAACATTTCAATGGTTAGGGTTAAAGGTCTTAGTTTTTACAGTTTTTTAATTCAATTTTAAAGTTATACCCGTAAATCTCTAAAAAGCCATATGTTTACGCAAAAACATGGCTGAAAAGAATGACTTAAAATAATCCTTTTATCGAAAAGCTATTACACATTAGACGATTTTTTTAACGATAATCTAGAAAACATAATAATAAATCATTCCAATACAAATAATAAAATTGCCATACCCTTATAGCGTCATATCTATACAAAACATGTTAACTAAGAACCGCATGTAAATTTCATATGTTGCATAAATGATTTGACTTTGACTTTTCTGAAAAAATAGGACATACGAGCGTGCAATATTTTTTATTCAAGCGATTGACATTAAAAACATTTTATTACAATTCAAAGAGTGAAAAGAGTTTATTCACGAAGCGTAAATTATATAAAAAAAATGTACCATTTTTGCGCGTTTGAATTTTTTTGGGCGAGTAAGCGAGAGAGGCACATTCGGCTTAAGCGTACAGCTTCTTTCAGTTGTGGATTCAACAATGTTTTCTTATGACGTTATCGTGGAAAATAATCGTCCTAAAATAAATCTAATTGGGTAATTTAATAGGTACAATTATTATATTAGGTAATATATAGTACCATACTGCTTCCAACAGATCTTATTAGAGATCCACAGGAGTGGCATACGTCCAGCAGTGGGACGCCTTATGGCTAAAGATTTCAGGATTTTCATATCGATAGCTTTAAAACGTTTTTTTTTTAATGTTCACAGTATTTTTAGTGGGTAAAAGATATGTAAAAATAAGCCACTGCATTATCGCCACTCAGAAAACCACACACATTCACAGCATTAGTGTGATGTATTTTCAAAGGCTTTATACAATAACATTGTCATCTCAAGACGTATCGCTTAATTTTAACATAAGTGCTTGCATCGTAAATACAAGCACATTACCATACTCTACCACTTTTTCACAATAACAAACTTTCCATATTTCATAGAAAAGTTACCTCTACATAACACATTTTAAATTTGACAAGGTACTTCCTGAAATCAAGTGATGGAACTTTGTCGCAGTAAGTGTCTAACACTTTCTATTTCGATTGAAAGAAAAATTTGATTATTTTGGTTGTGACATGGTTGTATGTGGTGTTTGAAGGTACAATTTGCGTATGTATCTTTAAGCTTGCGTTGATGTAATGGAGTTCCTTTATCATGGGAAGGCTTTTAACGGGGATAATAAAAGAAAATGCGTTAAGGGGGTTACGTGTTGTTATTATGTGGGTCCCGTACGTGTATTGTTTCAGTCAAGAAGGTTTAATTTAGCCAGTCAGACAGATCAGCCCAAAATTTTAAGGATTCAGAAAAAATCAAATAATGTTAGACCATGGCAGAAAAATTACAGTTCAAAATTATTTTAATTATTGTTCTTGTCAATTATAAAGTACAGTAGGTAGATGAAATAGTGAAAAACTTACAACATTAGTGCTGCACTATATGTGCATTATATGATTCGAAATAACATTACTAGAAAAGTTTATGATATACTAGACTACTGATCGTTTACACACATCTTATTAAAGGCGTCTAAATCATTTACTGCAGGAATAACTCTGAGATTGCAAAAAGTCTAAGATAATTATTTTTAGGGTTTGTACCTCAAACGGAAAAAAGAAACCCTTATAGGGTCCATCTGTCCGTCTATCCGTCTGTCCTTCTGTTCGTCTGTGTATATACACACGTCGAAACTCTTTATCTCGGGAACGCGTAAAGATATTGAGTTGAAATTTAAACTGTAGGTATACGTATATCTATGATCTCTTGCAGTTGTGTGAAAGAAAAACTTCTCAGTTATCTTTCAAAAAAGTTAGAGCCGTTAATGTCGTGAAAAACCGCATATTTCGACACTCACAAAAATCACAACCTACAGGGTACTTTCCGTTGACATAGAACTATTACTATGAAATTTGGCGAGAAACATTGTCTTAGAGTACACATATAGAAATAAATCTTAAAAACTGTAATTTCTTATTTAAATTACAAAAAAATTAGGACCTCAAAATTCCCAAAATATGGGTTCAAAATTCAAATTGAGTAAATCGTATCATGTGAAGTATCATATAATAGAACTTCATTATCACATGCTAAAACAGGTTTTAAATATTTTATCAACGTGTGATTTTCGATGAAAGACGAGAAAAGTGAAAAAAAAAAACATTTTTGTCGATGGTTGTTATAGTATAGAGATTTTACTTACTTCCAAATTTTATGAAATTTTCTGGATTTGTACGAAACCCTCAGTGTGCGAGTCTGACTCGCACTTGTCCGGTTTTTATTAACCTAACCTTACTTTTACCTTCTTGAATTTTCAGAAACTTTAGAAAGAAAGAAAACAGAAAATTGTATTTTCATAATAAATGGTATATTAATACAAACTAGGTATAGAAAGTTAATTACTAAGATTAGGAAGTACGAGTACCTACTAGGAACCTACTTATCTACCTAGGTACCTACTTTAGGTACAGCAGATATGTTAGTGCCTATTGTACCTAATACAATGTATTCATGGATTGGTTAATACCATCTATATATACTGACCACCTTATATCCTATCCTATCCTACTAATATTATAAACGTTAAAGTTTGTGAGGATGGATGGATGGATGGATGTATGGATGTTTGTTACTCTTTCACGCAAAAACTACTGAACGGATTGAGATGAAACTTTGCAATAATATAGCTTATATATCAGAATAACACATAGGCTATAAATTATAATGATATATTGCGTATGCGGGCGAAGCCGCGGGTATAAACTAGTTATTTATATATTTTACCATCTATGTGATGACGTATAATTGTTAATCCAAATATTTAATAGAAAGTTGATCTGATTATAATTATGTCACACCATCAAAATTGTGCTTTGAATACTAAATCTACCACTTCCACTAAAACGCGCTGATTAAAGAAGAGTTAAATATATTTCAAAGACTTTTTTGTTTACATCAGAACCCCAAAAAAGTAAAAACGGGGAGTAATAATGTTTTATTCCAAACGGATTATCTCGGGAGCAAGGTTGCGCAAAATCAAGTTATTGATAACAGCCCTCTTTGCTCCGGGCAATCAAAATTATATGGGAGCCGCTGTAATTCAATATTTTACGGCCGTTTTTTGTTATCATCCACACATGGATAACATTTTAGGACTAGGATTTGTAGTTGTATTGTTTGGTTTTTATATTTTTGTCCCATGTTAAGGTACCTTCGTTTTAAAAATTCCCTGCTGATAACTTTTATTTTATGTGGAAAGGTTGATAAAAGATTTAAAAACAACTCGGTTTCTATTCACAAAATATGCCCGAAAGTTAAGAGATGGTATTAATATAATTATTTTTATAAAAATCTTGACCATACAAGATGTTCACCGGTCTCTATCATCATCATCTTGCCCTTATCCCACCAGGCGGGGTCGGCACAGCACGCTTCCTTTCGCCACTTCACTCTATTATACGTTATCTAATCAACAACTCCTTTCTATCGCATATCATGTTTCATCTCCCCTTCCATTTCTGCCGCTTACCATCATGTTTGAGGTTCTTTTCGTGACATGTATAAGTTATATTTCCAATAAAATCAACTGGAAGCGGCTAGAAGCAGTGTTTCTGAACCTCATTTATAATTTTCTTTGTCTCATAATTTTATTAATTTTTGCCATTACTTACACCATATGTAAATATATTAAAGATATTATGTGCTAGTTGTACATTCAACAGGCTTTTGGATACTTTTATACTAAAACAGAAACTCAAAAGCAGAACAAAAATCTTCATTTTCATTCGATCTATATCTGTGATTTTTCAGTTACAAATAACACGACCAACATTTTGCGAGTAAACATTGTAGTAGCTTCAAATGATTCTACAAAAATAACTTGACGACTGAAAACTTCAAGGAAACTTTTTCATAGCAAACAATAACTTAGCAGAGCTATACCTATAAAGGTGTCTGCCCACTATAACTTACCATACGACGACCGTGCTAGGAATGTGTCAGGCAAACAAATATTCTTTGTATTGAACAGTATGAGACTATGCCCACTAGACTGTTCCATCAACAGCACCGTTTCGGTACCGGCAAAGTATTCTCGACGACTATTTACTGACGTACATTGATGGTACGTTGTAGTGGGCCTATCTTAATATATATAAATCTCGTGTCACAATGTTTGTCCTCAATGGACTCCTAAACCACTTAACCGATTATAATAAAATTCGCACACCATGTGCAGTTCGATCCAACTTGAGAGATAGGATAGTTTAAATCTCAAATTATAGTCGCAATTTTAATTTATTTAGCCACGGCAACGCGTGGCCGGGTCAGCTAGTACTCTATAAAATTTAACTTGATCTCTGCGACAGCTGTCAGAAAAATCACGCCTATGAAGTCCTGAATTTCTTAATAGTACAGACAGTACCTGTCAATGTCATTCTTTATGGGCATGCCGATTAATGATGGGCGACGAATGATCGTGACCACAGAGTTTTAGATAGAGTTTTATTTAAAATATCGATAGTTTATACTAACGATATTTCAAATAAACTTAATTTATTATTATTTTTTTTGTATATTTTAAAATTATATAATTTTTTACATGTGTAATTAAATTAAACACAAGTATAAGAAAGAAAGAAAGAAATACCGTTTATTTCATTATCATTATATGTTACATTAGCATCGATAATAGTGAAAAACGTCGATAAATACTATCGTTACATCATTATGAGTATTTAATTAATATCATTACATTATTTGCATGTGTACATACTTGATCTTAAATAATAGTAAGTAAATAAAATCCAATTTCGCACCTTCAACTAGTCATTCGATTTCATTACAACATTGTTCGAAAATCGACTTTTTTCACCACTATCTCAACTCTAAAAATGTCAATCTTCTATGTCAATGTCACTGTCGCAGAGATCAAGTTAAATTTTATAGAGTATAGTATTTGTTATTTTTCGTGCCCAATACGTTCCTAGCACGGTTCCTAGTATGGTACGTTATAGTGGGCAGACGCTTTTATACAAACTGCCTATACCTATCGTCCAGCCCGGTCCCCTTCCATTAACGGTTCATATCGGACAAACAGTTTTATTTCACCGTTCGTTCGAGGCCTTAACAGCTATATCGAAATCCAGATTTGAATGCGTACCTGCCTTTAATGGCTCAGTGGGGTGTGGGACAGGGGACAAGGGAAAGAGATTTTTAGAATTTCGAAGCTAGAAATGCAACACTACTTTTTTAAGCGTAGTATCTCAGCTAGACGCCTCATTTGATTCACAAATAGTTTAAACCTAAAAAGAAAAGACATTGTCTACTGCAGTCAATATGAACATCTGTTAGAATGAAACAATGTGGCAATTGCGCCATTTCGTTCAACATACATCAGTGCCAGATCGAAGGTGTTCAACAAATGCGTGTTTCAAGGGATGACGAGGCACTGAAACCTGGGTTCTCATTGAAGTCCGTACGCATAAAAGCCGGTTAGCTAGTGAGCTCAAAATAGCCCAACAAGCGAGCTTTGGAGATGGCAATTCTATGTCTATTAGTATGATCGAATCAGGGATGCTGCGATCCTTAGAAAAACGATAGTCGTCACGTATACTTGTTGGGCGATAACCCAACGATTGGCCAGTAGACGTAATAGTAGCCATAGAAAACTAAAATATGCCGATAGTGCCACAAAGTTTAGAAAATGATAACGAACAGGAAGCAGTTAGCGTAACGACGTATGTTCACTTTCAAGGTGAAGAAATGAAAACAGTTAACTGGTGTCCACGCTACTTTGTTTTATTTTTTTAAATCTCTCTCCACTTATACCCTGACCCCGGGCCAACTTACAAAGGTCCAGTTAAAATGGCCCCGCAGTTTTCAGAGAACATTTGAATGGGAACGACTTCATTCGCGTTACTGCTGCGATTTCATGCCACTGTGGCTATGGCCCGCGGGCTTACCTGCATTTTCACACATTTTCTGTATATAAAAAGAAATTTAAGCAAAATTTTACTACGAAGATGGGCAAACTAATTAATTTCAATTTATACTTTTAAGATATAAAAAATGTTAATTCATATTTTAAATATGAAAAAATAAAAAAACTTAAATTTTATTAAATAAGATCAATAAAATGATTTCTTTCTGGCAATCTTAGGAATAGTGGAGAGCCATGGAGAGCTATGCTGGGACTCTCTCTGCAAGATCAAATAAGAAATGAGCAGATCCGTATGAGAACTAAAGTTAATACCGACATAGCCCAACGGATTAGTAAGTTGAAATGGCAGTTGGCAGGGCACATAGCGCGGAGGACTGATGACCGACGAGGTTGAAAAGTTTTCGAGTATAGACCTCGTACCGGCAAGCGCAGCGCAGGACGTCCACCCGCGTTAATACAATTTCCCGTTGATTTCAGCCAAATACCGCTCGGGTTTTTGTAGTTGTGTTTTTTACTTTAAACCCCAGAGCAATTCGTCGAAGTCGTGAACCGAACCCTGCAAGGTTTTTAAGTAGATAGACTATGCAACTTGCCACTACATATCCCCGAACAGGTTATCGAATTAAGCAGGGTATTGTGGCCCTCATATCGCTTTAATACCCAGAGCGTTTCAGTCTACATCCCTCCATTTTCATCTATTTTAAACGATATAAAGAATTATTACAACCACTGGTTAGTTAGTTCATAAGAAGCAAGTGTGACACTGAATAAAAAAAAGTTTAGCCAACATCGATCGCAAGAAGAATTCAAAGAGGTATTAAAAGAAGAAACAAAATTCATTCTGGACGTCCGTATCATAATATACTAATATTTAAGCACCGGTTAATGTAATCTCTATTTCTGGTCGGCGAAACCAGAAGTGAATAGCTTTTGTAGATTAGGTGTAAGTATAACAAAAAATAGGTTAGGCTATGTTAGAACATGACAAACAACGCTCGAGCCGAGCGAGCGAAGCGAGCGTGCCGCGGCAGCGGCCGGCGAAGTGCCAGAAGTGAATCGCCTTTATAGAAAAGCCGTCGTAGGACAAACGAATTTCCACGTTATAAATTTCAAATACTTATAGCTCTATAGTTAAAGTAAGTTCGTATAGGCCGGGTGGCTAGCCCTGGTGTCAGAGTTTTGAAGCCGCCTGACAGCCTCTGACATGGCTAAGCGGTTAAAACAACCGGACCTACAATTTAACGTGTCATCCGAGCCACGGTAGCGCTCAGTTGGAAAATGCCACCCGCGGTCACCCATCCAAATACTGCCCGTGCGGAACGTTGCTTAAAGCTCTATAGTTATATTTTACTGAATCATAAAAAAACTATTTAGACTTTTAACACTCTTGTCAAGTGTAAGTTATTGAGTATAGATGATTTTTCAAATAATTAACTTCGATTTGATGCATTTACTTTAATCTTTAAAACCGACCTCTATCGAACTTAGCAGGGAATTTAAGTGACAAAATTCGATTAATGTTACTACAATTAATGTTGCCCAGTTAGCAACTCGGCCATATCGCTTTGGGGTTTAAAGTGCAAATCTCAACTGCAAAAGCCGGAGCGGTACTTGGCTGAAATGCACGGGGATGTGTAATGCAGCAGTCCACCCACAAGGTGGAGGGATGACCTCATTAAGACCGCAGGATCGCGCTGGATGCATGTCGCTTCCAACCGGTCCTATTGGAGATCCATATGGGAGGTCCTATGTCCAGCAGTAGACGTCCTATAGCTGATGGATGGATGGATGGATTTAATCTTAGGAAGGAGATAAAGTAGTTTTGTACGACATTCGTAGTGTGTATACTTAGTTTTGTAGTTATACTGTCTATCACCCGGATTCCATCATCAGACCTTCGTAATGCTATCAATATTGTTTAGTTACAAAAGCTCAATGGATAATTATTATGTTATTAGCAAATTAGTAGCAATTAGCATACGTTCTAAGCTAAAGAAAGCTGTTTAAAACTATGAACATAACCAGAAAATAACCTTACTTAAAATAATAGCCAAAGTAGCCATACTCACAAACATACAAACGTTTGCATCTGCATATTAGTGTGGGTGATATTTCATACATGATTACAGCCATTGACGGTGCATTTTTTCGCCGCTACAAAGCTATGAAAATGCACAAACAGAGTATTCGACGAACATTTGAGAGGAAAGGGATTTTTCGCTCTTTTATGGCTTTTTGATACCTAGCTTTTGAAAAAAATATGTGAATGACTACTATGAGCTGCAGGTTGTCACGCACTATCACATAACCAGTATACCTTGCATTAGTTCGTACCTTTGTTCCAGCTATAGGTGTTCACAGCAGGAACGTGGTCTTTTACTGTATACGTGGTATTTTACTTTATACGTGGTCTTTTACTGTATACGTGGTATTTTACTGTATACGTGGTCTTTTACTGTTTACGTGGTATTTTACTGTATACGTGGTACTTTACTGTATACGTGGTCTTTTACTGTGTATAGACCAAAGTGCTAACGTGCGAGAGGGCTATGCTTGGTGTCTCTCTACGAGATCGAATCAGAAATGAGGACATCCGCAGATACTAAGTTACTAACATAGCCCAGCGGATTAGCAATATAAAATGGCAATGGGCAGTGCAAATAGTTCTGAGAATGGATGGCCAATGGGGCCGTAAAGTTCTCAAATGGAGAACACGGACGAGTAAGGGGCAGCGTAGAACGTCCACCGACTAGGTAGACTGACGATACAATGAAGTTCGCAGGAATGCGCTGCATACAAGTTGCTTCTAACCGGCCTAATTGGAAATCTATAAGGGAGGCCTATGTTCAGCAGTAGACATCCTACGGCTAATACATGGACGGATAGATGAGTGATGATGACTATTTTAAAATACCAATAAGTTTCTTTCAGATCCTCCTCATATTGGTGGAAGTAGAGCGCAGACCTCTGTCAGATCGAAGCAACATGTCTCATCTCGCAAGATCAGTGGTCACAATAGATAAATGATATCAGCAATCTTTATTACCCTAATTATTCTTAAAGCCCCCTGATAAACATATTTGTTCTGCCGTTGGGCAGTTCTTACCGAGTTTAATGACTAATGTTTTACGGCCGGTGCCATAATGACAATAAAAATGTTTTTAATGAGGGTAATGCGGGAAGTTGGTGGCTGTTTACTGGGAATTCCTTTACTGTACCTGGATTACTTTGCACGTAACTTTCTGTCTAGATTTAGAGGCAAAAGTTTGATTACTGTTTTATCAACGTTTGGCTAATATTTGGAGTAGTTATGCGATAAAAAGAAATGTTCAAAATCTAATAAGAGCAAGTTGGAGTTCGAATGGGACTAATAAATCCAATGAGATCAATCTGAAATAGTCTTATGTTATGAGACTAAATGAAAACTACTACTATAATCATAAGCACATAATTAATACATTTTGCATGTGAGCATTGTCATATTTGTAATCATAGTCTTAATTTGACAAACTTATGGTGTAAAAAAGTGCTGCGTATCACTTTTTTATTACTTTTTTTAATACCTAAAATTATTACTATATACTACGGGACTAATCGCGCACTAAAATTACGAGATAAATAAATACCTCCTCATCCCGACGTTTCGGCCGAGTTGCATCGACCGTGGTCACGGGTAGACTGGAATGTGGAACAGCTGCTACCGCCAATTCAATTTCAACTTGAAAAATTGTCACTACGACACAACATTGTCACTACGACAACTCGGTCGAAACGTCGGGATGAGGAGGTTTTATTTATCTCGTAATTATAGTGCGCGATTAGTCCCGTAGTATATAATAAAAAATTCAAATAAATATAAAATATAATAGTTCAAATCGCGAAAGTTAAAAAACTACAATACCTAAAATGCCAAATGTATATTAATTTTATCAGATTAGTTTAGTTATTATCTGTACTAGAACACAGTAACTGATTACGGGGAAAAAATTCAATACAAAATCATCAATTTAGTGAAAAGGAAAATTCAGTAAAAGAAATTAAATTACTGGCTTGTAAACAACAAACTCTATTAAACACAAAACTCTTCCCAATTGATCGATAAACAAAAATCGTGTAAAACAGCATGTCGAACAGCCATCGAGATCTACGAGCAAAAAACAGCCGTTCACAAAAAGCTCCCGAATTGGCTACTTTCATAAAAGAGGCTTTCTCGAAAATCTTATAGCAATAAAATTAAACAATGAACGCGGCTATAAAGTAAGCTAACAAATGAACACAATGGATGGGATGTTTTCGACCACCCTTATGACTATCCCTTAGGGGAAATGCGAACTAGTGGGCTGTAGGATGACAATCATTTTGCGTATAATGTGTAGTTTTATGACTGGCTTTAGTAAAAAGTATACTATTGATTTACCAGTGTGTGTTGCCAGTGATGACATATGACACTGAAACGTGGTCTCTAACTATGGGCCTTATTAATACGCTCCAAGTAGCACAACAAGCTATGGAGAGGGATATGCTCGGAGTATCTCTGCGAGATCGAATTAAAAATGATGAGGTACGTAGAAAACCAAAGTTCCCACCTAGCCCAACGGATTGGCAAGTTGAGAACACATAGCAAGGAGGACTGATAAGTGATGGGGTCGAAAAGTTCTTGAGTGGAGACTACGCACCGGCAAGCGCAGCGTAGGACGTCCACCCACAAGGTGGACAGATGACCTTATAGAGACCACATGATCGCTTTGGATGCAACCTCTATGGATCATGCTCTATGTCCAGCATTGGACGTCTTATGACTGATGGGTGATAGATGGATACAATTTATTATAACTATAAACTAAATAAAACTTTTTGACGGCTGTGAAATTAGCTACAGGCTGCGGGAAAACTAATCCTTGCGCAGCTGTTTATACTCTATAAAATTTAACTTGATCTCTGCGACAGCTGTCAGAAAAATTACGTCTATGAAGTCCTGAATTTCTTAATAGTACAGACAGTACCTGTCAATGTCATACTTTATGGACATGCCGATTAGTGATGTGATCGTGCCCACAGAGTTTTAATTAAAATATCAATAATTTATACTGACGATATTTTAAATAAAACTTGATTTATCATTAATTTTATTGTATATTTTAATATCATTACATTTTTTACATGTGTAATTAAATTAAACCCAATTATATGTTACATGAGCATCGATAATAGTGAAAAACGTCGATAAATACTATCGTTACATTATTATGAGTATATAACTAATATCATAACATTATTTACATGTGTACATACTTGATCTTAAATAATAGTAAGTAAATGAAATCCAATTTCTCACCTTCAACTACTCATTCGATTTAATTACAACATTTTGAATAACGATTTTTTCCACCACTATCCCAACTCTAAAAATGACAATCTTCTACTGTCGCAGAGATCAAGTTAAATTTTATAAAGTATAGTCAGCATTGCACTTTATTCGCAGCGTGTAGCTAACGTCACAGCCGCTGAATGTATGATTCAGCCGATAGAGTCTGGCTAACGAAAGTTGATACTGACAAAGCGCGGCAAATTTAAAAAATATTAGTATGGCAGCCCTAAACTGAGAGGGAAACACTTTCTCTCACTCACACGATGTAGCATTGTTACCATACTGCGATTTTAATTCTTCCAAATCTTTGGAGGAATCTCAAAATAAAACATTTTTTCAAGTTTTAACTTGTCGTGTAGGAGTTTTATTTTCATAACGTTAATTATTTTTTTGACGTTATTATTATGCCAAACTGAGGCTTTGCATTTCTCTCCAAATGATCCAAATGATTTCAACGCGTAGCTATCTACTTCATTACGGTGAAGACTATAATAATATAATGAATCATTTTGTTCAGTTTTGTGACATGACGTAGGTTTGAAAAAATGTTTTTAATCCTACTAATATAATAAACGCGAAAGTTTGTGAGGATGGATGGATAGAAGGATGGATGTATGGATGTATGGATGTTTGTTACTCTTTCACGTAAAAACTACTGAACGGATTGAGATGAAACTTTGCAATAATATAGCTTATATATCAGAACTAGCTTAAAACCCGCGGCTTCGCCCGCGTTGTCTTAGTACATAGGTACTTACTTAAAATGAAAAGAGCCCGCGGTTTGATCTACGTTGTCTTTATACATGCTTATAATAATATCTAATAGTCCGCAATTTGGCCCGCATTGTCTTAATACTTGCTTAAAATTACTTGCAAGGATAATGCCCACGGTTTGGTCAAAATTGTAACAGTATTAGGCAAATACTGTTACAATTTTGACCAAACCGATAATGATAATAGATCACGGTTTGGCCCGCGTATTGTTAGTACTTGCTTAAGATGGTTATTTATAGGACGCAGCATGGACTGCCATGTCTTAATACTTGCTTAAAATCATAAAAGCTCACCGTTTGGCCTGCATTGTCGTATTACTTACAATGATAATAGCCCATGGTCTGGCCCGTATTGTCTTAGTACTTGCTCAAAATGATAAAAGCCCGCGGTTTAGCTCGCGTTGTGTTAATAATTAGGTACTTACAAAGATAGTAACCCACAGTTTGGCCCACGTTGTTTTAATACTTACTTAATTAAAATAACAGCCCGCGGTTCAACCCGCGTTATCTTGGCATTTGCTTATAATAATATCTAATAGTTCGCGGTCTGGCTCGTGTTGTCTTAATAAATCCTTAAAATTATAATAGCATGCCGTTAGCCTGCGTTTTTGTATTGCTTGTAATGATAATAGCCCACGGTCTGGCCCGCGTTATTTTCGTAACTGCTTAAAATGATAAAAACCCACAGTTAGGCCCGCGTTTTCTTGGCACTTACTTAAAATAATAGTAGCTCGTGGTTAAGCCCGTATTAGGCTCGATTATGAAGGCGCCATCGTAATTATAATAGCTAATTATCATAATTATATCTGTTTCATTTTCACTTGAAGCATTCGATAGAGAGAACACTTTTTATGTTGTTAATAAATTTACTATGGCGTCTTCATAACTGAGCCTATTATTGTATTACTTACAAAATAATGCCTACGGTTTAGCCTGAATTGTCTCAGTATTTGGTTATTTAATTTACTTGTATCTAAAGCTTATTACAGAGTACATACGTGAATTTTTTGATGATAAATTGCCGAATTTCTGAAATTAACTCAATAATAAATAAATATATAAAATAAATATTGGAGGACATCTGACACACGGTCTCTGATCCCAAACTAAGCAAAGTTTGTGATTTGGCTGGCAGAGACTGATATACTACATATACATGTATTTCAATGTATGTACTGTATTGTATACACCACCGACCATACTCCTATTTTTAGGATAATTCCAGTCCATCCAAAGGTTGCCTGGTAGAAATCGCCAAAGGCGATAAGGCCGCCATTGTACAGCATATTGTATAGTTTCTGTACTGTGTTTCTGTGTACAATAAAGATATATTTATTTATTTATTTATACATGTAGGTTGACTGGCAGATAATGCTGTTTAGCGTTAAGTCCTCCTTTTGTACAAATAGTGTGCAATAAAGTGTTAAATAAATAAATAAAAATACATTAATAACACTCAGACACAGAGCAAACACATATGAACATCACATAAATATTTGCCCTGGGAATCAAACCCACGCCTCTTTGACCCAGGAGTCAGAGTCAACCACTGAGCCACCGAGGGAGCCAATAATAATAATTGTATGAGTAACTATGTAAGAAATTTCACTTTTCTTTGCTGGAAAACATTGAGGCAACCTGTACGTACGTAGAAAAAATCAATGTCGTATGTGAATTCAGCAACCCATGCTTGGCCGGCGTGATGGATATGGCCCAATTACCCTTCGCGGATAGGCCTATTTTCAGTCATCCATCAGCCGCAGGACGTCCACTGCTGGACATAGGCCTTCCCTATGGATCTCCAATAAGACCGGTTGGAAGCGGCTTGTATCCAGCGCGATCCTGCGGTCTTAATGAGGTCATCCGTCCACCTTGTGGGTGGACGTCCTACTCTGCGCTTGCAGGTACATGGTCTCCACTCGAGAACTTTTCGACCCCAACGGTCATCAGCCCTCCGCGCTATGTGCCCTGCCCATTGCCATTTCAACTTGCCAATCCGTTGGGCTATGTCGGTAACTTTGGTTCTTCTACGGATCTCCTCATTAATGATTCGATCTCGCAGAGAGACTCCAAGCATAGCCCTCTCCATAGCTCGTTGGGCTACTTGGAGCTTACTAATAAGGCCCATAGTGAGAGACCACGTTTCTGTGCCATAAGTCATCGCCGGCAACATACACTGGTCGAAAACTTTCGACTTGAGGCACTGAGGTATGTCGGACGAGAAGACACTACGCACTTTTCCGAACGCTGCCCAGCCGAGTTGAATTCGTCGATTGGCCTCTTTGTTGAAGTCGGACCTACCTAACTGGACTACTTGTCCTAGGTAGACGTACGAGTCAACGACTTCAAGAACCGAGTTTCCAACAGAAATCGGGGTAGGTAAAACATGGGAATTACACATGACATTCGTCTTGTCCATGTTCATCTTAAGACCCACCTGTTTCTATTATCCGTAGTGCTATCCGTAGTGCTATCCGTAGTGCTATCCGTAGTGCTATCCGTAGTACTTATTTTCAGTAGTGCACTATTAATTAAGGCCGGTACAGGTATTCGACATGTTTCATTAAGTCATTAGAAATTTAATTTTCCAGGCAAATGAAAAAATGGCACACAAGTCGTAATTCTAGTCAGGCATATTCTAGAATGCTATTATACTCATAATTTGATTAACTTTTACAATGGTACCAACCCCAAAAGCACGTGAATAAAATCAGCTGTTCAACACAAAAAGTTCATCAACCCGCGACAAAATGTATGGAAAATGTGGGTAATTTTCGCTTGTCAGGGTTGATCCCATAGTAAAATACCTATATTGATCCATATGTGCGCTAAGCTTAAGACTATTGGCTCACAAAATAAAAAAAAATCGTAAACTTTTGGGGACCCATTTTGCCCCATTTAAAGATAAACTATCATTATCATAATCCTAGATACTACATTATTTAAAAAAGCGCATTGAAGTTTTGGGACGTTTCTGACCCCTAAGGATTTTTTTAAGGAAAACTTAGAAAACACTTTGAGACTAAATAAAAATTATGGCTGTACCATAATTTTTATTTAGTCTCAAAAGCATCTATACAAAGTTTCATGTCAATCGGTACAGGGAATAAGAAGTTACATGCAAACAAAAAGAGCCCGTTTTACCCCGTAAGTTAGAGTTGGGTACGTTTTTCATCCTTAGTGCTTCATTATGTCGTACGATGTACGTATATTCCAAATTTCAAGCTCGTATCTACAGCGGTTTGGGCTGTAGCCTAAACTTATTAATTTTGAGTATCCCTAAGGAACCTTATAGATTTTTCTGGATTTTATTAGTTTCTGTATTAAAACATGCTGTGTGCTTCCTTTATACCAATTTTCAACCATAACCGTTCAGCTGGTTCGATGTAATTGACGCTTTTTTCACCAACTTTGGGACCTTATTTGACCCCTTAGATGAAGAAAATTCGAAAAAACAGGAAAAAACGTGACTTTTATTTTGTTTGGAAAGCACGTATACAAAGTTTCAAGTCAATCGGTACAGGGAATAAAAAGTTACATACAAACGAAAAGGGCCCATTTTACCCCCTTAGAGGTCGAAAGTTCAAAATTTTCGTCTTTATTGCTCCATTACGTCGTTCAATGTACCTATATCCCAAATTTCAAGCTCATATCTTCAGCGGTTTGGGCTGTAGCCTAAACTTATTAATTTTGACTATCCCTAAGGAACCTTATAGATTTTCCTGGATTTTATTAGTTACTCTATTAAAACATGCTGAGTGCTTCTTTCATACCAATTTTCAACCATAACCGTTCATCTGGTTCGATGTACGAGTAATTGACGCTTATTTCACCAACTTTGGGACCTTATTTGACCACTTAGATGAGGAAAATTCGGAAAAACAGGAAAAAACGTGACTTTTATTTTGTTTGGAAAGCATGTATACAAAGTTTCAAGTCAATCGGTACAGGGAATAAAAAGTTACATACAAACGAAAAGGGCCCATTTTACCCCCTTAGAGGTCGAAAGTTCAAAATTTTTGTCCTTAGTGCTCCATTACGTCGTTCAATGTACCTATATCCCAAATTTCAAGCTCATATCTTCAGCGGTTTGGGCTGTAGCCTAAACTTATTAATTTTGCGTATCCCTAAGGAACCTTATAGATTTTCCTGGATTTTATTAGTTCCTGTATTAAAACATGCTGAGTGCTTCCTTCATACCAATTTTCAACCATAACCGTTCAGCTGGTTCGATATAATTGACGCTTTTTTCACCAACTTTGGGACCTTATTTGGCCCCTTAGATGAGGAAAATTCGGAAAAACAGGAAAAAACGTAACTTTTATTTTGTTTGAAAAGCATGTATACAAAGTTTTAAGTCAATCGGAACAGGGAATAAAAAGTTACATACAAACGAAAAGGGCCCGTTTTACCCCCTTAGAGGTCGAAAGTTCAAAATTTTCGTCCTTAGTGCTCCATTACGTAGTACAATGTACCTATATTCCAAATTTCAACGTTATATCTTTAGCGGTTTGGGCTGTAGGCTGTCTGTCAGTCAGTCACTCAGGGAAGCCTTTTATATAATAGACTAGCTTAAAACCCGCGGCTTCGCCCGCGTTGTCTTAGTACATAGGTACTTACTTAAAATGAAAAGAGCCCGCGGTTTGATCTACGTTGTCTTTGTACATGCTTATAATAATATCTAATAGTCCGCAATTTGGCCCGCGTTGTCTTAATACTTGCTTAAAATTACTTGCAAGGATAATGCCCACGGTTTGGTCAAAATTGTAACAGTATTTGCCTATAATGATAATAGATCACGGTTTGGCCCGCGTATTGTTAGTACTTGCTTAAGATGGTTATTTATAGCACGCAGCATGGACTGCGATGTCTTAATACTTGCTTAAAATTATAAAAGCTCGCCGTTTGGCCTGCATTGTCGTATTACTTACAATGATAATAGCCCATGGTCTGGCCCGTATTGTCTTAGTACTTGCTCAAAATGATAAAAGCCCGCGGTTTAGCTCGCGTTGTGTTAATAATTAGGTACTTACAAAGATAATAACCCACAGTTTGGCCCACGTTGTTTTAATACTTACTTAATTAAAATAACAGCCCGCGGTTCAACCCGCGTTATCTTGGCATTTGCTTATAATAATATCTAATAGTTCGCGGTCTGGCCCGTGTTGTCTTAATAAATCCTTAAAATTATAATAGCATGCCGTTAGCCGGCGTTTTTGTATTGCTTGTAATGATAAAAGCCCACGGTCTGGCCCGCGTTATTTTCGTAACTGCTTAAAATGATAAAAACCCACAGTTAGGCCCGCGTTTTCTTGGCACTTACTTAACATAATAGTAGCTCGAGGTTAAGCCCGCATTAGGCTCGATTATGAAGGCGCCATCGTAATTATAATAGCTAATTATCATAATTATATCTGTTTCATTTTCACTTTAAGCATTCGATAGAGAGAACACTTTAAGTTGTTATTATATTTAGTATGGCTTCTTCATAACTGAGCCTATTATTGTATTACTTGCAAAATAATGCCTACGGTTTAGCCTGAATTGTCTCAGTATTTGGTTATTTAATTTACTTGTATCTAAAGCTTATTACAGAGTACATACGTGAGTTTTTGGATGATAAATTGCCGAATTTCTGAAAGTAACTCAATAATAAATATATATATAAAATAAATATTGGAGGACATCTCACACACGGTCTCTGATCCCAAACTAAGCAAAGTTTGTGATTTGACTTGCAGAGACTGATATAATACATATACATGTATTTCAATGTATGTACTGTATTGTATACATACACCACCGACCATACTCCTATTTTTAGAATAATTCCAGTCTATCCAAAGGTTGCCTGGTCCAAAGAAATCGCCAAAGGCGATAAGGCCGCCATTGTACAGCATATTGTATAGTTTCTGTACTGTGTTTCTGTGTACAATAAAGATATATTTATTTATTTATTTATACATGTAGGTATGTAATGGTGGCAGATAATTCTGTTAAGCGTTAAGTCCTCCTTTTATACAAATAGTGTGCAATAAAGTGTTAAATAAATAAATAAAAATACATTAATAACACTCAGACACAGAGCAAACACATATGAACATCACATAAATATTTGCCCTGGGAATCAAACCCACGCCTCTTTGACCCAGGAGTCAGGGTCAACCACTGAGCCACCGAGGGAGCCAATAATAATAATTGTATGAGTAACTATGTAAGAAATTTCACTTTTCTTTGCTGGAAAACATTGAGGCAACCTGTACGTACGTAGAAAAAATCAATGTCGTATGTGAATTCAGCAACCCATGCTTGGCCGGCGTGATAGATATGGCCCAATTACCCTTCGCGGATAGGCCTATTTTCAGTCATCCATCAGCCGCAGGACGTCCACTGCTGGACATAGGCCTTCCCTATGGATCTCCAATAAGACCGGTTGGAAGCGGCTTGTATCCAGCGCGATCCTGCGGTCTTAATGAGGTCATCCGTCCACCTTGTGGGTAGACGTCCTACGCTGCGCTTGCCGGTACATGGTCTCCACTCGAGAACTTTTCGACCCCAACGGTCATCAGCCCTCCGCGCTATGTGCCCTGCCCATTGCCATTTAAACTTGCCAATCCGTTGGGCTATGTCGGTAACTTTGGTTCTTCTACGGATCTCCTCATTAATGATTCGATCTCGCAGAGAGACTCCAAGCATAGCCCTCTCCATAGCTCGTTGGGCTACTTGGAGCTTACTAATAAGGCCCATAGTGAGAGACCACGTTTCTGTGCCATAAGTCATCACTGGCAACACACACTGGTCGAAAACTTTCGACTTGAGGCACTGAGGTATGTCGGACGAGAAGACACTACGCACTTTTCCGAACGCTGCCCAGCCGAGTTGAATTCGTCGATTGGCCTCTTTGTTGAAGTCGGACCTACCTAACTGGACTACTTGTCCTAGGTAGACGTACGAGTCAACGACTTCAAGAACCGAGTTTCCAACAGAAATCGGGGTAGGTAAAACATGGGAATTATACATGACTTTCGTCTTGTCCATGTTCATCTTAAGACCCACCTGTTTCTATTATCCGTAGTGCTATCCGTAGTACCTATTTTCAGTAGTGCACTATTAATTAAGGCCGGTACAGGTATTCGACATGTTTCATTAAGTCATTAGAAATTTAATTTTCCAGGCAAATGAAAAAATGGCACACAAGTCGTAATTCTAGTCAGGCATATTCTAAGATGCTATTATACTCATAATTTGATTAACTTTTACAATGGTACCAACCCCAAAAGCACGTGAATAAAATCAGCTGTTCAACACAAAAAGTTCATCGACCCGCGACAAAATGTATGGAAAATGTAGTTAATTTTCGCTTGTCAGGGTTGATCCCATAGTAAAATACCTATATTGATCCATATGTGCGCTAAGCTTAAGACTATTGGCTCCCAAAATAAAAAAAAATCGTAAACTTTTGGGGACCCATTTTGCCCCATTTAAAGATAAACTATCATTATCATAATCCTAGATACTTCATTATTTAAAAAAGCGCATTGAAGTTTTGGGACGTATCTGACCCCTAACGATTTTTTTAAGGAAAATTTAGAAAACAGGTATAGTCATATTTTTTATTAAGTCTCAAAAGCATCTATACAAAGTTTCAAGTCAATCGGTACAGGGAATAAGAAGTTACATGCAAACAAAAAGGGCCCGTTTTACCCCGTAAGTTAGAGTTGGGTACGTTTTTCATCCTTAGTGCTTCATTATGTCGTACGATGTACGTATATTCCAAATTTCAAGCTCGTATCTACAGCGGTTTGGGTTGTAGCCTAAACTTATTAATTTTGCGTATCCCTAAGAAACCTTATAGATTTTCCTGGATTTTATTAGTTTCTGTATTAAAACATGCTGTGTGCTTCCTTCATACCAATTTTCAACCATAACCGTTCAGCTGGTTCGATGTAACTGACGCTTTTTTCACCAACTTTGGGACCTTATTTGACCCCTTAGATGAAGAAAATTCGGAAAAACAGGAAAAAACGTGACTTTTATTTTGTTTGGAAAGCATGTATACAAAGTTTCATGTCAATCGGTACAGGAAATAAAAAGTTACATACAAACGAAAAGGGCCCATTTTACCCCCTTAGAGGTCGAAAGTTCAAAATTTTCGTCATTAGTGCTCCATTACGTCGTTCAATGTACCTATATCCCAAATTTCAAGCTCATATCTTCAGCGGTTTGGGCTGTAGCCTAAACTTATTAATTTTGCGTATCCCTAAGGAACCTTATAGATTTTCCTGGATTTTATTAGTTACTCTATTAAAACATGCTGAGTGCTTCTTTCATACCAATTTTCAACCATAACCGTTCAGCTGGTTCGATGTAATTGACGCTTTTTTCACCAACTTTGGGACCTTATTTGACCCCTTAGATGAGGAAAATTCGGAAAAACAGGAAAAAACGTGACTTTTATTTTGTTTGGAAAGCATGTATACAAAGTTTTTAAGTCAATCGGTACAGGGAATAAAAAGTTACATACAAACGAAAAGGGCCCATTTTACCCCCTTAGAGGTCGAAAGTTCGAAATTTTTGTCCTTAGTGCTCCATTACGTCGTTCAATGTACCTATATCCCAAATTTCAAGCTCATATCTTCAGCCGTTTGGGCTGTAGCCTAAACTTATTAACTTTGCGTATCCCTAAAGAACCTTATAGATTTTCCTGGATTTAATTAGTTACTCTATTAAAACATGCTGAGTGCTTCTTTCATACCAATTTTCAACCATAACCGTTCAGCTGGTTCGATGTAATTGACGCTTTTTTCACCAACTTTGGGACCTTATTTGACCCCTTAGATGAGGAAAATTCGGAAAAACAGGAAAAAACGTGACTTTTATTTTGTTTGGAAAGCATGTATACAAAGTTTTTAAGTGAATCGGTACAGGGAATAAAAAGTTACATACAAACGAAAAGGGCCCATTTTACCCCCTTAGAGGTCGGGAGTTCGAAATTTTTGTCCTTAGTGCTCCATTACGTCGTTCAATGTACCTATATCCCAAATTTCAAGCTCATATCTTCAGCGGTTTGGGCTGTAGCCTAAACTTATTAACTTTGCGTATCCCTAAAGAACCTTATAGATTTTCCTGGATTTTATTAGTTCCTGTATTAAAACATGCTGAGTGCTTCCTTCATACCAATTTTCAACCATAACCGTTCAGCTGGTTCGAAGTAATTGACGCTTTTTTCACCAACTTTGGGACCTTATTTGACCCCTTAGATGAGGAAAATTCGGAAAAACAGGAAAAAACGTAACTTTTATTTTGTTTGAAAAGCTCGTATACGAAGTTTCAAGTCAATCGGTACAGGGAATAAAAAGTTACATACAAACGAAAAGGGCCCGTTTTACCCCTTTAGAGGTCGAAAGTTCAAAATTTTCGTCCTTAGTGCTCCATTACGTCGTTCAATGTACCTATATTCCAAATTTCAAGCTCATATCTTAAGCGGTTTGGGCTGTAGGCTGTCTGTCAGTCAGTCACTCAGGGAAGCCTTTTATATAATAGATAACACATAGGCTATAAATTACAATGATATATTGCGGGTGAAGCCGCGGGTAAAAACTAGTACAATACTAATATAATAAACGCGAAAGTTTGTGAGGATGGATGGATGGATGGATGGATGGATGGATGTATGGATGTATGGATGTATGGATGTTTGTTACTCTTTCACGTAAAAACTACTGAACGGATTGAGATGAAACTTTGCAATAATATAGCTTATATATCAGAATAACACATAGGCTATAAATTACAATGATATATTGCGGGTGAAGCCGCGGGTAAAAACTAGTACAATATAAAATACCCCAATTTAATGGTTAATCCACGAAGGTAGTAGAACCGTGTGTTGCCATTTAAAAAGTTTGCGAAAAATACCAGTATCAACTTTTGTTAGCCAGACTCTAGCAGTTTTTGCCTTAACTTTAGTTTTTGTACAACTGAGTGATGAATTATTAAACAGTTCACACGAGGTTATCAAAAATTTATTCAACAACTTCTTAAAACCTAAAAAACACATTGCTTGCCACTGTTCCTCTTAAATTTTGAAGGTAAGATTGCTTTTTAATGTGAAGAACATACATAGGTACCTATATCATATTACCATAAAAACACATGACATAGTCTACGGATTTCTCATTTCTGTTTTGATCACATAGGGATTAAGTAAGTATAATCTACTCCATATGATGGAACTCGATGGTATTTTGGTCAGGTCACGAGTGACTTGTAAACATTATACTTAAGTACGTAAAACCAAACGAATAAGCAACTTTCAGTAACAGTTTCGATCTATAACATCAACATTCTAAAAAGATAAATCACATCAAATATTTCTCTTAGCAGGTTTATTGCTGTAGACAGACTGATTTATAAAAGTCGTTTTAGAAAAATCAACTATAATGGGAAAATTGCTACATCGATCATACATTGATCCGTACGAATTATTCGAATTCCGTGCACGGTCGAAGTCGGTTGTAACATTTCAGGCAAAAACAATTATTTAAAAATCATGTTTTCATGATAATCTTTGATAATAATAACTTTTTTATCTCATCGAAACACGGCAGTGCGGTGTCACCATCGATAAGTAACCGATATATCACCCACCTTTGTTTTTCGTGAAACTGGGCCGTCCTTCTGAGTTATTGTCCTCTTACCTCACGACGTCCACGGGCAGGTGTCCGCAACATTTTCTAATTTTACTGAACATTTGATAATTCAATTAAAACTAGAGTTTTGTTACATTTTCTGGATTAGATAGATAGATAGATATTTTTTTTCTAACACAAAGAGCACAAATAACACAGATAACAAAAACATAACTATAGCGTGTAACAAGAGACGGCCTTATTGCTAAAAGCGATCTCTGCCAGGCAACCTTTGGATGGAATACGAATATAGAACAAGTAAAGACGGTGTACGTAAACAAAAAAAAATCGTACTTATAAAACATATTAGATCAGATTTATTAGGATTATAGTTGTGGTCAAGTGTGAACATAATGTTATTTTGCTATGAAATATAAACATACAAACAAATTATTTATTTTGTAACCCGGTCAATTTAGACCAAAAAATGAGAGTAAAGTTACATAAAGTCCCAACAAGCTGAATTTCAGTGAAATTGTTCAAAATATAATTATAAACAATGTTTAGAAGTTCCCCATCATTCCCCTGTAAGGAAAAAAAATATTCAAGGTCAAAGGTAAATAAAATGAGTTTTTCGCGATTTTCAGCAAAACGGTAAGTTTTATCATAAAAGTACGTCAGACAAAAATTGTAGATCATAAAATTATCTATAAAAAATGTGTCAATACTTCAAAAAGTTATAAAAGTTGTTATCGTCATTAATATGCATGAGTACGCCACGTATATGTATATACGTGGCGTCTCTAGAGTTGTTTTATTTTATATCTTTTTACCAAGTTCAAGTGTGGCTAGGTTATCAGCTAGACCCTACAGACTGGGGTTGGAAGTTGGTCAACAATATATTAGAGCCAGTTCAAACTTTACTTCCACCTGCGCCGGAAAAACTGCTGAACACTATTTTTTGCAACTGCAAAAAGGGATGCAGTGCTAAATGTGGTTGCAAAAAAGTCGGACTGTCTTGTTCTTTGGCATGCACAAATTGTCAAGGCCGGTCGTGCTTTAATATTGAATCACAAACAATGGAGGATTCGTTTGACTCCGACGAAGTATCATGCGATACATCGCTATTGACGCAATTTACTTGCATCCAAAATGAAGATGAAGAAGAAGCAGGAGAAGAAGAACAAGAAGAAGGTCAAGAAGAAGAACAAGAATTTGAAACTTACGAATAAGAAGAATAAACTTCAACACTTTTTTTTAATTTACATCGCTTTTATCTTTCCCAAACTTTTAAAATTTCTGTTATTATGCAATAGTTTTACATTAAACAGGATCACAACTGACCCGTGGAGTAGGCCTACTGGGGAAACCACGTTAAAAAAACGCGCTAAGTACACTACCTCATAGGTGGCGTGGAAACGTGTGCATATTATGACGATAACAACTTTTATAACTTTTTGAATCATTATATCTCAGAAACGGTGGCTCGTAAGAAAAAAAAATATTGATACATTTTTTATAGATAATTTTATGATCTCCAATTTTTGTCTGCGGTACTTTTATGATAAAAGTTACCGTTTTGCTGAAAATCGCGAAAATCTCATTTTTTTGACCTTGGACCTTGAATATTTTTTTTTTCCTTACAGGGGAATGATGGGGAACTTCTAGACATTGTTTAAAGTTATGTTTTGAACAATTTCACAGAAATTCAGCTTGTTGGGACTTTATGTAACTTCGAATGTCTAAATTGACCGGGTTATTTGACATAATAAACATTTTATAGTAATGCTTGATCCATAATTAATTACTTTAATTGCTTTTCTGTTATGATTTCAGGTTTTATGCAGACCCAACATCCAAGTATCGGCAAGTGCTACGTAGGACGTCCTCTCGCAAGGTGGACGGATAAACTCATTATCGTCCTGTGGCCGAAATGGCAACGACCGATGATGACGAGGATAGGGGTGTCTCATAATAAAAGAAAATTAGGAGAGGAGTGACAGGTTATCGTTAACATCTGGTGGATGCAACGCATGACCATAGATGACCGAAATGCTATTGTTCACGCTCAACGTACTTACAAGCCATGGATTTGGCATTTTTTTTTTGTTATTAGCATTGTCATTTAGGATGGTAATGTTCTTAGCATGCTGTGTACGCTACCAACTGGCAGGGGGCTAGAGACTCTCGTCTCAAGATAATCCAAATGAGATCTAGAGAGATCTGAGTCCGTAAATCATTAATTGGTTTTTATGTGCTTCGAGTTAGTAGTAGATTAAGTATGTAGTTTTAGCTTAAGTATGTAGTAGTACTGCTGTACCAACCTTTAAAATAGACCACTGTAAGACGTAAGTCTCTTGTAGACGTAGGTTTATTATAAATTAATCATCCCAATGTTACAAACAACTTTGTCTATTGGGCTAACAAAAAATTCGAGAAAAAAAAAACAGCTGTTCATACATTTTGACGATTCCGAGTTGCAATTTTGTATGTCCCGAATTTTGGGTTGGTCCCATAGTAAAAGTTGTTCGTAATTATGGTCTGAATCACCCCCTTTTGGCTTAGTGCAGGGTAAGCAAAAAATCCTGTAGAATAAGATTATTTGGTCCAAAACCATAAAAAAAGAAGATAAAATGTAGAAAATGTTGTTGACCCCTGGCGGTCGTCAATCATGCCTGCAGCGCGCAGTTAGCTATACCTGACTGGGTATAGATTGTTACGGCCTCGTCCGCTACGACAAACTTGTAAATAAACCGAAAACATTGAGCAAAACATCTACAGAGAAACTATCCATAAAAAGATGTTGAAAGTAAATAGATAAGATACAGGGTCATAGCCCATAGGTATTAAACGCAAAACTTTTTAAGGTCAGGTTAGTCTAGTAAATCTACAAACAACTTTTGTTCTAGGACTTTTGGAAAATCACAAACGAAAATCACTGTTTTTTTTCAGCATTTTCATACGACAAGTTCGTCAACGCGCGACAAAATATATGGAGAAGCAATTTTTTTGCGAATTTTCAACACGTTGTACAAAAGTTGTTTGTCTAGATGTGCTAGACCCGCCCTTAAACAGTTTTGTGTTTAATACCTATGACTCTGTTTTTTTTTTTAATTTGGAATAGGTTCGCGTTTGACTACACACTGCCTGATGTTAAGCAGATGCGCGGTAAACTTAACAGTACTCGCCAAGACGAATGTGAACGTGTCGTTTCATTGCAGAGTTCCTATGACCACCTTCCAGCTCCATCATCAGTCCCTGTTTATTATTGAAAGACAAACTGTTCGCCACGACGATTCGAATTAGCGAATCGCAGCGTAGGACGTCCACCCACAAGGTGGACGGATGACCTTATTAGGACCGCAGGATCGCGCTAGATGCAAACCGCTATCAACCGGTCTTATTGGAAATCATTAGGGGAGGCCTATGTCCAGCAGTGGACGTCCTATGGCTGAAATGATGATGATGATGATGATTCAAATTAGCCCAAACTCGATGAGGTTGTATAGTTTCATTACGAAGTTCCTTTGGCCGCCTTCCAGCTCCATCATAACATCAGCACCATGACAGCTCAAAAAAAAGGGTAATCGGAAATTGGATCAAATTCAATTTTCAAGATTTGATGACAACCGCCGGGCAGGTGAAAGTACATAAAAGCTTGTAAAAAAGCCGAATGTACAGTTTTTTGTACGAGCACTAAAATAGCGAAATATTTCAAAACAAACCTCTGAACTGATAGCGCCTGCAAAAACCTAGGAGCAAAAGGTGATGTCCACAAGTGGTATATTATTCAGAGAAAAATCGAACCGAGATGATATATACATCATTTGAAAGCTTGTTTTATGGGCTTCCCAAAAATATTAAATCTAGATTTTTTCACCCCTCCAATTTTTTTTAAATGTGAAAAATAAATTGTATGAAAAATAACAATACAGCTTATTACTTTTTCTAGTTTAGAGATAATAAAGTGCTTCTTTCGTTATTTTACTTGCATTCGTAGCTGATTCTTCCACATTCATCACTTAATTTGCTAAAATTAAAAATTATAATCTACCAGTGTGACCAGTTAGTAGGTACAACGTGACAAAAAAAAACACTTTAAAAGTGTGTGTAATTGGCAAACATGCTTTTATTTAACAATTTGGACGTTAATTAATCAGGGTTGCTAGAGATAAACTACCTATTGGGCCAAATATATTAATTAATCCTAATAAATTCAAAATTAATTTTATAAAACTCGGAGGGCTCTTTTTTGTTTTTAACTGTTGTAATAGACTCAGAAAAATATGAACTTTCTCGAAATGTAGCGAGTGTTGTGGTTAGAATTTTTGATTATTATTATACCAGCCTCCATACATTTTGTGGACATGTCCTTTAAAAAAATTAATAGCGCCAACCATAAATCTTATATGTAATCATATTAGCAATACAACATAGGTATTATAAATTTCCAACCGGGCCGATGAAATGAACTTGCATTCGATGCGACACAGAGTAAAAGTAATCAAGTCTAACAGTGTGCTTTAATGTTTTGAGATTTTTCTCTAGATTTATTTTTCTCTGTGCCAAGATCAATGGATGGTGTAACTTAGTATACTCGGCGTTATTCAGCAACGCCATTATGTGGATTATCGCTTAACTTATGGAGCATAACAGTATAATGCAATATGTTTGCTTAATGGGATGCTTTTTGGGAATTGCGCTGCGAACCATTCGTATAATACGTCAGTACTTTGGGACAATCTCGATGTGTTTGTTTTATGGTCGAACTATGATCAGATACGACAATAATAACATCCAAAAACCGACTAACCGTACACATAGTTAAATTGTCTGTAAACAGAAGCATTTCATTAGATTTTTAACCACTTAAATTATGCAGTAGTAGGACGACCTCTAATGACTACGTTGTGTATTTTAAACGAGAAAAAGAGAATATAATAGATTTACTTCTAGATCATCCATCCATCCATATAATGTTGTTTTTAAACTTTCGCGATTTGAACACATTACACGGGGTAGACACCCCGTGACCACGGTCGATGCAACTCGGCCGAAACGTCGGGATGAGGAGGTATTTATTTATCTCGTAATTTTAGTGCGCGATTAGTCCCGTAGTATATAATAATAATCCATCCTATCCTATGGCTTAAATAGGACGTCCACTGCTGGACATAGGCCTCACTAATAGATCTCAAATAAGACCGGTTAGTAGCGGCTTGCATCAAGAGTGATCCTGCGGTTTTAATGAGATCATCTGTCCACCTTGTGGGTGGACGTCCCACGCTGCGCTTGCCTGTACGTGGTCTCCAGTCAAGAACTTTTTGAGCCCATCAGCCATCGGTCATCAGTCCTCCGCGATATGTGCCCTGCCCATTGACATTTCAACTTGCCGATTCGCTGGTCTGTGTCGGTAACTTTAGTTCTTCTACGTTACTCCTCATTTCTGATTCGATCTCGCAGAAAGACTCCAAGCATTGCCATCTCCATAGCTCGTTGTGCTACTTGGAGCTTATTATTGCCTCGGTGGGTCAGTGGTTAGTGAACCTGACTTCTGGATCAAAAAGGCGTGGGTTCGATCCCCACCAGGGCAAATATTTATGTGATGAACATAGGTGTTTGCTCTGTGTCTGGGTGTTATTTAGTTCTATCTATATAAGTATGTATTTAAAAATAAGTATATGTAGTATATTAGTCTCTGGCAGCCATATCACAAGCTTTGCTTAGTTTGGGGTCAGAGGCCGTGTGTAAGATGTCCCAGAATATTTATTTATTAATTATTAAGGCCCATCATAGTAAGAGACCACGTTTCAGTGCCGTAAGTCATCACTGGGAACACACGCTAGTCGAACACTTTCGACTTGAGGCACTGAGGTATGCCGACGTATAGTGGTTAATAATCAAGTACATGATTTAGTCATCAAAGGGATATTTCTCTAGACGACGGGTGAGCATATTTTATCATATCATTGTACTCATGTTTCATACATTTTGTCTAGTAATTGCGAATATTTTGTATTTAAATGCTAATTTTTATCCCGATTTCAGGGTTAGCTCCATAGTGAAAGTTAGTCATAATATTGAGTACGATGATTTTCCTGAATACGTCCGTCAATTAGAGATATCCTACTTCCTACTAATATTATAAACGTGAAAGTTTGTGAGGATGGATGGATGGATGTATGGATGTTTGTTACTCTTTCACGCAGAAACTGCTGAACGGATTGAGATGAAACTTTGCAATAATATAGCTTATATATCACAATAACACATAGGCTATAAATCATAATGATATATTGCGTATGCGGGCGAAGCCGCGGGTAAAAACTAGTACTCCATATAACAGAAAACTTTGTTGATAACTTTGTACGTGAGAATAATCATTGCACTTCATCAAACCACCTATTTTCCCGTATTCTTCCAAATGCCTATTCTACCAAATGCCTAGTCTTGAAGAGGGAATCGAACCTGTACCCACCCGCAATTAATCCACTCGCATTGACACCCCGGGGATAAATCTAGCGGGAATATAATTACAAGTGGACCGGGAAGGGGATGAAGGTTTCAATGGACCCTTTTGAGGGTAGTTTTTGTTCAGGTAACGTAGCTGGGCCTTTTAGACCGACTATCTAAAAAGCAAGATTAAGAAAGTATCAATTTTGGATCACTTTCGTATACATATGATTTGATAATTATTATATACAACGGGACTAATCGCGCACTAAAATTACGTGATAAATAACTACCTCCTCATCCCGACGTTTCGGCCGAGTTGCATCGTCCGTGGTCACGGGTAGACTGGATATGATTTGATTTTGTGTAAACTAAGTGCTACCATAACAGTGCTTAGTGGCACTTATTTTAAAAGTGATACCATTCAAACAAACGCACTCACATAAGCATAAGATTATTAACACATATTTTCAGTGGATCCGAAAAGAAGGAAGTTTTTCGATTTCTCCATACAATTTTTTTTAGTTTCAATATTTGATCGCTATTTTAGTGCTGTGTTATTTTTAGTTCTGTAGAGAAATTTTAATCATGACGGTCCATGTCAGAGGCCTTCATGTGGCTTAGAAACTCTGACAACTGTAGGCCAAGCATGCGGCCACGAAAAGAACTCTTTTCGACGTGTCAAAAAGTGACAGATACCTATTTTATACTATATATAACGGGACTAAACTCACGTGTAGGGATAGTCGTAACGACTATAGTTTCGGTCGCATTCGGCGACCTTTCTCAAGTTGGCGAGTGCTAGCACGCGCCGTCTCGCAATTGCGAGACGGCTCCGCTAGCACTCGCCACGAGCCTCGAGCCTAGTGTGGGACCAAAGGATATTTTGCTTATGAATCCTGAATCTAATTATCTTGCCAAATTTCAACTGTTATTCATGTATTTCAATTTTAGTAAATAAATAACTTTGATTTTGACTTTTGGTCCAGTAGTTTTAAAACAGTACCTACCAGAAATTTCATAAAAAAATCATCACCAGCCAAAAGGCACAGCAAACTTTGCCACTTTCGCTGAAGAAAATTGCCTTTGATTTTGAAAAGCTTTTGTATGAAGTCAGTTGTACAGTTTTTATCAAAACAATTGCACTAACAAACTCTCTTCATCACACTTCTAAACATAAAATCTGTTCACACTTATAAAACAAACACAGCCGATTTTAAAGCCGTATTCACACAATAAATTAAACAAGTCATAAAATGTGATCGCCAATCCAAAGTAGGGTAACGATCTCACGTGGTCCTATAGTGAAGCGGACTAGTTAACTTTTACAAAGGACTCCTTTGATTCGAATACTCTACAATGAACATCAAAAACAACCAAAGTGCTTGTAAACATTTTATACTTATTTGAACTTTGAGACCGTAATATAGAGTTGTTTTTGGTATGGGTTTGATTTTAAGGTGTAGTGTACATAGATTTTTGGACGATATTTTAATAGGAGTGTTGAGTAATACGGTAGTTAATCAGTTTAAGTGTAATTTTTATTGCAGGCGCGTGTATGTGTGTTATGATTATGGTATAATTATTTATATAAGTACTTTAGGTTATTGAATCCTTGGGGACATAGTGCGCAGTAAATTTTGATAGTATCCATCTAGGTTTGAATAGTTTACGTTTACGATATTGTTTGTGCTGTACCTATTACTGACTTACTAATGTGGATGTTATCGTTAGTTTGTTTTAGATATTTCAACTGCTAGACATATGCCTCCCTTATAAATCTATTAGAAGCGACTTGCATCCTGCGGGATCTTCCGAACGTTCTACACAGCACTTGCTGGTACGTTTTGATTGATTGGTCATCAATGTTTCGTTTTACGTGGCCTGCTCACTGCTATTTCAACTTACCAATCCGTTTGGCTTTGTTAGTCCATGTATGACCTTTCATGGCACTTAGTATTACAATCCTTAGATACGATTTTTTCCTCACCTAAAACCCAGTGGTGTGTAAATTCGTAAATAACTTTCAAAGTAAGTTACAGTAAGCTTTATAATGGTGATTGCATCAACCACCACTTGTAGAATATCTCACAATATTAAACCTACTTAATTTCATAGCCAGCCAGGAAAACGGTCACAATTTTGATTTCATTTGCAATTAAACTATTTGACTTATTTTTATCCAATCTATAGAACACAGATTGATTGTTTACACCGATGGAAAACTAACCTTTTCCTACGTTTTCGATAAAAACCTCGTTCAACCATTATCATTTGTAATACTAATCAGAGTCTTTCAGATTGTAATTCTAATTTTTCAGATTGACACAGTCAGTCTAGAGCCATCTTTAGTCCAAGATGGATTGTTTTGTTTGATTTTTGTTTTTTCTTCTTCTGGGGAAGTGCCTACGCTGGCCACCTTCAGGACCTTCAAAGGTCCGAAGACACGGTCCTAAATAAACCGTCTGAATTTTTGTCTAAAATATACCCTTTTTAGATTTTTGACGCGTCGTCTTCGCGGCCCGCAAGACCTACTACTCTCGAAAACGCCTGCGGAATCTCTGAACCGCGGCTCGAGGGCCCTCACCTGCTTCTGCTGAAGACTCGGCTTGCCTCTTCTTCGACCGCTGTGAGAAGCCCTCCCTCCAGTTATATACTCCGTGATTTTTTAACTACGTCGACGAGAAACTCGGTAAGTCTAGTGTCCTTATATCTTTGTCCCTGTATGTTTTACTCGTATAATGACCCTGTAATAAATAGTATATAGTATGAAGTGCTTGTTTCCTTGCTAACGCTAGTCTGGGCAGGTCTAAGACAAGCGTTTCATTACAACACCCATACTGTACTGTACTGTATCAGCCTTTTTTTTAATAGACCACTGCAGGACGTAGGCCTACCAATGAAGGGTGGATTGGGCCATATCCACCACGCTGACCCGGTGCGGGTTGGTGGATTCACATACGCCATCGAATTTCTTCTATGGACATATGCAGGTTGCCTTACGATGTTTTCCTTCACCGAACCCATAAGATTTTCGTAATAATCTACGGCGATAACGAGTAAAATGATACTCTCTCATAAGTCTGTCATCTAATCGTAACCCTAGCATATTTTTAATGTGTAGTAATTCCCACTTATACTTATATCTTATAAGTGGTGTTCTAATTACAGCCAGATGTGAATCGGCTGCCGATACGCCACTGATGCTCTTGCGCAAGATGTTATAGCCAATTACATAGATAGTACCTACAAGCCAAAGAAATGTATAGAGATATTACTTTTTTTAATGGGCAAGTACTTTTATTAACTAGTAGTTTTCCGAACAGTAGAACACGCTCTTGTTTAACTGAATTTTCATATTCACTTATTTTGTTTTCAATTTTGTGCAAATTAATTATGTATTTTTTGTTGAATGGCGATACCAATTTTGGCGGTACTGTAATGTATTTTTTATTTACGATACAAATTTTGTATTTTTAATTATAGTATTAAGTATACATCAATGAATAATTCTGATTCATAAGGCTATATCTCGACTCGTTCTTGATCGATTTGGTTCATATTTACAAATATTGTTTGAATTAGTTATAAAGCGATCTTGCCGAATATAACTGAAACCGGGTGATAAATAGCGCGACAGATTTTTTAGCGCGAATTGGTAAAGTTAAACAGAGGCGTTCGTTGTTTCAGTTAATTCAAAACATTCAGGTCAACGTGTTAATTGGCTCCGTTTCTTCGTAAATAAGAATAAGTACCTGAAGTAAAATAAAATAGCCGTTAAAATTAGTTGCAAATTTTTCGTGACATTTAAATATATTTTAGCCACTAAGTTTGATTTACTCGTAGCTTGTACTGTAATACGGTAAAAATTATAATGTATATGCATATTTTTGTAAATAAATAAATAAATACGTTAGTCTCAGGCGTTTCGAAGAATAAGTCAGGCAAACCCACATTCATACCTCAACACACACACACACACACACACACACACACACACACACACACACACACACACACACACACACACACACACACACACACACACGCACACACACACACGCACACACCCAACCAGTCGCACTCACATTCTGACTTGAAAATATTATAGGTACAATAATCTGTGACAAAATGTGATCCTTCTTTAACAGGGACCAAATCTCTAAAAAAAGTGGCGTTATCATCTCTATAGATGTCCAAAAAAGCAGATCCACGACATTTAGCCATAATGCTTCAACTAAAACTTTAATTGCTAAAGGCGGTTCCACACTAGCACCTAGCTCATCAATCATGTTAACTAATGTGTACGAGGCTTAAGTTCAGACAAAGGTTAGTACTTTGCGGATCATTTATTATTATGTTTAATGATGTAAGGATTCCGAGAGATTAGGCAGGAATAGGTGCGTAGTTTAGTTTGACTTTTAAACTCATAATTATGTTAAAGTAGTGGCAGCTAATGAATTAAATGGAGTCGATGTGAAAAGGTACTAAAAATAATTTTATTTAGGTAGCTCAGTAATTTTTTTTTTTATTTTTGACCGACGATCCGGAGGAGGTATTTTTTTATGTATAATCCCATAACTTAAAAACTCATAAATTTTTTCATAGTAATCCGATTTCAAAAATTATTTTTTTATTGGAAAGCGTATAACTTCGAAATTGGTCCCATTTAAATTTTATCGAAATCGGCTGAGCCATTTTCGATAAATCAACAATAATGTGAAAAATGCTGCATCGATTCGTGAGAAATATTCGCAAATTCTGTAAGCGGGTGAAGTCGGACATGCTATGTTTTGCAAAAAATAATTGTTTACCTAGTGTAAATAAATCACAAATTGTTTTCGTCATTATTGCTATCATTATCAACTGTAAGACATTCACTTTTTTCATTTCCTAACATTTTGATGTCTACATGTACCTATTGTAGATACTTAAGTCTGATAAAGTTGAACAGTTTTAACTAGAAACTACGTTATGAAATGTACCTGTGAGGTACCGCTGTTTTGTTGTAAATGCCACCGACGGTCACCCATCAAGTGTCAAAGTTTTTAAGTTGTAAAAAGATCTCTGAAACAACGCAACGCTCAGAGCACAATTCGACTAGTTGTTTCTTACTATGAACCAGCATCAATAGTAAGATCAGTATTCTTTCTACTTTACTATTAAAATACTGATTATAGTGTGTAGTCAAACGCAAACTTATTTGAAATAGTAAATAGTAATAGTAGCACAGTGACCAGGTGATCAACAAATTAACACTTAGTCAAGCGGTTATAAGCACTAAGCGCAGTAATAGCGATCAAACAATCCTTCTGATGACTTAAAATCTTTGAACACTACGGCTAAGGATCATTATCAACTGTAAAACATCAACGTCTGGACATAGGCTTCTGCTATGGACTTACAATAAGACCGGTTTGAAGCAGCTTGCGTTTAGTGTATTCCGGCGGTCTTGATTATATCGTTAGATTTTTTGGTGGCAAAATATACTCAATTCATTTTTCAAGAAGAAATATATCCACTTGCGTTTAGTGTATTCTACAAAATATATCCATCAGCTGTAGGTACTTCATTGCTAGACATATAGTTAGAAGTTAGAAGATATAGTAAAAAATAAAACATGAACTAAAATTAAGTCCAAAATTTGATTTAAATCGCTAAAACTCTTTCCGAGATACATAATGTAGTTGATTCTGAAAAATTTTATCCACAACAAAGTTACAGTGGGTTCAAATTGACCTGAAAGGCTTCGAACACGAAAAAAAAGTACACTACGTCCGTGTTTTTTTGCTCAAATTGTAGTTTAAAGTAACAATACTATTTCGAGCTAGGATTACTTTCGAATTTATGGTTATGATTTTTATGTCTCGGAGACATAAAAATCATAACCATAAATTTCAGATATATACTATGACTGTGCAGCCGTTAGCTACGAATCAACTTTTACAAACCTTCTCAAACGAAACTAAACAAATAAACACCACCAGCTATTAATTACTATGCTCTAATTCTACGATCACGACGTTTTCAGCGAGTTTTCGGAGAACAGCTAAATAGTTTTCACCGAAACATAATAGATCGACCCCTTTGTAGTTGTATAACAATAATTTAACCTGAAACGTACCGCATTAAGTCACCGCTCACTAAAACCGTGAATTTATTAGCTGATCAAAGACATTTTTAAAATTTCCATTCACGAAAGAGCCTTAGAAAACTCAACTCTATGTCTACTAACCTACAACTGCATTTCGTTTCAAAAAACTTACTAATTCTATATAATGCATTTAAACTACCCAAACGGCGTGTTAGTTGCTTTAAAAACACTCTACCGCTGTAAATAGCGCTCTAATTTCTTCAACGTTCAATTGGATCTTTTGAGAATCTTATTGAGACAAGGTTTTAATTAGTCCTGTGGAATTGTACGCGATTACAAGTGTAGACAAAATAAACTATACCATCTGAGTCACTTCAGAATTAGGTTACAATCGATGATAATTATAAAAAGGAGATAGAGAAGCAGATACGTTACAAATTTAAGGTAATTTTAAAAATACTTTTTTTTCTTATCCCACTTATTATACATGAAATCATATTTCGTATATTTAAGATATATAATTTACAATTGTCTTTTTAACTATGAGAATGAATAACAATAAGTGGACCGTTTTGTGCCCGACAGTTGAATAGTAATTAAAAGGAACAATTTAGTTTTTATAAAATATAAACAGTAAGCATGCTAACTAAACATAGAGAAATATTTTTGCTACTTAACGTTTTAAATTTCCGTCTGAACTTGCAAATTGTTATAGTTTAATTAAAAAACCGGAATATAGTTTTACCATGAGTTTAAATATAACACATCTCAGCCAATAAAAATCATCGGTTCCACCTGAAGTGGTCACAACAGCACTGAGTCATGTGAAATATAGTTAAAGCATATTTACAGTCTTTTAGAGCGTATTATACTCGTAGTTTACTTTTACAGTCATTTGCGATGTCTTCATGATTTATCGACCTTTTGAAGCATTTGGACGATGTGTCACTGTCATATACTGATAGGTGTGAGTCAGACATAAAAAAAAACTATTTTGTGTTGCGTTAAGTGTTTATACTTACCTATACTGTTTTGGGTTAGAGATTCATTCAGACTCATAGCGTAGTGCTGCCAGTCTACGGATGGGTGACCCCGGGTGGCATTTAGAAATTGCTGCTGTTCGCTACCGTGGATTGGATAGAATGAACTATTTAGCTTTGTAAGACGTTTTCAAGAGACTTAATAATTCTGATGCTAGGGCTAGGCAGCTGGCCTATACGAAGTTACCGGACAAATAAATAAAAAAAAAACCTATCTTTAGTTCTGGAAATTGGTTGAAAAACATGATTGAAGGATTAACGCGGTGATCAAATTCTTAGAAGAAAATTTATTCATTATAGTTTATACAATACTTATAAGTTTACATTTCTTGCAGGCGCCTTTCAAATACCATTTTCAATATAAATCGTCTCCAAAATATATCTTTACCAAGCACAATACGAGTACACTAAACGACTCTTCTACTTACATAAGCTCAAATTTATATCCCCAAATAGCAATGACGTGTGACAAATATAATACAAACCATCACCGGCGGCTCTCCAATTAAAATAAAACCAAAAACACCTCATTATGTCATTCTCCACCATTAATTTATGACTACTACTGCACTTAATACTTGTCTGAAAATTTTATACCACACTCTTTTGTCACGTTTCATTTGCCACATTAAAATAAACAGGAACAGGGAAAATTAAACTCTATAGTTATAAACTTAAGGTGGGTCAGATGGTAAAGATATCGTGGTAAGTCAAGCCCCAAATGTTTGACTTCAAATAGGAATTAGTAACACGCAGTAATTTAACATATTGTCTAGCGTCACGGATGCTTACTACGAAAACAATACAACTTTCAATTTAAACTTTAATCCTATGGACTAAAGTTGAAAATTCTTTCAAAATCGTAAACGTAAATAGATATTTCGTCTTCGTCATTTAGAAAGAATGGAAGAATAAAGAGGTGACTATATTAGGCGGTGTTATAATTGATTTTGTGTCTAAACATATTTTGGGTTTTGTTATAAAATTAATGGATCGCTGACATGAAGTTGACGGGCTAAAATTAAAATAGAATTGCTCATTGGGCTATAACTATTTATATACTAAAGTTATCAAAATATTTGACTGATTACTAAGTTGTTGCATCAGTTGAGTCTAACATGTTTTGAATTAAATGGACATGGACAAGACAAAGGTCTTGTGCAATGCTCATGTTGTACCCACCCCAATATCTGTTGAAAACTCGGTTCTTGAAGCTGTTCGTCTACCTAGGACAAGTTGTCTAGTCAGGTAGGGTTCGACTTCAAGAAAGAGGCCAATTGCCTAATTCGACTAGACTGGGTAGCATTCGGAAAATTGCGTGACGTCTTCTCATCCGACATATGTAGGTACCTCAGTGCCTCAGGTTAAAAGTGTTTGACCAGTGTTTGTTACCAATGATGACATTTGGCACTGAACCGTGGTCTCTTAAAATGGGCTTTATTAATCAGCTCCAAGTCTTGCTGCGAGTTCGAATCAGAAATTAGGAGATCCGAAAAAGAAACAAAGTTACCGACATAGCCCAACGGATTGGCAAGTTGAAATGGCAGGACACAAAGCAAGGAAGACTGTTGACTGATGGGTTCTAAAAGTACATACGAGCAAGCGTTTATTGTCCACCTACAAAGAGGACGGATGACCTCAAGACCACATGATCACGCTGGATGCAAGCCGCTGCCAACCGGTCTTATTGCAACTCTATAGGGGACGCCTATGTCCAGCGGTGAACTATGGCTGAGACGACGACGACGACTATTGAGTTAATGATACTGATCATAGCAGTAACAAATAAATGATCTTTAATTGCAGTGATCAGAAAAAAACACTTAGTGAAGTTGTGTTACACGCACTGAACTAAACTACCAAAGAGTTTTTTTTAAATGACCGAACACTGAACTATATGAACTATATTGAACACTACGGCTGAGGACAACTGTAACCACCTGGTTTATTTTAACTCAATTTTATACCAAACAATCAGTTTCAGAGTGATCAATAGAACATCAAACGGACGTAGATCGTCGTCCATGATAAGATTCTTGACTATATCAATGGTGCCGACCATTTCTTTGACTGAAATGCCACTGAAGTGGTTTGGACAAAACCACCCCATTTTGGATGCCATCTTAAAGCCCACTCATTATAATTGGCATAATTTCCAAAATAATCAAGTGTCAAACCCAATGGCTTCAAAAGGGAATGGCACAGGAGCGCATCAAGGAACCTGATAGTGGGAGCCAAAAAGATCTTGTTACAAAGTCGGCCCAGACTTTAAACGTTAGACGTTAGGTTTGTAACTACAGTAGCTCAAAAAAGCGTTAAAAATGGTAAACAAATTTGCAGGAAAAAGTTATTTAATGCTTAATCCAATTTAATGTTTACTATGTGTCAAGTCAAGTATGGCCGCCAAATTATACGATGCCATAATAAAAATAACAAATATATGAAATTACTTTAAATAGAGACTGTTTTAAAAAATAGTAAAATCATTTTTCAAAACAAATATAGCAAATAATCAAAAGCTGTACAAGGCAGTGGCCAAATCACAATACATTTTTGCAATATCTCCTTTGAATATAAAACGTTAAGTCCTTGTAATAATCGCTCTGTAACCTTACAGATTTAAGTGGCTATATACTCGTAAATATTTCAAAAATAAAAGTACAGTAACATAGTCAAAGAATTTTGTTAAAATATCTTCTATTAGCTGCGCCCCGCGGTGTTACCCGCGCTAGTCCGAAATAAAAAGTAGCCTATGTGTTAATCTAATATTTAAGCTACCTTCATCCCGCATTTCATCCAAATCGGTTCGTCCGTTTGTGCGTGAAAGAGTAACAAACATCCATACATACTCACAAAATTTTCGCATTTATAATATTAGTAGGATACTCCATTCGCTCAATGTTCTAGCTGCGTCAACTTAGAACTTGGCCTTCAAATAATTTAACTAAGTAAGCGAGGGTAATCCCCGCGTGCGAAAGTGCTCTTACGTATTTTAATTTTTAAAAATATAAAATGTCGCTGAAAGTGATTGAAAATCATGTTTTGGACTTAATCAAGACTATGGCTGACCTCATGGATGAAGTCAGCTCGCTAAAAACAATGGTGAAGGAACAAAATGCCCTAATATCCAAGCAAGCCGTGATGATTTCTTACCAAGGTGAAATCATCGCTCAAATAAAAACGGATTTGGCGGGTAGTTCCGTGGTCGAAAACCAAAAGACGACGACTGAAGCCACGCCGTCAGCAATCCAGCGACCGATGCGACAAGCGCGGTTAAAAGCGGCCACTGCAGCGGCCCAGAAAAAATCCAGCGCCATAAATACACGCACACTGACCACTGACACAACACCGACATTGAAAACACCCGAGGTTAGTGTTAACGAAATCACTACTAAAACAAAACCCGCACTTAACAAAGCAGTAGCTAGTACGAATAACGCGACAAGTCCAGTAGCAGCTGTAAATAACACACTTGCACACTCAGGATCGAACGGCGACTGGATTAGGGTCGAAAAGAAACGACCGACTCACAACGCGCGAAAAATAATCACCGGGTCGGGTAAAATTGACAACGAACTCCAGACCGTGGAGCGACTTAAGCACATTCAAGCTTGGTCATTTGCGCCTGAAACTACTGCACAGAATGTTAAAAATTATCTGAATAAAATAAAACAATGTGATAATTACACTGTTGTCAAACGAGACATTAGGACAGACAGACATGCCGCATTTGTTATTGGTTTCCCCGAGAGCCTATACGATTTAATTAGTTCGCCGAGTTCGTGGCCGGCTCAAGTGAAGCTATCAGATTGGTTTCTCGTCAGCCGCCGCGGAGGACGGGGTGAGACGGCGCGCGGCGGCCAGTCCTCTCTCACTGAGCCACGGCGGACAGACGTCCGCGCCGCATAATGCGCCTGCGGTGCAGGAATCTCTCGTCGTATGCCACCAGAATATCCGATCAATAAATAACAAAACGGGACAGATCGAAGTACAACTACGAGGTGATCTCAACTGCGACGTTCTTGCACTAACGGAGCATTTCCAGAAAGAAGAACAAATTCAATGCGTGACTATTGACGGTTTTAAATTGGCTTCGTTTTATTGTAGGAGGCAGTACGAACACGGCGGTTCATGTATATTTATAAGTGATAGGATGCGTTGCACTGAAAACACTGAACTAACTTCGTTGTCCGTAGAACAATATTTGGAAGTGTCGGCTATTAATTTAATAGAATTAAGGTTGACGATTGTGTGTTTGTATCGTACGAATTTAATTAGTAATAAACACTTTTTAACACATTTTGAAAGATTGCTCGATAAGATTACAGAATTAGGTCTGCACTGTATTCTTGTTGGTGATTTTAATTTCAGCGCTGAGAGTGCATTAAAGAGTGATCTTAATACGTTAACAGATCTAATGACAACGCATGGCTTGACCAACGAGGTGGACTTTCCGACACGAGTGACTGCATCGACGTCCACCAGCCTGGACCATGCCTACACGAACCTGCCGGCGGGCTCGATGTCCGCCGCGCCTGTTATCACTAATCTGAGCGACCATCTCGCTGTTAAATGTACACTAATCGTACATAAGCATGTTCCTCAACCACTTGTGCGGTATGTTAGAAGTTTTTCTAATACCAATCGGCATAACTTTGCATTGTCTTTAGACAGCATCGATTGGGAAGATGTTACATCGCGGAACAGCAATGCTTTAAAGAAAGCTACCTCGATCCTTAACATATTTAAAAATAAATATGACACGTGTTTTCCTTTGAGAAAGGCGCACATTAAAAAACCTGACTCATCTTGGGTAACACCGGATGTAATTAATTATAAGGATTTGCTTTTTGACATTATTGAAATTGGTAGGAAGTATCCAAATAATGTTGACATCGATATCCTAATTTCTGACATGAATAATTTATATGACAAGCTAATTAAAATGAACAAATCGAAATACTATTCTAATTTAATTAATTTTAGTAGTAATGCCTCTAAAACTATGTGGAATATTGTTAATAAAGAAAGAGGAAAATTCAATTCTCCTCAGCAGGACTTTACTGATCTATTAAAACAGCCGGATGGTACGCAGTATCCTGACAAAAAATCTGCCGTCAGCGCTATTAACGCCCGTTTCGTGAACGCATCTCTAGTTTGCTCGGCGCCGCGCGCGAATGCTGCGCGGGCGCTCAGCACGCTGGCCGCCGCGCGTGCGCCCGCCGATCAATCACTGCGGTTTCGTAGGTTTAGCGCGGATGAAGTGCATCGTATTGTGATGTCGCGAATACCGCCGAAACCATCAAAAGACATATACGAGATGTCAATGAAATTAATAAGATTAGTGATTAAGTCCCTAGCCCCAGTATTAGCCGACCTATTTAATACTTGTATAAGGGAAGGATGTTTTCCGAGTCCTCTAAAAATCAGCAAAGTGTCGCCATTGTATAAGGGAAAAGGAAAACGAGAAAGCATAGACAGTTATAGACCGGTCTCTATAATACCCGCGGTAGCTAAAATCTTTGAAAACGGATTGAGCACTCGACTCGGAGATTTTTTATCAAACACTAATGCTTTATCCGATCGGCAATACGCTTATCGAGCGGGGCGCTCTACAACATCACTTACGCGTGAGGTGGTACGACGCATCATTTCAGCCCGAGAGGCCAGGTGTAAGCAGCAGGTGGCGATTCTGTGCTGCGACCTATCGAAGGCGTTTGACGTCGCAGACCACGCCGTGCTAGCTGCTAAATTGCTGCACTACGGAGTGGCGGGCCCGGCTCACGCCGTCTTGACGGATCTGATGCAGGGAAGGTCGCAGGTGGTGGTCGCCTGTGGCGGCGTGCACAGGTCGGATCCGATGACGTCAGATATGGGTGTGGCCCAGGGATCCTCCGTGTCCAATATAACGTTCTCCTTGCTCCTGAACGACCTGCCCGACGCCATGCCCGCGTCCGACGTGCTGATGTACGCGGACGACGTGGCCGTGGTAGTAACGGCGCCGACGGTCGACGCTCTGGAGCGGAGATTGAACGACACGGCCCTCCAGCTATCTGAGTGGTTCCACACGAACGGTCTCGCTCTGAACATATCAAAAACTCACTTCGTCCAATTTAGTCTGTCGGGTAAGGCCGTAAGACCTTTATGTGTACTGGTAGATGGAGTGAGGATAGAAGAGCGGAGTACGACTACGTTCTTGGGGTACGAGATCGACCGAGGACTGAAGTGGGACGCTCATATAGACAAAGTCTGTGGTAGGCTGGGAAGCGCATGCTTCGCTTTAAGCCGGGTGGCAAAGGTAGTTCCACAAGAGGTAGCGCGAGCTTGCTACTTTGCCACAGTGCACTCGCAGCTGCAGTATGGGACGGAAATATGGGCTAGAGCCGCGGATTGGGAGCGAGCGTTCATCATGCAAAAACGTGCGGTGCGGTGCATCGCGCGCGTTGCATGGGACACTCCAGCTCGCCCATATTTCAAGAAATTAGGAATCCTCACACTGACAGCCATCTTTATTTATCAAGTGGCGGTGTATGCCAGGATGAACTTGGCGGCGTATCCAGAGCGGGGCTCCGCGCACAGATACCCCACCCGGCACAAGCATAAGCTGCAGGCCGTCCCCCACTCCCTCGAGAAGTCATCTAAGCTGACTCACGTCATGGCTCCGACCGTGTATAATACCTTACCTATAGAAATAACGTCGGCAACAAGCTTACATTCTTTTAAAAATAAATTGAAAAATTGGCTTATCGAGCAATCTTTCTATAGGTACGACGAATTTTATAAACGTTTGACATAACTCAATATTTGTTTTAATTCGTATTTCTTTATTTATGACATTTGTATTCTTATTATTAATTTGTTTTTGGATTGAATTTTGCTGACATTGTATTATTTAATTTATTAATTATTATTGAAATTGAATAATTTTATGTTGTTAATCTATTACATCCAAAGATTACATAATTGTAATGAATGTATATCAGTTGACGTGTAAATTGACATTTTACCAATAAATGACTTATGACTTATGACTTATGACTTAACTAATTTTATTTTCATTTCATTATTAGATATTTATTATTACTTCTTATTTTTGATATTTTATTTTGAGATTTTATAATCTTTGACATTTTTATAATCATTGACTTGTTCTAATTGTTTTTATTTTGAATGTTTTTTTTTGCTTGTTTAAAGTGTAATTTTAATTGTTATGTAGCTTGTCGCATGCCTTGGCTCATGCTCTTAGTGCGGCAAGCAATTAACTTTAATAAATTAATTGGAACAGAGCCCCCAAACACAGATACTCACTACGGCCCTGGAATCAAATCTATTATTTAAAATCAATCTCTGGAACGGTATAATTTTCTTGTGAAATAGGACCGACTATTATGCTTTGAGTGTCTTCAAATATATTTTAGGCATTCAAATTCTGTCGTGCTTTTATAATTTGGGAACTTGAGATCTCAATATTAATCTACATTTATAGCTGGAGTGAAAGTTTTAGTGCTTATTTAAGTAGGCTGAATAATGCTGAATATTCAGCTATTTCATTTTGATTACAGTATTACTAGTGGCCCTTTGTCCGTGTTAAATAGTTTAGGTAAGTAAGAGGAATAATCTTGCCCAAATTTATTTATTAGTAGGTCATGTGTAATGCCCATGTTGTACCACCCCAATATCTGTTGAGAGCTCGGTTCTTGAAGTTGTTGACTCGTACGTCTACCTAGGACAAGTAGTCCAGCTAGGTAAGTCCAACTTTAAGAAAGAGGTTGATCGCCGAATCCGACTCGGCAGCGTTCGGAAAATTGCGTGACAGCTTTTCATCCGATATACCTCAGTACCTCAAGACGAGAGTTTTCGATAGTTGTGTGTTGCCAGTGATGACATATGGAACGGAAACGTGGTCTTTTAATGTGCGCCTCATGAATAAGCTCAAGATAGCCCAACGTGCTATGGAGAGGGCTATGCTCGGTGTCTCTCTGCGGGATCGAATCAGAAATGAGGAGATCCGCAGACGAACCAAAGTTACCGACATAGCCCAGCGGATTAGCAAATTAAAGTGGCAATGGGCAGGACAGATTGTTCGATGAACGGATGGCCGATGGGGCCGGAAAGTTCTCGAATGGAGACCACGGACCGGCAAGCGCAGCGTAGGACGTCCACCGACTAGGTGGACTGACGATATAATTAAAATCGCAGGAACGCGCTGGATGCAGGCTGCTTCCAACCGGCCTTATTGGAAATCCATGGGGAGGCCTATGTCCAGCAGTGGACATCCTACGGCTGATAGATAGATAGCTTTTGATCGCGGCTTAGCCCGCGTGATATTTTGATTTTTGTGCTATCCCATAGGAACCTTTTATTTTTTCGGGTAGGTATCCCATTTATCACTTATTCCGTCTCTTAAACTATGTCCATGCCAAAATTCAAGTAAATCCGTTGCTCCGTTGCTGCGTAAAAGAGGAACAAACCAATAAATACACTTTCGCTTTTATAATATTATAGGATTACATAATTATTAATAGTAATTCCTAACAAAATGGCTTTTTATTCATTTATTCATTTGTTTTATTACTGAGGCCAGGCTACATAAAAAAGGAGCGGAGAGGCAACGACGGAGAGGACATGTTCGTAAGTAGATGGCCAATCGTCGTAGTCCGTAAGTCCACTTAATAAATGCCATATGTGCTTATCAACAGACGAGACATAGAGCTGAACTCAGCGGAGCTTGTTTTTTTTTGCATTTTGAATATTATATGGTAGCCAAATGCATATATTTTGCATAAAAAATAGATATGCGTCATAATTACATGGCTCCGTAAAGTTGTGAAGAAAAAGAGTGTGATTTATTTAGAGTAAAAATTGGACATCTGTTTTTCTGAATGGTGATCTGAGTTTTAGCACTGTTGTCTTAGTTTTCAACTACACCTGAAGACTTCTGATCCACAACTTTGTTATTGTTAAGGATTTATATAATGTCTCGATTTCTGAAATAAAAACTTTTCATTATTTACTACCCCATTGCCTGTGTCTACTAATTGAATCGGTTTTCAAATGCAGCAGGCATAATTGTATGTTAGAATGGAATAGCAGCAAAGTGGATAATTTCAGACCGGGGCTGCCGATCTAATTGAGCTGTCGAGCTGCAGGTATCCATAATAAAAAGGCTTGAAAAGGCTGTCGGTTCATTTTATTCAATGAGGCTAGGTTACTGTAACATTGCAGCCGTTTCATCTTGTGTGTGAACAATTTATGCCACTTTTGTACTTGATATAATAATAATATGTCTTTATTTCGGAAAGATACATATCGCCTGCCTGGAAGAAATCGCCATGGGTGATAAGGCCGCCACTTTATAAGAAATCTTTTTTTTTTCGTATATGTGTAAATAGTGTTTATTTTTAAATTGTAGTTGTAAATAAAGAGTTTTGTCTGTTTGTGTCTGTTTGTCATATCCAAAATTAAAAAATAAATGTGAAAGACGTAAAAAAAATACACAGTCCATATATTATAATATATGTAATATGTATGTCAAAAAAAAGTCGTGGTGGTCAAGAGGTAGTGACAACCGCCTTACAATTGCGAGGTCGTGGGTTCGAATCCCCGGTCCCGTACCAATGAGTTCTTTGGAATTTATGTACGGAATTTCACACAGGCTTTTCGGTGAAGGAAAACATCGTGAGGCAACCTGCACACGTCCGTAGAAGAAATTCGACGACGTATGTAAATCCACCAACCAGCACTGGGCCCGCGTAGTGGATATGGCCCAATCACCCTTCGTGGGTAGGCCTACGTCCTGCAGTGGACTACTAAAAAGGCCGATACAGTACAATATGTATGTATGTGAACTCCACATGGCAACTTTCAGTTGGTATGTAATCTTTTCTGAGACAAGAGTCATAATGGCCATACTATAAAGTCTGATAATTACAGTCATACTATACAGCCTCATTCTACAAGAGCCAGAAGTTGAATGTAAAGCTTATAAAAACTTTGAAATCTGTAGCAGATATTTAAACAAATCACTTTAATAAAGGCTAATTAAGTTTTCAAGTTCAGCCATCGTATTAGGTACATCAAGTTAAATTCAACTTTATTTTTAATTTTCCATATTGTTATAAGGTTTAACTTTTGCTGGAACAGCACCGCCTAGGGGTCAAAACTTGAAACGGAGTGACCCTCAGGGGTCAAAACTTCAACTTGACTGTTCAACAGAACACTGCGAGAATTGTGGAACAATCCCCTGGCAGGAATGAATGAAAAACGTACATTTCCGGGAGAAAATATACGGGTCGATATTTTATTGATATTTTTATTTTGATTATAGTTTAAGTTATTCTCTAACATTGGTGAGGCATAGTAGCTTGTGTTCCCAATAAATAATTTAGAGACATGCTACTGCAATTTATTCGTGATACTATTTTCACACCACTGGCTTTTCGGTGAAGGAAAAACATCGTGAGGCAACCTGCATATGTCCGTAGAAAAAAATCGATGGCGTATGTTAATCCACCAACCCGCACCGGGCCAGCGTGGTGGAAATAGCCCAATCACCCTTCGTGGGTAGGCCTACGTCCTGCAGTGGACTATTAAAAAGGCTGATACAGTACAGTACTATAATAAAATTAATACCATAAAATTGGATAAATTTTAAATATCTTACAAAATGAGTGCTATTTTTTTAATAAATTATTTTAAATTAGTTTTTTTACTTCTTTATTCTCAATTATCACACCTTCGTTTTCTAGTAAAGTTAAGACAGAAACAACTACCTATATATAATACTGTGTGAAAGAAGTATTACATTTTTTGTAACGAACCTGCATCGAATAAGTTTTGATCTCTTCAAGTCTATTCGTACTTTATAGATTTACGATCTATTTTAAATTTAAGTCATTACATCTCATAGAATGATATAAATAGTTAATTAAACAATAGACCTTTTTTCAAAAGTCTTTCTGAGCGTCTGGTGGACGCGACGCGTGACCAAAATGCTGGTGTTTATTTGGCTCAACGTATAAGCATTGCCATTTAGCGTGGCAATGCTGCCAGTATGCTGGGCACGCTGCCAACTGGCAGTGGGCGTGAGTATTTGGATTATCTTTAGACCTTCCAGGGTATATGGATGATCCAATTGCTTGTCATGTAGTAGTTTGTGTAGTTTTAGATTATGTCTTGTATTTAGTGATATTTAATAAAGGACCTTTTGTATATAAAAAATAAATACCATTTTAACGGACTTCCAAAAAGGAGGAGGTTGTGTTAGTCTGTATGTATTTTTTGGTGTATGTTCATAGATATTTTCGCCAAATGAGAATCGCTTTAAAAAACATTTTTGGTTCGATGGTAAGGTAAGGTGGTATAATTTATTTTTTATGAAAAATCAACTATGAGTAAAAAAATATTTCATCGATTCGAGCGAACTATTCGAATTTTTTACATGAATTTAGTCGGTTGTACCATTTTTCGCGAAAAATATTGATGTCCCAAGACTAACAAAATATCTTCCCGTATTTAATCAAGTCCAGCAAAACTCACTAATTAACAACAATCCCGAGGCCTAAGGCCTCGATATTACTTATTATAATATACCATTCCGATTGCTTACCGAAGGCACGACTTGATATATAAACAGTAGATCAAGTTGAATAAAATGTCAGTGCTAAAATTCAGCTGGCAGTGGACCTGCCGTAAAAGATTTGGTTGCACGAGCATTTATACATATTATTATCCCACTACATAAATAATACTAAATAATAAAACCGAAAGTTGCGGTAATCTCTTGCCAAGTTGCCAACCAATTGAATCATGAAAACAAACGGTATCCATTGTGAACTGACTAAAAATATATAATATTTTATTGTGTTTTCAATGTCATTGCTAATGCTGTGAATTCACTTTAATTTGGACCAATTATGCTATTTATACTCAAACTATAGGTAGGTATACATGAAATGAATGAAATGAAATGAAATATCTTTATTCGACACATAAATAACACGTACAAAAAAAACTTATATAACTAATGAAAAAAAAACAAAACAAAAGTGTCGAAAGGGACTCACCTCAGCTATAAATGTTGAGTGCTGGAAGGACCCAACACTCAACGCTGGTATTCTGATGAGCCCTTTATTGAAGGGTATGTGTAACTATACCATTGATAAAACATTGGATATGAAAGTTCTGTAGGTAATGTAATCGAATATCAAAGTTTTGTAAAGTTGATTAACTGCAGCGTGATGTAATGTTGACAAAGGCTTGTTGCATTGGAGCTGACGGGGCCGCTGTGTTTCTTGGAAACTTCCTACTAATTTAATTTAAACTTTGGGGTAAAACAATTTTTTGGGGCGCGGTCGGACCCGCGGGCGAGCTGCCGAAGTGTGAATAAAGTATGCGCGGGCACAGCGTACGAGTACACAGTCACACAACTTGTAAAAACAGTCGTTCGATGTTTCAGCCATAGGACATCATAGAACCAGCCTTACTCTCTTTGTATCAGGTGTCGAAAGAACCCCCCCGAGTGGGTTCCCGCCTTGTCGTGGCGGGGGGGCTTAGTAGCCAGGTCTGCTCCAACCTGGTGAACGAAGAGGAACCCGAGGTGGGGCCGCCTCTCTGGGTTTTTTCCCCAAACCCATGTAGAGGCTGGCCAGTAGGTCGGCTTACCGACTGAGGTAGACTGCGGTGTCGCGCTCGTCGCGATACCACGGCCGAGCCCATCGAGACGGGGGCGGCGACGGGATGGATGGGCGGCGAGGAAGCCGCTGCCTATCCGTCCTGCCAGCGGCCCTAACGGGTGCCGCCAACGTGTTAGCGGAGGCGGTGGGGCTGCAGGGGAAGAGGCGTGTCGGTATCGCGATGGCCGCTCTCCCTATCCTCTGCAGCCGTAGTGGTAGGCGCGGGGCCACTTTAATTGACCCGAGAAGCGACTGAGGTATCGGAACCGACAAATAACGGTATAACCAGCCACAACCACGTAACTCATATACAATAGGGCGGGGATGGGCAGCAGCGTCCCCGTCGCAATAGCTACGAACTGCGATTGCCACCACTCCTACCCAGAGTGGCAATGATTTTCAATTTAGTTCATGTAGAATACAGTACAAAATAAAATTCAGTCCAAACAGACCGCAAGCAATAGGCTAGTTAGCGTAATTGTCAAAATCGAATCCAAAATATTTCATAACAGGAGAATGCTTCTAGTGAGTGCGCACCTAAATCTTTTTGCAAACCTACTTATTATAAGTATTTTTTACTCTATTTTCTTTTATTGTGTGGGCCATAAATTTGCACTATACTCTATAAAATTTAACTTGATCTCTGCGACAGCTGTCAGAAAAATTACGCTTATGAATTCCTGAATTTCTTAATAGTACAGACAGTACCTGTCAATGTCATACTTTATGGGCATGCCGATTAGTGATGGGCGACGAATGATCGTGACCACAGAGTTTTAGATAAAGTTTTAATTAAAATATCGATAGTTTATACGGACGATATTTTAAAATAAAACTTAATTTATCATTAAATTTATTGTATATTTTAATATCATAACATTTTTTACATGTATAATTAAATTAAACCCAATTATATGTTACATTAGCATCAATAATAGTGAAAAACGTCGATTAATACTATCGTTACATTATTATGAGTATTTAATTAATATCATAACATCATTTACATGTGTACATACTTGATCTCAAACAAAAGTAAGTAAATAAAATCCAATTTCTCACCTTCAACTACTCATTCGATTTCATTACAACATTGTTTGAAAATCGATTTTTTCCACCATTATCTCAACTCTAAATATGTCAATATGTAACTGTCGCAGAGATCAAGTTAAATTTTATAGAGTATAGACCATGGATTTTTGCTTGAGCTTGTGTTATTATATATTTTATGAGCCCTAGCACTCGCTTGTTTTGCTGTTTTATCAATGGGTTTTGTACTCGTGATAAAAAAAATCATCTTAACACTTTCACTGTCCCAGTATAAAGTTATGATCTGTATTCATACGTCCATGCACCTACAATCTCGCTCTAGCTTGAAAAAACTGGCAACATTTAACGGAGGCTACTTTAAAAATTTTGGTAGCCTTGTTACTTAACCATACGTCCATGAGACTTTTGTGTTCTTGTTCATACGTCCAGTCATATAATAATCATCAATTTTACCTCTAAATTGTGACTCCAACTAGAGTCGTGGACGTACGACTCGGGTACAGGTGTGACTCATTTTGGAGTCATTGGACAGAGAACGTGTTAAAAATGCCTTACTGATGGTTTCTCCACTACACCACGTATAAAGGAGCGAAGTTATGTTTTAGTTAATCAAAACGTACTTTGTTAATAAAGCGCTGCATGTTGAATTGGGAATTGTACAGTCAGCAACAATACCATAAAAGCCATAAAATCTGTTTGACATATCTACTTAAAAACATAACAATTCAAATTCAAATTTATTTATTTACAATAAATATAGCTTGACAGACTTACATCCAATACGCTACATTTATAACAATTGATTACATTCAGCAATCATGTACATTTCATACACGTAAATTCTAAAACTAGGTACATAAAATACATTACATACTCACCTTGCGTGATATGAATTGAAATTACTGAACGAAGATATGATTTGCAAAGCACATAAACTTTCAAACGTAATTATTTTAAGTATATTTCTTTTACCATCCTTTACGGGTATCACCACACCTCGAGGGCAGGCGGGTGGTTATGTGGGAGTCCCTTCGCCTGGACAGCATACCCACCAAAAACACTCTTCCGCACTCCTCCGCGACACCCGACAGCGCTGGCCCAACTCGGGCCACACCATGAGCTTGCGCTCCCGCCTCATCCACTACTCGGAACCAGCACTGGGCGTCAGACAGCACCCGTATCCGACAGATCTAGATAGTCCCGATGCAACGCCCCCCTACTAAGCTAACGCTACGACAAGGCGAGAGAACCCACTCGGGGTGGAATTATTTACTCATCACGAACAACTTTTATCTATTTTTATGGCACTAATCCCAAAAACGCAAAGAAAACTTATTACATATTTTTTTCGAGATCGAGAGTCAATCAACATTTTGTATGGACCAGCTGATGTTTTTTTTTCTATTTTAACCTAAAAAAAAAATCCTGCACTTGAACGAGCTATACAGTATATCTTATATTTAAATTCACAAGGTAACACTAATTTGTGCTGCAAACAGTACTAGCCGCAGTAAATTCGTCTTTCCGTTTGGTTTCCCGAATCCTTTTCCTTTTCAAAAAGGAAAATGAATTGAAAAATCCGCGAGTAAATAACAAGAGATGAAAGTTTCAATTATTGATCGGTTTTTTAACGGATTTCACTGCCTTCGAGTTATGGAGTCGGGTCAAGTGCTACCTCGGGGAATTTGTAGGAAGGGGTAATTTTTTAAAATCATTTCTTTTTTACTTGGATAAAAATTCAAAAATAATTCAATTATTTACTTTTATCGAGAATACCTACAGGGTTAATGGTAATCAAGTAGCATCCTTTTAGGGGCTTATTCTGTACATCAAAACTAACAACTTTCGTTCTGCGACTTTTGTCAAAACTCAAAAAGAAATCAGCTGTTTCATACATTTTGTCAAGGACATTTACAAAATAAATGTTTATAACATGTGTATAACGATATATAATAATGAACCTCTAATGAACTCGAAATATTGAACGCGAATAAATTTAAGAAAACACTAACCGACTGGCTTCTAACGAATTGCTTCTATAGAAAAGGAATATAATAATTTTAATAACTTATAGATTATACTGATGCACCTATACAAGAAATTAATGTAATAAATAAATGTTTGCACGTCTGCTTGCAGACTGAATACAATGTAAATATAAGACTAACCAATTCTGACTTATATTGTACATGTATTCTCAGCAAATAAACGATTTGATTGATTGAGGGTGAACGATATTTTTCCATGGAACAAATTATTTTTGAGAATTGATAAAAGTCGTTGAACGTTTTTACTTTTGATGAATAAGCCCCTAAAACGATTCTTATTGATTACCAATAACACTGTACATGTTCGTAATATTACCGAATAGAAACTTCATGCCGTCAAGCGTAGTATAGGCCGAAAGAAATTTCTTGACGGCTTTAATATTAGCTACAAGATACGCAATACGCAAACCCAATTCTGGCTGAAGCTCACTTAACAGCTGCACAACGATTGGACTTCGCGCAGCTTGCTAATAACTTCACAGCCGCCAAGAAGTTTGATTCTGCCTGTACGGTTAAAGTTAACGGACAGTCTGATTAAGACACAGTCATACGCTATATGCAAGCGAGATTCTTCAATAAATTCCCAAATGATCTAAAAGATATCAAAGAGAAAACTGTTTCTTAAAACAACTAAAAATTATCCTATTATCGAAATGCTAATACACATAAGACGAATTTTTAACGATAATCTAGAAAACAATAATAAATCGTTCCAATACAAATAATAAAATTACCCTATTCCTATGTATAACTATACAAAACATGTTAACTAAGAACCGCATGTAAATTTCATTTGTTGCAGTAAATGATTTAAGTTTGAGATAAATACTCAGCAGTGGAGATTAATATGGCTATGTTTAGCCATCTACTCGTAGGATGGAAAGCGAAGTTCTAGCCCAAGATACATTTTGTAGACCTAGAAGATTGACCTATTCACTCAAGCAAAGATATTACTAATCAGATTTTAATTGTCAGGAAACAATGACGTAGGCAGGGCATTCCAATCCCTGGCAATCCGCATTGAAAGAAATAGCGTATCGCTTAGTACGAGCAGGTGGTATCTCGACTACTTATGTGTAGTAATTAATACACTTATTAATTCGTTTTCAACTTTCACCAAGATATGCCATTATATTTTAATGATTCTTTGATTTAAAAATGTTCCCAGGACCATTGAAACAATAGATCAAACCAGTTGGCGGAGATGCCGCTGATGTTGTTTCTCAATCGTCATTTCCTGTTGAGATTGTAGGCAGACGCAGAAAAACAAAAAAAAAATATTTTCGTTTCAACATGTTACAAACATGCTATTTTTGACCGACCTGCTATTTTTATCGAAATCGGCTGAGCCATTTTTGATAAAACAACATCAATGTTAAAAATCCTATCCTACTACTATTATAAACGCGAAAGTTAGTGAGGTTGGATGGATGTATGGATGTTTGTTACTTTTTCACGCAAAAGCTACTCAACGGATTGAGATGAAACTTTGCAATAATATAGCTTATATATCAGAATAACACATAGCCTATAAATTATAATGATATTGCGTCAAAAATAAAAAAAATCTTGCGGGCGAAGCCGCGGTTAAAACTAGTGCTACATAAAAATGATACGTGCGAAATATTCGCGTATTCTGAACACGGTTGAAGTCATGCCATTTTATGCGAAAAATAATTATTGCTATTAATTTTTAACTGCTGTGTGACTTTTTTAGGCTAAATATTACTTACTAAATATTTTACTGTACTTACATTAATATTTTTAACTATATATACCTAGTAATAAGTTGAATGCCGCTCTGATGAAATATACACATAGCAAAATTGAGAAGCCCGTGAGAAATATCCTATCCTATCCTACTAATATTATAAACGTGAAAGTTTGTGTGGATGGATGGATGGATGGATGTATGGATGTTTGTTACTCTTTCACGGAAAAACTACTGAACGGATTGAGATTAAACTTTGCAATAATATAGCTTTTATATCAGAATAACACATAGGCTATAAATTATAATGATATATATTGCGTATGCGGGCGAAGCCGCGGGTAAAAACTGGTATTATATAGGGTTATTTCTAATCAATTAGCATCACTAGTTGTGCGAAAGCAGTTGGTCCACGAAGAATTCCTCTCCTCTTAGGGGGTAATTCTGTACATCAAAATTAACAACTTTTGTTCTGCGGCTTTTGTCAAAACTAAAAAAAAAATGGTTGTTCCATAGAAAAATATCGTTCACCCGCGACAAAATGTATGGAACAGTTGTTTTTTTTTTTTTGAGTTTTGACAAAAGTCGCAGAACAAAAGTTGTTAATTTTGATGTACAGAATTACCCCCTAAGAGGAGAGGAATTCTTCGTGGACCAACTGCTTTCGCACAACTAGTGATGCTAATTGATTAGAAATAACCCTATATAATACCAGTTTTTACCCGAAAAAAGTTGTTAGTTTTGAAGTACAGAAGAAGCCCCTAAAATGATGCTAATTGATTAGAAATAACCCTGTATTAGTGACAGAACTCTCGCTTTATACACTAATATAGAGGCTTAGGTTCAAAATCATCCCCTTACCAAAAAGTTATTTGATGTATGGATTTACCCACCATTGGCTTTTTTAGTGAAATAAAATAAAACATCGTGGTAGTCTAGTGGCCTTACAATCGTGAGGTTACGAGTTCCAATCCCGGTCCCGTACCAATTAGTTTTTTAGAATTTATGTACGGAATTTCACACCACTGGCTTTTAGGTGAAGGAAAACATCGTGAGGCAACCTGCATAATAAATTCGATGGCGTATGTGAATTCACTAACCCGCACTGGGCCAGCGTGGTTGACATGGTTCAATCACCCTTTACGAGTAAGCCTACATCCTGCAGTGAACTATTAAAAAGGATGGTACAGGTAAAACGTCGTCAGGCAACCTGGTACGTTCGTAGAAAAATTTGATTGCGTATGTATATCCACCAGCGAACCCGCACTCGACCTGTGTTGTTTGACCCAATCATTTATGTGGGTAAGCCTATGTCCAGTGGATGTTATACAGTATATCAAAGTTCATGATCATGAACTGTCCTAACAGTAGATATACGCAAGTTTAAAGATGGCCGCCGGATATTGCCTCGGCCCTGTAATGAATCTATCGTAATAGCTATAATGGATCTGTTTTTATTATTATTAGTGCGTGTCGTGTAAGAATCAAGTCATTTGATCGTAAAATAATAATTCTGTCATTATTTAAATAGCCATATGCTTATTTTCTTACTGAAAACATGAAATGCGAGTAGTGTGTATTAGTTATGATGACATGAGACTCATTCTAAGCGTGTTTTGTATTACCTACAAGTATGATGATTTACGATACTGAAACGTGGTGTTTTACTGTAGGTAGGCTTTATAACGAAGCAGCTTGAAATAGCCCTACTTTGCTTAGCATGTTCAAGCTATGTCCTTGATGTCAAAGCTTTTAAGCCGCCTGAAAGCCTCTGACATGGCTATTTGGTTAAACAATCGGAACCCACAATTTAACTTATCATCTGAACCACGGCAACGCTCAGTTAAAAATGCCATCAATGGATGTGGAATACACTTATTGCAAGTTGTTTCTTACCAATCTTTTGAAGATCTACAGGGTTATCTGCTTGCTCTGTACTAAGTCATTATTATGAACTTTTACAGTAGGGTCAACCCGAAATCCAAGAAAAAAATCAGTTAGTCCACACAAAATTGTAACTGAGAATCGACAAAATGTATGCAATAGCTGATTTTTTTCCGAAATTAATATTGGCCCCATAGGTGTTCATAGTTGTTCACGATGATGATCTGAATCACCTTTCGGATTAGTAGAACTGGTTAACCCTGTATAACAGAGGCCTATCCAATAGTGAACAACTAACTAGTATTTGACTGACAGTAGGTATTTTTCTGACCCACAGTTTCACTTTCTATAAGATACATGCAGAAGTACTAGCCTCGCATATGTAAGTACTTGCAGATGAAGTTCGATTATTATCCCAAGTTCCGAGTATTGCATTGAATTAGGTGCCACCCTCACTGCCGAAGTTCTGGTTGTCAGACTCCTTTTTAACCAACTTCAGAAAAGGCAGTTCTGTGTGTATGTTCAGTTTCACACCACTGGCTTTTCGGTGAAGGAAAACATCGTGAGGAAACCTGTATACGTCCGTAGAAGAAATTCGATGGCGTATGTGAATCCACCAACCCGCACTGGGCCCGCGTGGTGGATATGGCCCAATCACCCGTCGTGGGTAGGCCTACGTCCTACAGTGGACTACTAAAAAGGCTGGTACAGTACAGTACAGTACAGTGTATGTTACGCGATTACTCAACCAATTATTATGAAGAGATTTTATTATAATTTTTTTTGTTTAGTAGGTACGTAGGTATATCACACATTAAAGGTGGTCCCATTTCAATTTTATCGGAATCGGCTGAATCGTTTTTGTAAAAATAAAGTGAACATTACTAAAACGTGCACACATTGATCCGTGTGAAGTGATCGCATTCTGCACACAGTTGACGTCGGTTATGCCATTTTTGAAAAAAAAAAATATCGACTATGGAATACCTTTAGGATAGGTATTTGGTGTGTGCACGCACTGACTGTAATATCAACCTTTTATATCACCTTTGGACCAGCATGGCGGATATGTTCTGATCATTCTGTCGAGGGCTAACAGACACTTGAAACAGAAAACTCAGAATTCCGTCAGTGTAAGTGTAAGTGGTGCCTTAGCGCACTCGTCTGCCTAATTGACACAGTGACTGCGTCTGTCTTGGCGAACCCTGAACACTGGCAATTTGCGTGAATGTTTACTTACTCAGCAATATAGTGTGCACTTAAAAAATGTAATAACGTTTGTTATACAACGACTCTGACTTATGTTATTGTCAAAGAAAGACATACAATAAATATGCAATAAAAAAATACGAAAAAGAGAGCTCAGAACTCCGCCAATGCGGGTGATGCCTTAGCGCACTCGCCTGCCTAATTGACACAGCGACTGAGTCTGTCTTGGCGAACACTGAACACTGGCAATTTGCGTGAGTCTGGCTACTTACTCAGCTGGAAGGTGAGCTGGTTCCGCTGAATAATTGATTGTTATTTAATACTAACATGATTGTATTGCTTTGGAAATGAGATTTATAGTAAATTTATGTAAAGGATGCACAGGCCGGTGTTTTGAAAATTAATGTAAGAAGTTTGAAAATACGCACCTTCGTTTGTTCACAAAATTTGTAGGCACACACTGGAAATCATAAGTCTTACTGGTAATATAGATTACAATACATAGGTATCTGATTACCTTACCTCGGGCAGCCCGGTAATGCATATTGTTACAGGCAAATGAATATACATTTTGGGATGATTGGGGAAAACAGCAGAACGCACTGGAAATTATCATCGTTTAATAAAAACTTTTCAAGGAGAATCTAAATCGATATAAATAAATATGCCATAATTTTTTCTGCCGTCTTACTGTTATCTAGTTTACCGTTTCTTCACCTCTGATTACCTCAACGACAGTGCTGTAACACAGATGAGGCCAGTGATTACGCTTTGTCGCAGATAATTTAATATTTATCATAGATTTTTCGGTAAGTTAAGAAATTACACACCTCACAAAATCTTTACATGTCAGTAGATGAAAATTTGACATTATTTCTTCTGTCGTCTCACTGGTAATCTACATATCTTTACCGTCCATATATCTCCCCCCGACCGCCTAAGCAATAGCAATCGTAATAGCAATCGTTTATGACTTCATTTTAGTCATTTGGCACCACCTATGTGACGTTAGCCATCAAATTTGTTCATTCAACGATTGCTTTCGCAATCCGCGCAAAGCAATTGATGGCTAACGTCACATAGGCAGTGCCAAATGACTAAAATGAAGTCATAAACGATTGCAATTACGATTGCTATTACTTAGGCGGTCGGGTGGCTGGACGTAACTCAGATCAGGCAGGCCAGTCTTTAACCGCATTTTTGCAGGTAAATGAATATTGACGTCGAATTTCATACAATTTTCGATAAATTAAGGAAATAACACACCTTACAAGACTCGCAAGAATATACTGTAAGTCTTTAGTGAGTTTAGTCAGAACTTTCAATAGAAGAAGAATTTCCATTTTTTCTTTCGTCGTCTTACTGGTAATCTATCTTACCCTCCATACATCTCTGATTACCGTAACGACAGGGACGTAACTCAGATCAGGCATTCCGCTCATTAACCGCATTTTTGCAGGTAAATGAATATTGACGTCGAATTTCATACAAATTTCGGTAAATTTAGGAAATATCACACCTTACAAAACACTTAAGAATACACTGAAAACCAACAGTCTTTAGTGAGTTTAGTCAGAACTTTCAAAAACCTGTAGAAAAAGAAATTCCATTTTTTCTTTCGTCGTCTTACTGGTAATCTGGCTTACCGTTCATACATCTCTGATTACCTTAACGACCGGGACGTAACTCAGATCAGGCAGGCCGGTGATTACGCGCATTGTCGCAGGTAAATGAGTATTTTCGTCGAGTGGGATAGGCAAACAATAATGGGCAATTTCGGATAATGACCGGTGTACGTAGCCGAAACGGTGGCGACTCTGGTTAAACTGGAAATTGACCTTTAATTTCAGTCTGCGTACTTTATCTTTGACCGCAATGTCACTTACGTCAGGAAAGATGGTGGCCAAGCGAGGATTTATTCGTGTTGTAAAAAGCGTGGTTTCAGTGCTTAAAGCTATCTGATGACCTGTGACATAGATTTATGATTAAAACAATCGGGCTTAAATAATTAGGTACATGCATCCAAAAGTTGTTGCAATTGCCGTGCTTGTCACTTCGATTGGATAGGGCTGCCTAGATTTCATTTAAAAGTAACATCACTTGAACCGCTAACTCCATAAAAATATGAAAATGAATCTGAAGATTGATCGTACCAAACGTGCCTGCACTTTGGGGATCGTTAAAAAGCACCTAGTCAATCTACACCATAAGTGAAATTTAAATTATCCCCTGATTCATTCTAACAGTGTCACAACAACCTAGTTTTTATTAACTACCACGGTATAATCAGGTTGTTGTCCTTATGATTATCACAGAGATTAAATTTTCAAGCGGCTTAAACGAATTTTCTTCCCGTATTATTTAATTTACTGTACTGTACTGTATCACCCTTATAATAGTCCACTGCAGGACGTAGACCTACCCACGAAGGGTGATTGGGCCATATCCACCACGCTGGCCCAGTGCGGGTTGGTGGATTCACATACGCCATTGAAATTCTTCTCCGGACATATACAGGTTGCCTCACGATGTTTTCCTTCACCGAAAAGCCAGTGGTGTGAAATTCCGTACATAAATCCCAAAGAACTCATTGGTACGGGGCCCGGATTTGAACCCACGACCTCACGATTGTAAGGCGGGTGTCATTACCTCTAGACCACCACGGCTACTTATTTAATTTATTTATCAAATATTCGTTCACTTACTTTAACATACACCAAAGCGTATCTGAATCACTATTCAGTTTCTATCTAATGTTCGTTTAATGACTATAACAATGACGAAAACAAAATTCAATCAAATTTTTACATGCTTACAACAAAAATCTACTTTCGGCTCCTTGGCCTCAAATCATTTGTTAGTGCTAGTGCGTGGTGTGTCGGTACGTAGCGCCAGGTATCACACGTAATGATCCAGTTTCCCCTGCAGCCTTACTCATTGCCTATCCACAACTCACAGTAGATGGGCATAATAATCGTGACATAATAATCCGTTTAATAGACCGTGGCACGGGACCATTACTGCGCTGCTATGAGATAATGGTTATTGAATCCCGTACGTTTGAGGTTAGGCGTGTTACGCTGTCAAACATGATACATTTTGTTCATGAACTTGATATAAAACTACAAAGCACTCAGCTAATATTAATTAGTGGTTTCCCGAACAGTAGGTATACTTTAAATCTATTTAACTGAATCTTTCTGTCTATATCTCGACTCGCTATTGACTGTTTAGCTTATACTCACAAATTAGCCCGTGGGCCTAGGTTAACAAAGTGGTTATAAAATTTTATACATATATATGACGGAGTGAGACAGCATAGCTGGTTTTAGTTGAAAGCAATAGTGATGATTTTAAAATGGGTATCACCTGAATGGGGTCGCACGTGGCAACACTGCATGCTTGTGTCGGAATGAAATGACTTTTGACAGATGACGGAGAAACGTCATGCCATTCCCGAGCGCGAGGTGGATTGCACCCGTGCAAATCCATTGACTTTGAAATCGGTTTCCATCCTCGATAATTCTTGTTAAATTGATTACGAAGTGATACTAGGTCAATAAAACCACCCGATGCAGTAGTACAGAGTGTTTATTTTGGTAAGATGGACAACTGGAGACCGCCGGCGAGCTGTACCGACGAATGACCCACAAATAACGATGTCGGGTGATTGAGACGATCACTCTCAGACCCCGACATATAAATGTCCTCTAGGTCCCGCTGTGATGAGCGTACAAGCGTCTGTATAATACATAATAGGTCATTAGAAAATTAACAATTACAATTAACAAACATTAATTACAACTAAACAAATGTCAAAAAATACAGAGATAAATGTCAATGTAAATAAAAATATAGGTACCTACCTGTCAAATCTAAATATTATAGTTGTGATTCAATATATTTGTCTTTTACTCGTCTAGGGAATAATATGCCTTAGATAAAAGGAAATCATTTCCTTTAATATTTTTAACATGAATACCAATTTTTGTCGAGATTCATCAAGAAATGCGACTTGCTGAGGAGTTACTGCTTCCGGACAGACAAACCAAAGTCGTCGAGTTAAAACGGAGACCTATCTCACTTCGTCCGCTTTGTCAGTTACTCGGCTTTGGGCACACAAAAACCGTTTGCCGCGAGCAACTTAGACTTAGCAGCTACTTACTGCGGAGAGGCATATTTTTAGCAACACTATTACTTAGACTAGAAGGAAAGGACTTAAACACATTATGTGCTAAAAATGAGTACATGCACTAGTACTAGTCTGCGAAAAAGACCACCGTAGGGTCTTCAGTTATAAGACTTTCACTGCTGGACATAAGACTTACCTAAAGCTGGCCAATAAAGTCTTATTAGTCGTTGGAAGCTCGTTGCATCCAGCGCAATCCTACGGTCTTGCTGAGGTGTACGGATACCTTGTGGGTACACGTTCTTCGCTGCGCTTGCCGGTGCCGTGGTCTTCACTCGAGAGCTTAATTTGCAATCCCTATCCCATCAATAATCAACCTTCCGTGCTGCATAAGCCCTGCTTACTGCCATTTAAACTTTTTCATCCGCTGGGTTATCAATGACATTGGTTAAGGATCTTTTCATTCTCGATTCAATCTTACAGAGAAACTCCGTACATAGCCCTCTCCATAACTCCATAAAGTTACGTACGTATTCAAACGTAAATCTGTTTTAAGTCACTTTTTAATAACCATTTAGTGCTCTAATCACAGTATCTGTAGTATAACACTATTTCTCTACAAATGGGTCATGCAACACCCAACCTCGCCTACACAACTGCATCGGCCAATTTTTCACTCCAAACAATTTTAAAAAGCAAAAAGAAACCCCAACAAATAACCCCGAACTAATTTATCCTCACAACCCAAAGGCGTACCACGAACACCCAAAAACAATCATCATTCACTTAGCTCCATGAAATTCGCATACATTCTGCTTTTCCATGTAAAATGTATATAAAATTCTGTTCATGTGTGCAAACTGTGCAACGCAAAGGCGTTTCTCCGCCGTCCGCTGGACTGATTTATGGCCTTGCTAGCTCTTTCCCCTGGCCTCCCTCGGCGCTTTCAATTACTTTATGGATATAAGAGTCGTCTGGCTTGGAATAACCCTTTTTAAAGTTTAACGGGCTCTATGATAAAGTCCCGGGTGAAGTGGTTTAGATTTCACGCGGCGAGTCTATGAATTTCAATTCTATTTTGTTGTCTTCCTTTAGGCTTGTTTGCAAGTATCAACATTGAGAAATTGTTGATCTGTAGAATCTACATACGTTATTCTTGCAAAATGTAGATACATAGATAGTGAATATTTCAGTAGGACATCGTGATATTTGATTTGTATGCTCATTGCTACGTTGCATCACAAGGCATTGTGCTTATTTTATAAGTGTGATACATTGTAGCCCTCTTAGTGTTGCCAAAGAAGAGTTATACTACGTAGGCGTTGCTTAACTGGTCACTAGTGTTTCGGAATTGTCTCTGAAATACGAAAGAGATATCAAATACATTTTTTCTTATTTAATTGAAACAATGGTTGGTTTTTGTTTTAATTGAGCGCTGTGACTTCGAAGACTTGAAAAATGGGGACCATGGTTTTCGATATACTTTATTTTATTTTGTACAGTCAGACACAAACACACATTATATTACTACCATCAGGGTTCTCTGCCAAATATTCTGTAATTGTTGAATTTATAGGTTTATTTGGGCCAACCCTGCTCTGGTATCATTATACATGATTGTTTAAGTCGTTTTATAATGAAGCCCCATTATATTACGGTATGATATAGCACTGTGGGGAATGTTCGCCGAGTTTCTGAATAAAGTGGATTGCAAGAAATAAGGTTTAAGTGGTAGGGGGCTCAAAAACTATTGGTGATGTATCGTATTCATGAAAAGTTCGATTCTTTCATTAATTCTGAGTGGGTTTAGCTATTCTTACCCAAATTCTCAAATTGAAGGGTAGGTAAGTATTTTCGTTTTTTTTTATGACGCTGCCTTTTGGAATTAATTAAATAAACAAATTCAGTGAAGAGAAATGAAATTCGCCAAATCTCAAATTCAAAATTACTGAAAGTTTTGTCAAAATATACTTGTATATCAATAAAAATGATTTTATCGTGCTTCACACACTATGTTTATAAAAACTTTATTTTTGTGATAAACATTTCGAAAATTGACGAGCTTGCAGGATATGAACCTGCATCTCTCTGGGATAGTTGGTAGTAAAAATGATAAACACTTCACGCATTTGGCGGCTTCGCAGTGCAGCGTTCTAGCTTAATTGGACAAAGCATCTGGGCCAGAGTCCCAGAGAGATGCAGGTTCAAATCCTGCGAGCGCGTCAATTTTTGAAATGTTTATCACAAAAAGAAAATACTTGTATATATTTAATATAGTCTCGTTTTACTTCTCTCTCTCGTATTGCCAAATTTCCGCAATGGCAAGACATAGTCGCTAATTATTTATCGGACAATAATCGTGTATAACAACACCCTCTCTTACCCGACGGTAAAAAGCATAACAGGAAGTGCAATTGGGGAAAGGAAATTTGCCAATTTCCAAAATCAAATCATCCCAGTATTGCCATCATTGCCTCACTCACACTACTCACTGCCTGTCTGTCGTGTGTTGCCAGTGATCGGTCAACTCTCGCGTGCCAATACAGCTATGTCCGGAATCCGGCGCTGCTGCCACTTTGAACTAATTAAAAACTTAATCTGGCTTTATGTTTGCGTGCGGCGCACGTTCCAATTGCGTTTGCTTTTTAATTTTTGTGCGTTTTTCTGTTGTTAGATGTAATTTTCTGACTTGCAATGTGATGAATCGGACTTAGGAACGCAATTTGTCTAAGTAGAAATGATTTTTATCATAAGTAAAAGTATTTTTAAACATGTAGGACATAAGAAGGCGGAAACATAAGGCACAGAAATTGATAGAGATTTTCTTTAAAAGTGTTCATATACTGAGGGATATTTCCGAGCTGGGTTTTTCTATAATTCAAACGTATACACGTATCGAATAATTTATTAATTCAGCATAGCAACTGTAGGTAGTAGGTCCACGGCTGGACAGAAACTTTTTTTCATGGATTTTTCCATTTGACCTATAGAAGCGGTTTGCATCTACGGTATTTCGGTTCTGATCAGTGATCATATCGTCTGCGCATCAAAGGGAATTCAAAACTATGCTGCTCATCTTGTCGACGGAGATCTTACATTGCGTTTTTACACTCAAAAAATTATCTTCTATTTGGTCTAAAAACACATATAAACCTATGCTACAAAACTTCTGAATATGTACCTATATATTTTCCAAATACTCACATTTTTTTTAAACTTTAAGTGCAACGCGTCACCTTAGGATATTAACTTAGAAGGCTTAAATTTTGCACAAATACTCCAAAACATATAGGTCAATGATTGGAAATACAGTAGTTTTAATATTTAAAAAAAGTGTTTTTCACTCCACCCTAATGGACAGATGACCTATTAAATATTTATTTTATTCTGTGTTTAGTGTTTGTTGTTATAGCGGCAATAGAAATACATCACCTGTGTAAATTTCAACTGTCTAGCTACAGCCTGGTGATAGACAGACAGACGGAAAACGGAGTATCAGCTATAAGGTCCCGGTCTTACCCTTCGGGTGCGGAACCTTAAAATACGCTTATTCTTCTTCTAGTGAAGGTCAACAGTCAGCTTTTTGAAGTTTGAAGTCAGTCTTAATGCCTGTCCATTCCCGGTTTTTTTTTTTATTTCGAATAGGTTCGCGTTTTACTACACACTGCCTGATGTCAAGCAGATGTGCGGTCTAGGGTGTAGCACGCTTGACTAGAAGATACCTATTTACTCGGGATTTGAAGACACCTACGTTGTACTTTAACGGGAAGACAGACCCAGGCAAAGCGTTCCACATTCCGGCTGTTCGTATAAGGAATAAGGATTGGAAACGCTTGGTTCTAACGCGCGGAATGTCCACCATAAAAGGGTGGCGCTTTGGTCGCGTCTGTCTAGCCGTACGATAGAAGAAAGGGGCAGGAGGGACCAGATTGTGCAACTCCTGGGCGCACTCTCCGAAGTGTATCCGGTAAAAGGCCGACAAACACGCCACCTTGCGACGTGTGTTCCGAAGCCATGCCATCTTCCGCCTTCCAATCTTGCGCTTGCCCGGTATTTTTCCCTTCTTAATGGTCTGCAGGAGGAAATACCAGTCATGTCGCAGCATGTGACCGAGGTAGGCGACTTTCCGCTGTTTCGTGGTTCGGACTAGTTCTACTTTCTTCCCATAATATGGGGAAATACGGTTTAAAACTTCTACGTTTGTAACATTGTACATCCAACTGATGCGGATAAAAAATACTCTATACAGGGTTATTTCTAATCAATCAGCATCCTTTTAGGGCTTATTTAGAACATCAAAACTAACAACTTTTGTTTTGCGACTTTTGTCAAAACTCAAAAAAAAGAAAAGAAAGAAAAATAGAAAAAAATAGAAAAATATCGTTCACCCGCGTCAAAATGTATAAAACAACCATATTTTTTTCTATACGTCCTATGGCTGAAATGATGATGATGATGACAAAAGTCGCAGAACATAAGTTGTTAGTTTTGATGTACAGAATAAGCCCCTAAAAGGATGCTAATTGATTAAAAATAACCCTGTATTTGTGATTATTTATAATCTCCTTTTACGTAAGCCTCTTAGCTCAACCTACTACCAACATAACATCGCAAACTCATCTATTTTCGACTCCACCTTTTACCGACCTCAAGAATCCGTACATCCCCTCATTAGGTCTGGCTCATTAACCTCGCTGCCAACATAGCGGCTTGAATAAATCAATCGTCGCGACAATACTCCTTGATTTATTATGTTGGCAGTAAATCAGTCCGTTTCTCTAATTGCTGGAAAGCGGTTGGGCAAAAATCCGAGGTAAAGATAGGAATGTTTGTATGGGGGTTAGGTGAAGTGATGCTGATGTATTTTGGTGCTTGTTTTTCTATTTTTTCCTTTTGCGGTAAATAAGTTTTTAATACTCTTACATATCATAGTGGATACTGAGAATATATTATTTTACGTCATAATTATTTTTCGAAAAATCGTAATACCGAGTTCCACCGTATACAGAATTCAAATAACTTTCACGAATCGATATGCCATCCATCTACCATATCATCTATCATAATTTTCACATTATTGTTGATTTATCAAAAATGTCTCAGCCGATTTCGATGAAATTTAAATGGGACCAATTCCGAAGCACACACTTCCCAATATTTTTTTTTATTAAAAATAGGACTATAACAAAAAAAGTTATGCGTGGTTCTTCTTCTTCTTCTTTTGTTTGGCGTCGCATTGTTGTGCATTTGCCAGTGTCAAGTATTACGTTTTAAAATTTTTTGATATTTTATCAAAATAGTCAACTATAGCCCAAGTCATACCTCAGTAAAGCAGTGGAGACTTTACTAGATGCGTCTATGGAGTTTTGGTAACAACACGAAACGACATGATACGTCACATTAAATCATTTGGTACACTCATGCACGTAAATCAGCTCATAATAACGAAATACTTACCACATTTTTTCACTAATTATCACTGATAAAAACACAAGGTTAACAAAAAAATACAATCAGGAGACATGACTTTCCCGCGTTCCCGCCAAAAACCTTATGCGTGGTGGGATCGGGATTAAAGCCCACGACCTCACGATTGCAGGTCGGGTGTTACTACCACTAGACCACCACGGCTTCTTATTGTCATTTCATGGGTAGTTTTACTTTACTGTAGTTGTAGTTTTACATTTGATGTGTAGTTTCGCATTTCATTTTCCTAATCTATATCATCATATACCTTTCGAAGACCTTACCTAACCTTACCTTAAAAAGACTAACAAACATACAAATTAACATTCGAACTGAAGAAAGAAAATGTTACCACTCAAACCCGAGACGCTTTGGTCGTTTCGCTCGCTCAGTATTTAATATTTTTCATCTGCTACTTTGTACATATAGCTACTTATTGTAATATTATGTCTAATAATTATGTTGAGTACATACTTACTTCATAAATTTTATTTTGACAATTCGTAGAGTGTGGCTCGTAGTATATTATTATCTATCTATAAAAAATTTAATAAAGATCAAACCCATCCACTTTGGAAGTAATCCAAATCCGATGTACAATTTGAAGCAATTAACAAATCCAATAGTAATAAGTAAGGGGATCATTACCGCCTATTAAAATAGCATTAGCGACCCACGGTCTGGTAACACTCGTACAGCTGGCAGTTTCGTATGGGATTTACTGTAATGACTAGATGTTCTTGTCGTTGCCAATATTTCTGCTAACGATTTTTCTGCAAGTTTTTAGTTGATTTCGAGAACAAATTACTTAAGTCACAGAAGCCTTAGTAGAGTTGGCATAATGAACGAAAACTGTTGTAATTTTTGTGTGGATTCATACATTTTTCTTATTTCTTCTTCGTTTCTGCCAGGGGCACTATACGAATATTGGTATTTGGAGCCACACGGAAACTACTGTAGTATCCGTTTTCATATAAACTCATGCTCTTTTCAATGTGTAAACAGTAAAAAGTTACCAAATAGTCTATCCAATATAGAATCCTACTAAAATTATAAACGCGAAAGTTAGTATGTATTGATGTTTGTTTCTCTTTCACGCAAAAACTACTGAACGGATTGAGATGAAACTTTGCAAGAGTAATGGTTATACGCCAGAATTACACATAGGCTATAACTTATAAAGAATTTGCGTGAAACGAAGTTCGCCGGGTCAGCTAGTCAATTATATTATCCACGACAAGTCCAAAAGCATGTAGGTACATAAAGTCTGGCCAACGAAAGCTGTCCAAGAAAAAAGGCGGGAATTTTAAAAAATCAAGAGCTGTTAACCCTGGCTATACACTGCATAAACGGAGTTGATACAATTTATTTTTCAGCAAGTACATTTTTAACGAGTTGTAAAAATTTTGTTTTGTTAGCAACTGTTGTTGAAATTTTCGAATGTATTATGAAGAATATCAAATAAAAGATTACTTTTAATTCTGTCTTTTTATTATTTTCAAATAATCCATTATTTATGTACAGTCGAGGACCCCAAGGAGCCATACAAATATAGGAGCTATGACTCATAGTTAAAATCGGATTCCAAAAACACTACACCTAATATTGAATCAGCTTCATTGCTTTTTTCGCTGCTACTGCTACTGTCCCCAACATGTATTATGAATGGTTCAAGTTCGTTTTCAGTAGTACGAAACGTCAAAGTGTCAATTTTGACAGTCTTAAATTATTGCCATTTCAAAACTTCTGAAAATAATACGTGGACAGCTTTCGTTGGCCAGACTCTAACGTAGCTACGAAATAGATACAATTCTGAATTTGAAACTTTTTAAAGCATTTCTCTGCTATGCTTCTTACCTTCTATAGTTATTTAAAGGTATTGCAAAGTACAATCACTTTCAGAGGTGTATACTTGTATAGCCCCTGATCGATATAAAAAAAACTTCGACTTTCAAACTCAGTTTTAAAGATTCTGTTGTTAAAAACAGGTTTTAAAATCGACGACTTTATGACGTTCCATTTGACTTTTTCCTTTTTTTGCAGTTTACCTTTTCGTTTAGAATAGCCATGTTTTAGTACCTACTATAGCGTTACTTGAAATTGATAATTTTAATTATATTTGAAATGATTAATTTTTTCACGCAACACTTTATTACTGGATAATACTATTTTAAAAGAAAAAGTAAACTGCAAAAGAGGAAAGCGTCAAATGGAACGTCAAAAAGATGTCAATTTTAAAACCGAGTTTTAAAAACCTAATTCTCTAAAACCTAGTTTTACAGTCGAAGTTTTTGTACGTAGACAAGGGGCGTATACTCATGATTATGAACAGATTTTACGATGAGACCAACCTCGAAATCTCGAAAAAGTCAGCTGTACCAAATAAACAGTTCATCGACTCTCATAGTGTAGCTGGGCTAGGTATTTGTCAGCGATAATAATCGGAGTTAAGCATCGTTCGGCATGGTCAGTCTTCGACTCGGATAACACGTTAAAATGTAGCTCCTGGTTGTTTCAACCTCTCAAGAATGTCAGAGGTCTTCAAGCGACTTAAAAAAATGAAGCTACCGGTTTTTTCACCCTCTTAAGAATGTCAGAGGCCTTCAAGCGACTTAAAAAATGAAGCTACCGGTTCTTTCAACCTCTCAAGAATGTCAGAGGCCTTCAAGCGACTTAAAAAATGAAGCTACCGGTTCTTTCAACCTCTTAAGAATGTCAGAGGCCTTCAAACGACTTAAAAAATGTAGTTAACAGTTGTTTCAACCTCTTAAAAATGTCAGAGTCCTTCAAGCGACTTAAACAAATGTAGCTACCGGTTGTTTCAACCTCTTAAGAATGTCAGAGGCCATCAAGCTACTTAAAAAATGTAGCTACCTGTTGTTTCAACCTTTTAAGAATGTCAGAGGCCTTCAAGCTACTTAAAAAAATGTAGCTGCCGCTTGTTTCAACCTCTTAGAAATGTCAGAGGCCTTCAAGCTACTTAAAAAAATGTAGCTACCTGTTGTTTCAACCTTTTAAGAATGTCAGAGGCCTTCAAGCAACTTAAAAAAATTAAGCTACCGGTTGTTTCAACTCTTAAGAATGTCAGAGGCCTTCAAGCGACTTAATAAAATGAAGCTACTGGTTGTTTCAACCTCTTAAGAATGTCAGAGGCCTCCAAGCGACTTCAAAAATGTAGCTACCGCTTGTTTCAACCTCTTAAGAATGTCAAAGGCCTTCAAGCTACTTAAAAAAATGTAGCTACCTGTTGTTTCAACCTCTTAAGAATGTCAGAGGCCTTCAAGCTACTTACAAAAATGTAGCTACCTGTTGTTTCAACCTCTTAAGAATGTCAGAGGCCTTCAAGCTACTTAAAAAAATGTAGCTACCTGTTGTTTCAACCTCTTAAGAATGTCAGAGGCCTTCAAGCTACTTACAAAAATGTAGCTACCTGTTGTTTCAACCTCTTAAGAATGTCAGAGGCCTTCAAGCTACTTAAAAAAATGTAGCTACCTGTTGTTTCAACCTCTTAAGAATGACAGAGGCCTTCAAGCGACTCAAAAAAATTTGCTACCGGTTGTTTTAACCTCTTAAGAATGTCAGAGGCCTTCAAGCGGCTTAAAAAATCTGACACCAGATACAATGCTTACCAATCGACTCTCGGAAAAATATAAGGATCAATTGTTTTCTTTCTCGCCTTCAGGTACCCCATAGTGAAAGTTGTTCTTAATGACCAGTATAATATACTTACAAGTTATATACTTCTAAAAGTTCCCGCACTTCGCAAGCAACAGCCTGTATTTAGCAGAAAGGTTTCTCATTATAGTTAGCCATCAGCCAATAAATATTGCTCAAGATTGGTTCACAAAATATAAACATTTCCACCGGTTCAATTAATATTTCAGCGACCAAATGTGTGCCATAGATAAGTTAAATGGGATAGATATAAACAAACTATAAAATGTACTGGAATAATGTCCTCGGAGTTGTGTAGCTGTAGATTTTATTAATCGCGGCGTATGGCTCACATTCGGTACAGTTTGGATGGGACAGAATAGCATGGATAACTTTAATTTTTAACAGGTATGCCAAAATTGTTAAAAAAACGTAAGAGCGCTTGTTCACGACAATTTGTTTCACCGGACAACGGACTGTTTTTTTTACCGAATTCACGGTGGTGTATGGTATATTATGAACGTATGTTGAAGCACCGGACATACATCAAGCGAAAATTGTAGGCATTTGTTTATTGACGGTGCGTTGTCTGGTGAAGAAAAACGGCCGTGAACAAGAGTAAAGTAAAATTTGTAAGAGTTTTGCATTTAACAAAACTGCAGTCGTTTTCATTACTTAATTTGAAAAAAAAATGTGTCATGTTAATGTCAATGTGTATTTGAAGAACTATAAAAAACGTAAGTTATAAAATATCAATCTTCGTATTAATTTGTCACTTGGTGTATGTAGATTACATATACAGATCTTAATTTGGCGTGGCGAATAGTAGGTAAATGTACAGTACATACATAAATACAAAAGTAAGAAAATAATAGTGGTAAACTAATAAAAAAGTTTATTAGGATTTAGAATAATTTAGATACTAAACATTCTTGCCAAATTTAATCGAAATCCGCTGATAAATAGCGCGACAGAATTTTCTCCCCCTTTTTGAAGAAAATACTAGTCAGAAATCGCCGACAGCAAAAAAACCATTAATAAAGGTATCTACTGGGTTATTTCTAATCAATTAGCATCCTTCTAGGGGCATATTTCTGTATTTAAAAACTAACGACTTTTGTTCTACGACTTTCGTCAAAACTAAAAAAAAATCAGCTGTTCCATACATTTTGTCGCGGGTGAACTAAATTTTTCTATGGAACCACAAACATTTTTTTTGAGTTTTGACAAAAGTCGAAGGACAAAAATTGTTAGTTTTGATATAAAGAATAAGCCCCTAGAAGGATGCTAATTGATTAGAAATAGCCCTGTATAAAACCTGTGTACCGTCGTCGAGATTCGTTGAAAAATGCGACCTGTAGACAAAAATCATCATACGGGCAAAATGATCGTCGTGTTGAAGCAGAAGACCGAAGCGAGGTCTGCATGGCTACGTGAATTATATTATTCAATTAAATGAAGTGAATAAAAGGCTTATCCACAACAGTCTCGCCGACCGCGATTCGTGCCATTGAGTGCAGAGTGCGTCTCAAGTCACACGCGTTGTGATCTGACCCAATTCGCTGCTCTATCTACACGTCTACTGCTCAGCCATGGCCATATGGGCATATAATGTGGTACCGTGTATAGTGTAGAGGCCTTTTCAAAGTACGTTATTTAACATGATATTAAGCCCGCCCCTTTCTTCTATCGTACGGCTAAACAGACGCGACCAAAGCATCCATCCATCCATCAGCCATATGACGTCCATTGCTGGATATCCCCTATAGATCTCCAATAAGACCGGTTGGAAGCGACTTGCATCCAGCGTGATCCTGCGGTCTTAATGAGGTCATCCGTCCATCTTGTGGGTGGACGTCTACGCGTTTGCCGGCCAAACCAAAGCGCCACCTTTTTATTCTCGACATTTCGCAGGTCAGAACCAAGCGTTTTGAATCCACATTCCTCATAACGAACAGCCAGAATGTGGAACGCGTTACCTGAGTCTGTCTTCCCACTAAACTATTATAATACAAGGTGTCTTTAAATCTCGAGTAAATAGATATGTATCTTCTAGATAAGCGTGACCCTAAATTGCATATTTGCCTAACATCAAGCAGTATGTAGTCAAACGCAAACCTATTTAATAATGATATTAAGCTTAGGTTTTCATCACTTATCACGCTACGCAGCTTATTTATAATTATAATAAATATAAATGTAGTTATATAAAACTACGATAAATACGATAAGACTGCCTCGTTGGCTCAGTGACTGCCTCGGTGGCTCAGTGGTTAGTGACCCTAACTTCTGGATCAAAGAGGCGTGGGTTCGATCCCCACCAGGGAAAATATTTATGTGATGAACATAAGTGTTTGCTCTGTGTCTGGGTGTAATTTAGTTACTATCTATATAAGTATGTATTTAAAAATAAGTATATCTAGTATATCAGTCTCTGGCAGCCACATCACAAGCTTTGCTTAGTTTGGGGTAAGACGTCCGTGTGTTGATACAGTTAAGTAAGTTCATATATTATAGGTGATGTGGCAAGGCTTGATCCTAGTTATTTAACCGCCCAGGGCCTCTTACCCCAGGAAAAAAAGAATTTAACTTTGCACTAAATTTCTGATCCAAATTTTTCTAATAAGGTTTAAGATCACTTACTGAGTATAAAATCACAAAATGCTGACAGGTCCAAGTGGCATGGCGCTTCAAGCGCGATCTTGAATAAACAGTTTTAGCCGATATATCTGAAACTATGCACCTTAGGGCAAAAGTCATGGATACCATTATTGTAGAAAATAAAATTTTGCATCTTTTGTTAGTTCTTACCTTTTTTGTAAAATTTACCGTTTACGATTTATGGCCCATTGAATCAACCGGTTTTTCCATTGTTTTATTGATTAATCTTACATAATCAAGAGTTATCGGCCGCGATAGAATTACTGGTCCATTAAATGGACCATAAATCGTTAACGGTAAGTTTTACAAAAAAATTAACTGAAAACAAAAGATGAGAAATTTTGTACAATACTCTTCTCCATAATTTTTGCCCTTAGCGTAGTTTCCGCGATATCGGACAAAAACATTTTTTCAAGATGGCGCTTGAAGCTCCATCTGGATCTGTCAGCATTTTGTAATTTTATGCTCAGTAAGTGATCCTAAACTTACAAGAACAAAAATTTGGGTTGGAAATTTAGTGCAAATTTGATCGAAAAAAACATCTCATTTTCTTGAGGTACCTATCTGATATGGGTAAATTAAGCTGTAATCGCCGGAATGCTCAAGAAAAATTAATTAGTGCGCTTAACGAAAGCGCGTTTTATTTTGTTCTTTTCAGCTTTTTCTGATACGTCAAACGGCCAGAGCGTAGTCAGAATAGTCCTTCTTTGTGAGTGACTGCGCACGTGTTAAATCTACGATTATGGCTATCGAATTGATGTGCACTCGACATTTGCATCTCAAAATGGCACCTACAGCGTGTGAACCAGTTCACTTACGAAGGTCTGATGATTTTTTTAGATTCGATCTAACACGCTAGAAAAACAAAATAATTTAATAATATCTAAACCGTCGCTTTTCTACATCTGTGGATGTCTTAGTCATTTCCCTATAGGTATTATGAATAGTGTACTTGTACACAGCGTGTTTTGAGTTTTTAAGGGGGCTCCCGTGCAACAAACGTGATTTTATTGACTTTTTGTTCGATGTTAATAACAGAACAGGTAGACGCTTGAAATACACAGGGTTATTTCTAGTAATTTAGCATCCTTTTAGGGGCTTATTCTGTACATCAAAACTAACAACTTTTGTTCTGCGACTTTTGTGATAACTCAAAAATAAAATTGGTGTTCCATAGAAAAATTTCGTTCACCCGCGGCCAAATGTATGGAATAGCTGATTTTTTTTTGAGTTTTGACAAAAGTCACAAAACAAAAGTTGTTAGTTTTGATGTAGGTACAGAATAAGCCCCTAAAAGGATGCTAATTGATTAGAAATAACCCTGTATAATAGAATATTTAGTTTTATTTATAATACATTCAATTTAAAAATAAGTAGGTGTGTAAATAAATTAAGATTATAAAATAAATATCCGAGCATATAACCCGGTCACGTTAACTCGACGCATCGCATTAATTTTTAAGCAATTTTTACTCGATCTTAATAAACAGGTAGAAACTTCTCTTTTATAGATGGTGGTTTGGAACCTTTCGTGCGGGAGTCCGACTCGCACTTGACGGTTTTTTTTTGCACACCGTTGAGCGCCAAAATAACGTCACATAGTCAAGCGTCTAGTTAATGTGACCGCGTTGTATTAGTTTATTTTATTATATTATGTAGTCTTTCTGCTAGATCGAATCAGAAATGATCTGAGGAAATCCGATAAAAGAGCCAAAGTTAGCGACATAGACCAATATTGCCTGTATGTCTTCTATTGTATATCTTTCTTTTCTTTATTTTTTAAGTACAGACTATAGTATTTTTGTTAAATTTTATAAAAGAACAGCAATGTGAACTATATTTGAAAGGCTTATTTATAATTTATAACCACCAAAATAACACAGCTGTCTCTTAAATATTTGAAGTAAGACACCTTTTTCGTGGACTCATTCACACTTGTTTTATTTAAAAAAATACAACGCATTTTCACTAAACGGACTATGTTTTCTATAATTTGATGAAATATTTTTACATACCAAATTACTGCGTACAAAATACCTGTCTACAGCCAGACATAGCAATTTGTAAATCCGTCTCAAACGAGAACCGACACGACTCCGTACTTCAACACTACTTCCGATGTTTTAGAGAAATTTCTAGAATATTTTCATGGAACGACTAACTAGTTTAACGACTAACTACTTTGACTGCCTCGGTGGCTCAGTGGTTAGTGACCCTAATATCTGGATCAAAGAGGCGTGGGTTCGATCCCCACCCAGGGCAAATATTTATGTGATGAACATAATTGTTTGCTCTGTGTCTGGATGTTATTTAGTTACTATCTATATAGTATGTATTTAAAAATAAGTATTTGTAGTATATCAGTATCTGGCAGCCATATCACAAGCTTTGCTTAGGGGTTAGAGGCCGTGTGCAAGATGTCCCAAAAATATTTATTTATTTATAGCTAGTACTTATTAATGAGTAATGTATCGCTTACAGCGTAGTTTGACTAGGTATTCGATAGTGATCATCGAAGTTAAGCAATATTCAGCATGGTCAGTTTTGGATGGGTAACCGCGGGTAGTATTTATAATTAAGCTCGTGGCTCGGATTACACGGTAAATTGTAGTCTCGGTTATTTTGACTGTTTTATCAAGTCAGAGGCATTTGGGCGGCCTTAGAACCTATACGAAGTTACTGAATAGAAGTATACTAAGCACTGGATCGGAAAATACGTAAGTTCTAAATATATTAATACGTGGTATTACTATGAGCCTAATTAATAAGCTCTAAGTGGCCTAACGAACTATGGAGAGAGCTATACTCGGAGTCTCTCTGCACGATCGCATCAGATATCCGGAGAAAAACCAGAGTTAACGACAAAATTCAGTGGATTGGCAAGTTAAAATGGCAGTGGGCAGGGCACACATCACGGAGACCTAAGTTCTCCGTGATGTTGCCCTGCCCAATGGAGACGAAGAGCTCTCGAGGTCTATTCATATGGTTGCGTAGGTAATTGGTTTAAACCGTGTACGCTATTAGCGGGATGTTCTTGCGGTGGGATCTCGAACAATAATATAAATCTAAATAATGTAATTATTAATACTTTCCTTTTTTTTCAAAGGGACAAGGACAAAGGGAAAGGGTTTTTTTCCTCTATTAACTAACACTATATACAAGACTTACATAATGTAAAACTACTACTACGTAACAAGCAATTGGATCACTTCATTAAAAGTTCCAGTGCGCGTGCGCCAGTCGACGGGAGTGCGCGTATTCCCTGATGAAGGAGTACTAATTTACTCCGAAACCGGTCGGGTTCCCAGCGGCCCGGCCGTATATCATACGTGAGTGAAAACCGGTGTTTTATTTAATATAAGCAATTGCATCATCCACAGACCCTTGAAAGTCTAAAGATATATGGATTGTTAATTTTAATTGTATCAAATATTGCATGCTGCGCTTTTTTAAAAAATAGCAACATTAAGTTAATTTAGATCGTAAGTTTTTATCATGAATGTATTAATGGACCAAGTTGGTAGAGATCTGCGCCACGTAGAGTTAATCCAAACACTGATAACGAACTAGGCGTGTGCCGCGGCCCCGCCCGCGCTCTGTAATGTTTATAACTTAACCACCGGGTTGGCGATGACTGACGGACACATTGACAGACATTGGGGTATTGGGTAATTGTAGCCTCGTGGGTATTGGAGCGTGCAATATTTTGTCGGAATAGGTTAGGTATGAAAGTGTTGTATAATTTATTTACTAATAGTTCTTCAAACAGTAGACCTCGCGACGCATCTCTAAGAATTAGTATATGCCTATAATTATCTCGACACGCTCTTGACCGACTTGGTTCTCGCTAATTTTGTAAGGAATTTGGATAGTAAACACTCTGGCCAATTGGTAAACAGCGGGTCAGCAAATTTCCCACCTTTTTATGTGAAATACCCAATCACAAATTGCCGACCATAAAAATATCCATTAATATGTATTAAACCTGCTGGTGATGTAGTTCTCACAGTAAAAGTTGGTCATAAGTCATATCGCTAAATACAATGATGTCTTAGAACATGCCCGTCATATACAGGGTTATTTCTAATCAATTAACAAAATTTAAGGGGCTTATTCTGTACATGAAAACTAACAACTTTTGTTTTGCGACTTCTGTCAAAACTCAAAAAAAAATTGTTGTATCGTAGAAAAATATCGTTCACCTTCGACAAATAAGCTACCTATTACATTTTGTATGGAACAGCTAATTTTTTTTCAGTTTTGACAAGAGTCGCAGAACAAAAGTTGTTAGTTTTGATGTACAGAATAAGCCCCAAAAGGATGCTAATTGATCAGAAATAACCCTGTAGACATAGATCCCGTATACTGTCGAGTATCTAATCGGAAAAATTTCCAAAAATGTACGAATTGCGATTTCCGTGAAGTACCTACTTACCCAGCAATACCTATATAAAAAATAAATTACGCACTCTAAAGCATTCTCAAAGCAATATACTAAAATATCGAAAATAGTACCTATTTTCCATCTCCTTAAATAATTTTACGATCAGCTAATAATGCGTGCGAAGGAGATAACCGCAAGTTTTGCGCCATTTCCACGAGCGTGACGCCTCAAGTAATGAAGTCAACATCCAGTGTAGTCTGTAAACAGTCTGTCAAGCCAGTTAATAGGCAAATTAATTATTAATTAAGGCCTCCCCACGGGTCGTTGACATCGGCTGACAAGCTTTTACAAGTCGCCAGGGACGGATTCCGAACCATCATTATTGTGTCACTTCATATTACGAAGTCTCAAACTAATCTATATATTTATACTCTTAGGTTAGTTTTTTTTAATGTGTGTCATTTTTTTTGTGTGTAACAAGATGACGTTACCTCGTATTTATCAGATTGGTATAATTTTGAAATCAAGATCGGTGTATGAAATAAAAAGTTGCATAAAATGCAACACAAATTTATTTATTTTACGACGCTTTGCCTGATTTTTAAAATATCTTATACTTATAAACTTAAAGTTAGACGCTTTTAGTCTGTAATATTATTTAGCCTATCGGTATTTTTTATTATTCGGCCTACACGTTTTGAATATAGGTATTCAATATTACATTTTCACAATTAATTTGATTACTTTTTAGGGTTCAGTACCTCAAACGGAAAAAACGGAACCCTTATAGGATCACTTTGTTGTCCGTCTGTCCGTCTGTGTCTATATCAAGACTCTTTATCTCGAGAACGCGTGAAGATATCGAGTTGAAATTTAAACAATATGCGTATATCTAGGTTCTCTTGCAGTTGTGTAAAAGAAAAACTTCTCAGTTATCGTTTAAAAAGTTAGAGCCGTTTATGTCGTAAAAAAACGCATATTTCGACACTCACAAAAATCAAAACTTATAGGTTACAGGGATGGGGTCGAAAAGTTCTCGAGTGGAGACCACGTACCGGCAAGCGCAGCGTAGGACGTCCACCCACAAGGTGGACGGATGACCTTATTAGGACCGCAGGATCGCGCTGGATGCAAACCGCTATCAACCGGTCTTATTGGAAATCATTAGGGGAGGCCTATGTCCAGCAGTGGACGTCCTATGGCTGAGATGATGATGATGAAAAAATTAAAAACTTCAGGGTACTTCCCGTTGACATAGAACTATGAAATTTGGTAAGAAGCATTGTCTCAGAGTACACATATAGGATTAAAACTCGGAAAACTGTACATTTTTATTTAAATCATAAAAAATAAGACCTCAAAATTCAAAGTGAGTAAATCGTATCATGTAAGGTATCATATAAAAAAACTTCATTAGCACATGTTAAAACAGGTTTTTAATTATTTTAACAATGCGTAATTTTCTCTGTCGATGGTTATACTATAGAGATTTTAAAAACTTACTTCCCAATTTTGTGAAATTTTCTGGATTTGTTCGGAACCCTTGATGTGCGAGCCTGATTCGCACTTGTCCGGTTTTTTGTTTTAACGTGTAGTTTTGTTACTAATAATGAATAAATAACTATGACTGATATAGGAACTGTAAGATTGCCACAATCAATTAAAAAGTCCCACTCAGGAATCAAGAAAGGATGGTATTTTATTGATGTATAATTCTGTTTCTCTTAAAAGGATATTGCCCAATCGCCCTTCATAGGTAGACCTTATTCAGCAGTGGACTTTTAAAATTATGCCGGTAAATTACATCAAACTTTTTTTTATAAGACTACATTTTAATTATTCTCACTATTTTTCATAAAAATGCGTTTTATAATTTTTTTTCCTCCTAAGTCCCACCCTGCAAGCCACCCTTAAATTATGTCGCGTAAGTCTTCTTTAGCCTGCTGATTTTAATAATGCAAGTCATTTTAAGCACATTTTTAATAATTTACGCGCTGAAAACTCTTTTTATTATGACGAAAATATGACGTTAAATGCCTTGAGCCACTTATATTTTTTCTGTTTGCTTTATAAAGTTTGGGGAGAAAAATAATATTGATTATTATTTCTATTTCGTAGCATTGTATTACAATTAGGTAAATGCCCTTCGTCGTAATATTTTATAGTAGATTTTTGCAGGTTTTGAAAAAGAGGCGGTGTGTGTTTATTTAATAGGTACACCTACCTTTATCTAATGGCCGTGAACCAATTTGGCGATTGACAATTTAATGTCTCATCCGAGCCACGGCAGCGTTAACTTGTAAGTATCACCTACGGCTTATTACAACAGACAAATATTTATTCGTTTATAGGGTTCCGTACCTCAAAGGGAAATAAAGGAACCCTTATAGGATCACTTTGTTGTTCGTCTGTCCGTCTGTGTGTATGTCAAGACTCTTTATCTCGAGAACGCGTAAAGATATCGAGTTGAAATTTAAACTGTATACGTATATCTATGGTTTTTTGCAGTTGTGTAAAATAAAAACTTCTCAGTTATCGTTTAAAAAAGTTAGAGCCATTTATGTCGTAAAACGCCGCATATTTTGACACTCACAAAAATCAAAACCTACAGGCTACTTCCCGTTGACATAGAACTATAAAATTTGGCGAAAAGCATTGTCTCAAAGTACACATATAGGAATAAATCTGAAAACTGTACATTTTTATTTAAGTCACAAAAAATAGGGCCTCAAAATTCACAAAATATGGGTTCAAAGTTCAAAGTGAGTAAATCGTATCATGTAAGGTATCGTATAAAAGAACTTTAGTAGCACAAGCTAAAACACGTTTTTGATTATTTAACAATGTGTAATTTTCGAAGTATGACGAAAAAAGAGAAAAAAAAATTGTCGATCGTCGTGGTTATAGTATAGAGATTTTAACAACTTACTTCCCAATTTTGTGAAATTTTCTGGTTTTGTACGGAACCCTCGGTGTGTAGGCCTGACTCGCACTTGTCTGTTTTTTTATTTTTTATTTCACCCATCCAAACACGAGATTGAGGATCATTAGAGTTACCACGAACATTAATTAAGTAACATTAACGGTAACAAAAATCACCAAACGAATTTAGAGCCAGGAACACACTGATACAATTACAATGCGAACGTACCAATTATCGCTATATTTTTTTTTATGTAGAATTATGCTAAATTTGGCCACCGACTTGCTAGATGGAAAGCGAAGTTGTAGCCGAAGATGGAGTATGTAGACCTAGAAAATACCTATTCACTCTTGACTTGAAGATTTTTTTTATTCATAATAGGGTTACATATTATGACTACTAACTCGCCTGATGGAAAGCGATGTTGTAGCCGAAGATGGAGTATGTAGACCTAGAGGATATCAAAAGTTTTTAGAGTTTTAAACAATAGTTAAGCCGCGCGCACACTCGTGAACCCAACGTTGTCGCAATCGAGAGCAGAAATTGTCACGATAGACTAAACAGTTGTTTTTTTTTTTTTTAATTTAAATTAATGATGCACAGACTCCAGGATCTGTGCCCTATGTTAACTAGGTTACAATTGAAAGAATGCGACTGTACAATAGAATGGGTTATATGAAATCTTAGTCTAAGTTAGTAGTTTCAGTGCATTGCGTGAATGCCACGAGTAAACCGGCGACCCGCACGTAGCACCCGATCACCAGTGTGACGCATGTGCCAGCCATATCTCTCCTCAACCATATTTGAGGGAGGAGAACGACCCTACACACGACGCCGCCACAAGAAGGAGCCTTCTATGGCGAGCATGAATGCTCAGGGCATGCACAGTAATGCACACAATGCTAATTTCTATACATTGTTACACACTTATTATGATTTATTTTGTAAAAGCGGTCACCGGCAGAGTCCGAGGCTACTTTTTCGTGTGGTTACTCGGTGGTATCTGCGTTGCTTGTGGTCGCTCCCATGTCCTTCTATTACAACTCTATTGCCTCCTCCCGGCCCAGAACCTCCAACACCGCCGCGTTCCGATCTCTGTTGGCCATCTGTAGGTTTTACTAAAACAGTTGTTTCTCAGTGTAACTATAGCCTGTATTAGAGTCCCGATTATTTAAAAGCAATTATAACTTTTTGACAAAACATTCACGTTTTTGTGGTCCTGATTTGATAAAATCTCTCATTCTTATAGCTAGGTATTTCGTTAAACTGAACATATACACAAAATTTACAAACATTATAAATATATAAACATAAAAAAAACACTGTTACAATCACAATGCGTACGTACCAATTACTGCGCAAATATAGTTAAGCCGCGCGCACACTTGCGAATACAATCTGAACGCAGTTGAGTTCAGATTTTTTCGGGAAAGACTAGTTGTTGTTCAATTAAATGAACGTCTGAATTAGGGTCCAATTTTATGAAAGGAATCATTAATTTTTAATAAGAAATCGACGTTCTTTGTTGTTATAATCCAAAAATATTATTTCTCATTGATAAATAGCTATAGTAATTTGATAAACTGTGTCAATTATTAACATTGATGTACAAAATCACCAAATGAAAGTAAAGCCAATCCGGACACAGCCGGATGCAAATTTTGTCTTAATCATACTAATTGATTCCATGTAAATATGGCCTTAATTAGTGTCCGTAGTTTTGTCAAGTAATAATTGCATTATCTATTTTTTTTTCCAAAAACAACATCTCGCAAGTTTGAATTTACGTATAGTATTTTGTTAATTCGCGCGAACTTAAAAAAATATCGCTAAAGTAAAATAAACATTATCGTTAACAAAAATCATCAAACGAACTAAAGCCAGGAACACACTGATACAATTACGATGCGAACGTACCAATTACAGCGCAAAAATAGTTAAGCCGCGCGCACACTCGCGAATCCAATCCGGACGCAGCCGGGTGCAGATTTTAATCGCGTTACTCGGGTGTTGATGTAATTCAATTTATCTATCGCCCGCCGGCGTAACCTGATAGGTCGACCGTGTGGACTCGGATTTACTTACCGTTGAGGTGTTCTTTTTTCAAAATGTCGCATCGATAACGTGTAAACTCAATTTTTCTAACCAATATTTTAATTTCTTGGTAATTGTGGTAACAGATAGAAGTACCAAAATATTAAAGAGGGTAAAATATGTTGTCGTTGAAGAATTGTTGAAGATGTTCCACTGACCGTAGAAGTGTAGTAATTAACATGTTTTTTATTAGCTGTATAAAGATAAATAAAAAGATATGTCCAACCGGTCATTTAGAAATTAGCTTTTTAACGCGGTTTTGACTTTTTTCCATCCTATGTATCTCATAGTAACAGTTTTAGTTTTCCGAGATAAGAAGTAGCTTATGTCTTATGCTTCCAAACTTTATACTATATCTATCAATGCCAAAAATAAAGTCGATTCTATGCTCTGTCGCTGCGTCAAAGAGGAACAAACCAATAAGCACACCTTTTTTATTATATTAGTAAGGATACTTAGGAAAGGCTTACTTATATTTAGCAGTGGATATCTTACAGCTAATACGGATGATTTTATAAGTCACTGTAAATAGGGATTTGCTCGTACTCGTAAATGAAGAAGCAAAATTTTTGTCACTCGGAAAAAATCGGCTGTCTCTAGACTGTCTAGTCAAACGGCTATTTAATTTGAAAATCGGTGGATGTTTGGTAATCGTTGATATTGGGACGCAGATTAGAGATCGATCGGGAGATCGCAACCGATCTCGGATTGGACCGATCGCTCGATCGAGGATGGGGCCGGCCGGGCCGTATTCGCCGCGCGACAAAAATCGTGCGGATTTAGTCACCCGAGTAAATCCCCCTTCACACAGATCTGTTATCCTCAAATCATCTTTTATCCTCACGCCCTCCTCGAGTTTTCTCTCTTCTTCTCTCTTAACTCGATCACACTGTAAACCCGTCATGTGTACACCTTACGAATCCAGTTTAACGGATACTGCCAGATAATTGGGGAAGTGAAAGTGACGCCTAATTTGTAGGAGTTCTGATCCCGGCTCAGTTCCTCACATTGCAATTTTTTAGAATTACTCAAACTTGCTAGGTAAGAAACTTAATAGGAAATTTAAAATTAAGTAGCATCTGTGTATCGGAAATTCATAGGGGAGGTCTATGTCGAACACTAGACGTCCTTCGGGTAATGATGACATTGAATATGTTATCGGTACTGTACTGTACTGCACCAGCCTTTTTAATAGTTCACTGCAGGACGTAGGCCTACCCACGAAGGGTGATTGGGCCATATCTACCACGCTGGCCCAGTGCGGGTTGGATGGTGGATTCACATACGCCATCGAATTTCTTCTTCACGACCTCAAGATTGCAGGTCGGGTGTTACTACCACTAGACCACAACGGCTTATGTAATATGTTATCGAGCGAAGCTTTTTAACTTTTAAATAGCCATAATAATAAAAGCCAGCCAGACATTTATCTATTCTCGAAAGAATTTTACAACATTCTAAAAACGCGGACTCTCAGATTGTTTATTTTACATTATGATTACATAACCATTGCTAAATAAACGAACAAATAATCGGCCAAGTGCGTGTAGGGCTCGCGCACCAAGGTTTCCGTACCGTATGGAAGTTATTAATAGATTTTTTTATTAAAATTCAATAATTTATTTTTAAAGTGCATATTAAAATATATTTTCTGTGAATATTTCAAGTTTCTATCTGTCGCTGTTATTAATATAGAGAGAAAAATGGCTAAACATTCAGATTTGTTGTATGTGAGCCCAGCTTGAATACTTTTCGATTTTTAGTATTTGTTGTTATAGCGGCAACATAAATACATTATATGTGTGAAAAAGTGACGTCCACAAGTGGTATACTATTCAGAGAAAAATCAAACCAAGATGATATATACATCATTTGAAAGCTTGGTTTATGGGCTTCCCAAAAATATTTAACTTAGATTTTTTCACTCCTCAATTTTTTTTAAATGTGAAAAATAAATTGTATGAAAAATAACAATACAGCTTATTACTTTTTCTAGTTTAGCAATGATAAAGTGCTTATATAGTTATTTTACTTGGATTCGTAGCTGAATCTTTCACATTCATCACTTAATTTGCTAAAATTAAAAATTATAACCTACCAGTGTGACCAGTTAGTAGGTACAATGTGACAAAAAACACTTTAAAAGTATGTCCAATTGGTTAAAATGCTTTTATTTAACAATTTGGAGGTTACTTAATCAGGGTTGCTGGAGATAAACTACCTATTGAGCCAAATATATTTATTTATCCTAATAAATTCAAAATTAATTTTAAAAAAATCGGATTTTTTTTTTGTTTCTAACTGATGTAATAGACTCAGAAAAATATGAAATTTCTCGAAATGTAACGAGTGTTGTGGTTAGAATTTTTGATTATTATTATACCAGCCTCCATACATTTTGTGGACATGTCCTTTCAACGTTCTAGATATCACGGTTTATGCGATACAGCCTGGTGACAGACAGACAGCGGAGTCTTAGTAATAGGGTCCCGTTTTTCTCTTCAAAAAAACTCAATAAATAGGTATAATGTAGGTACACATTCTATGTAAAACTCGTATTTATAACCAATCCATGAAATCTAGTTGCATAGATATTTGGTGTTACAAAGTGATTTGTGATCAGCCATAGCAAAAACAAAGAAAAATTAAAAAATCTTTTTTAAAAACACGCAATGAATATAATTTACAGATGCTCACGCAATACAATGCCTTTATAACAGATCCATAAACTCTAGTTGCATAGATATTCGATATTACAAAGTGATTACATAGCAATAGCCCATTAGCGCTAGATTGGCCACCAAACTGCGGGCCACATGTAAAATGTACTAGTTTTCGAACGCGCCCGCGGTTTGTCTGCTTTCGAAATAATGATGTATTCACTGGTATAGATTATGTGGCTTTTGCAGTGGCGTATTATAATCGCAGAATATAAATTCCTAAAACTCTTTTCTGTAAGTTTTCTGTGAGTGGGTGATTCCATTGCTTTTTGTCCGTTTTCTGTGAGCTGTTGATCCTGTTTTCTTCTTCATCCATTTTCTGTGAGTTATCCTATCCTATTATCCTACTAATCCTATCCTATCCTACTTCCTACTAATATTATAAACGCGAAAGTTTGTGAGGATGGATGGATGGATGGATGTTTGTTACTCTTTCACGCAAAAACTACTGAACGGATTGAGATGAAACTTTGCAATAATATAGCTTAAATATCAGAATAACACAAGGGCTATAAATAATAATGATATTGCGTCAAAAATCAAAATATAATGCGGGCGAAGCCGCGGGTAAAAACTAGTTGATCCTATTTTCTTCAAATTTCAATGTTTTATGTTTGATTAAGTGGGTAAATATGATCTGATACGAATCTGATATAACGACAATATTTTATTCCGTTATTTCACTCTTATGACACCTAAGTATAGAAGAGGAATATGTAGAATAGGGATAAATTTGGCCACCAACTCGCCTGATGGAAAGTGAAGTTGTAGCCGAAGATGGAGTATAAAAACCTAGAAGATACCTATTGACTCTTGACTTGAATATATCCAAATTGTAATAGTCAGGAAACAATGACAGAGGCAAGGCATTCCAATCCCTGGTGGTCCGCATTATAAAAGGAAGAAACGAATCGCTTAGTACGAGTAGGTGGTACGTCGATTATGTAGAGATGGTATTTATACGACTTCCGGCTTGTTCTGTTGTGAAAAGGAGAGAAAGGAATCAGATCGTGGAGTTCGAGCACACACTCGCCGAAATGGATGCTTACACCTCAGAGCAAATAAAAAATCAAGAGGGAACGTCGTTGAACAGTCAAGTGAGACCGGTTTTTTACACATGTGTGAGTGCGTCGCTGTTGCGCCGCCATAGTTCGACTGACAAGCCAAGGCGTAGTTTCCTTGTACGTGGATGTGTGTGTAATTGTCTGTACACGGCGAGGCGTAGCTTTGGTCGGCCTCACTTGCTTTTTCACAGCATTCTGTTTATATTTTTTTATTTGGTCTGAGGCTCACACATCTTTGTTAATTTTCATAGCATTCCGTTGGATTGCAAGCTTCTAAATTCCGCCAGTGTGAAAGGGTCCAGGTCTAGACGGCTAATAAGCGGATAATAGAGCCGAGCTAGCTTTGTGGCGGTAATTAATAATTTCAACTGAATCAACAGTCACTGAGAATTGTTCCCGCTGTGTATTCAATTTGTCTTATTTACGTTGGTAATGAAGGAATTAGTATAGTAATAGAAAGTTTAGTATTTTGAAAGCCATTGTGGTCTAGTAGAAATAACACTCACCTTATAATCGTGAGGTTGTGGGTTCAAATCTCGTACCAATGAATTATTTGGAATTTATGTACGGAATTTCACATCACAAGCTTTTCGGTGAAAGAAAACATCATGCAGGTTGCCCTGCATTTGTCCCTGGAAGATAATCGATGACGTCTGTGAATCGACCAAACGGCACTGAGTCAGCGTGATCAATATTGCCCAATCACCCTTCGTGGATAAGCCTACGTCTTGCAGTGTACTATTACAACGACTGCTACAGTACATTACAGAAGGTATTATGTTAGAGTCATATTGGTAAATGTACATGGCATACTGTCGTCATCTCATTTCTAGGATGTCCACTACTGATTTCCAATAATACCTGTTTAGTCCTGTTTATAAGCGGCTTGCATCCAGCGTGTTTTTGCGGATAACGAGACTTCTATGTATGGCACAATTTTTACAAATGTCTCGCAATTTTAAACTCCACATTGGAAAATTAATTTCATGTGCGTGCTAAAAGATTCTTAGCACGCGCAATGAAATGTCTATTAAAATTACATTGTTATTGTTTAATTAAGCAACGTTCCGCACAGTCAGTATTTGAATGGGTGACCGCGGGTGGCATTTTCCAATTGAGCGCTAACGTGGCTCGGATGACACGTTAAGTCATAAGTCCCGGTTGTTTTAACCGTTTAGCCATGTCAGAGGCCTTCAGGCGGCCTAAAAACTCTGACACCAGGGCTAGCCACCCGGCCTATACGAACTTGCTTACTTTTATTATCTAGTCTATTTCTACAGTATATAGGTAGTACAATAACACTCTAGGAACGATATTAATCCCAAAGGATAAAAAGAGAACTGTACGTGTACACATACGAGTATCTTATGAGGATTTCCTTTAAGTTGCACAGACATACAGAGCCGTCGATAAAGTATGTACCTTCTAAAACAAAAAGAGGTTATTAACATTACTGTTGTTTACAACTTTTATTGTATAAAATCAACTCAAAATTCAGTAAAAAAAGAACAGCTGTTTCAAACACTTTTTGCACTGCGTTTCAATTTTATATGGTACCGCAATTTTTTGTTGAATCCCGGGTTTGCCCCATTATAATGATAATCTGAATCACCTTCCTTTGGCTAAGTGTACTAAGCTTTCCCTTACTTAATTAACACAGCTAGAACTAATCATCAATATCCAAAACCAAAATTCATTACAAATCCTACTCTCGAATTCCAGTTTTGCCCCACAGTAATGATAATATGAATCAATGTTGCCCCTCCGGTGCCAACTTACGGTAGCCTTTATGGGGGGCCCATTTAGTGGACGGCAAGTCACCACCCGCTACGAAATTTTGAAATGGGGCATATTTAGCGGGTGCCGTACCTCATTCCATAGTCTAATTTTACAAAACATTTAAAATTTCACCAAAATAGCCCAGTTACAATATTTCAAGTCATTTTATATGCCATAGTTTCCATTTCACGCTATCTTTTTTATACCTACTACTGTTTTTATATTTCATAATAAAATTGTAAAAGGGGCCTCTCAATGTTGGCTTAGGCTCCATTGATGCCTAATAAAGGACCAGGCTAAGCCTGTGATTTCAGTTGAAAATGAATCATATTCTTTTGGCTTAGTGTACCCAGCCTTCTCTTTCTGGATAAATCTCTATAGACGCAGCTAAAAAGGCTAAATCTAAAATCAAAATTCATTACAAAGACTACGCGTACAGAGCAGACCATTACTCTTCCTGGATATAAAAATGCCTATCCGTATTTCCGTATATCCTCATAGCTCCAGATAAACGACCGGCACAAAGCTAGCTGCTGAAAATATCGGCCCAGCGGATAAACCTAAACTCCTATATATCATAAAGTACACCACTCTGTCTGGTTTAGCCGAGTTTTTGGAAAAACGCGGCGATTTTTCAGCGCCGATATATGGCGCGATTGGGCAGCGGGTGCTAAATGTTTTGCGATGCAGTTTTGGAAAAAAATAGCAGTTGCGCCTTATTTTTTAAAAATCAGCAGCTTTTTATTAACCTTATTTGTTACGGGATTAATATTGCTTAAAAAGATCTGAAAATGTTCCAAAACCAGATGCAAAGAATTTTTTTATTTCAGTTTACAATCAACATAGGTAATACACTGATCTTACGCTATGTAGCTACCTATTGAGCGAAAGCATCTGCTATTAAACTGTAACGGTCAGGTATTCCCAGTTATTTTGCTGTGTAGTTAACTTATTTTGAATTGATTTAATTTGGCAAATGATTTGTTTTATTTAGCCAAAGTTCTGTCAACGCGGCACCTTTCACGCCAGCGCCAGTAACAGCGTTAAACATTTAATTCTATAAGTTCAAAGAGCTCGTTACGTCGAGTGCCGGGACACGTTTGTGCGAGTTTGCAATTATATGAGCTAATTATTGAGTTCAAATGACTTTTTCTTTTTAACTCTTTTTATTATATGGAAGTGATGTACCTATTAGTTATTTTGAAGGTAAAATATAAAAACAAAGCACTACATAGTACCATAAACTAAGCTACTCAAGGATATTCTATGATATTACTAGTAATATTTTTCAGCAATATCAGCTACATCAGTTTTTTTTACTATCTAATTTTCTTCCTCTAACACATGTATAAAAAGCTCATTCTACAGTAGTTGTTATTGAACTTTTTCGAAATTAATGTATAGATTTTTATGATTTAGTTATTTTTGGTAGATATAAGAATGCAACACGAAAATATCATGAGAGGTTTGCTTTTATCACCTAAATAAAATAAATAAAATAAAATAGCCTTATTTCCCAAATACGTCTACAAGTTCATAACAAATTTAAATCTTACATTTTTCTTTTTAAGTATTTTTTATTTGGGCACCCAAATTCGGTAAAAGGCCTCCTCCATACTGTGCCATGAATTTCGATTTAGGGCATGTCTAGTCCAGGTCGGGCCTGCTACTTCCACTATGTCATCGGACCATCTTCTTCTGGGGCGTCCGACTGGGCGCGCGCTCTCTCTCGGGCACCAGTGGATGATGCGTTCGCTCCATCTGTTGTCCGTAGTTCGCGCAACGTGTCCCGCCCATTTCCATTTCAATTTACAGAGCATTTTTGTCGCATCCATGATTTTGGTCTTCTGTCTTATTTCTAAATTTTTTACTCTGTCTTTTAACTTGAGTCCTAGCATAGATCGCTCTGCAGCTCTTTGAAAAGTTTTATCATCTAGAAGTATAAAAATTGCTTATGATCTATTTTCAGACCTTCTGAATATAAACGAATAAGTGAAGAAATCAGTCAAGCCATTTCGGAGAAGTACAATAACAAGCTCTGTGTTATGAGATTTTTATAAATAGTAGTAGTAAGATAATTATTTAAAACGTCCCTTTTACCACAAATTACGGTATCCTCGTATTGAAATCATTGAAAATACCCAGCCATTCATTGCCTTCCGAGAATTTGCGGATCTCAACGTTCTTCAGAATCACTACAAATTATTACTGAGCTACGACATACACTAAAGCAGATTGAATGTCTATTCACAACCGGTATGAGGAAGCTACGCGATTCCTAGAAGCAGTGATTGCAAACCATCACAGCAATCTATTGATAGAAGTCACGTATCGTTCTCGGAACTCTATCAAAGACTCGCTACAAAGATGCCTTTGGCACGCTACGTCAAGCGGCAATAGGCTACGCACGTGACGCGAAGACACGCTACAAAAATTCCTTTAGCACGTTACGTCAGGCGGCAACTGGCTACGTGACGCAAAGACACCCTATAAAGATGCCTTTAGCACGTTACGTCAGGCGGCAACAGGCTACGTGACGCAAAGACTTGCTACAAAGATGCCTTTAGCACGCTACGTCAGGCGGCAAGGTTAGGGTTTCGTAGCTTAGCGAAGCCACGTGACGCTACGAAATGCCATTGTGCGTTAAACCACCACACGCTATATTTAATTTGATATTTATGGATGTTTCAACATTATACTTTAAGTCTTTGATATCCTTACTTCCTTGTCTTTACTACTACTACCTTACTAATATTATGAATTCAAAAGTGTGTTTGTTGGTTTATTCGTGTGTTCCTCTTTCACACAGCAACGGAGCAACATATTGATTCGATTTTTGTTATGGACATAGTTTTTAAGGAAAATGACATGCGCTACTTTTTATCTTAGAAAAATAAAATATTCTTAGCGTCACGAGGCTTCGTGTTGATGATTGAATATCGCAGTATGATTTACCACACGCTATAGTTTATTTGATATAATATATGGCTTTTTTAGAGTACAACAATAATAATAATAGTATGCTATGCTTTGGGTCTTCGATATGCTTTAAGATCTATCTATCGCACGAATGTGTACAGATAGTAATTATGTCTTTATTACATCTCTGTATACAAATCATTTTGGATGTCTATTCACAATTGCTACACGATTCCTCGGACCAGTGATTGCAAGCCATCAGAGCAGCCGTCTATTGACAGAAGCCACATATCGTTCTCGGAACTCTGTCAAAGACTCGCTACAAAGACGCCTCTGGCACGCTACGCCAAGCGGCAACAGGCTACGTGATGCTACGAATTTCACAGTACCATTAACTATTACACAATATGAGTCTACGATATAGTTCTATACTAAGTAGCAGTACTAAATCTATCTCAGGCATTATTACAGTTCTTTACAGATGTTCATAATTCAATGTACTTATAAATGTCTATGATTGTAATGTAATTAATTAGCAACTCGCCTCTCAATTTTGCACACCCTCTCGCAGGGTAGAAACATGTTGATAACTTACCTAAATAAGACGTACACATGTTTAACAAATAAATGAATCTTTATCTTCATAATCTTTATTTGCGTTATGGGTGATTACAGTGTGATGCAGATGTTATGTATAACGCGGTCACATTAACTCGACGCATCGCCTTAATTTTTAAGCAATTTTTACTCGATCTTAATAAACAGGTAGAAACTTTTCTTTTATAGAAGATGGTTTGGAACCTTTCGTGCGGAAGTCCGACTCGCACTTGGCCGGTTTTTTTTGCACACCGTACTTGAGCGCCAAACTAACGTCACATCGTCAAGCGTCTAGTTAACGTGACCTCGTTGTATAGGTACATTTATGATCGCCATATTCCACCTTTCAGCGTGCAAATTTGGTTCAACTATTCTAGTTATTTATTTACTTACATTTTACAGTTTCGAAATGGGATAAACCAAAACAAACAGAAAACAAGGCATAACGTAACCACAACTTAAACAATAAAAATAAAACATAAACATTGGATTTCCTAAACATCACAGGTGAGCATAGATTAAACCAGCAAAAGAACGAAATGGATATACCTACCTACAAAACGTCAGTGTCAAGCTGTCACCTTAGTTGTCATTATAATTATCAGCGGTATATATTATGTTTTTATATAATTGTAGTACTTAATGCCTGATGGTCTACAAAGCATCTTTGGCAAACAGGCTACGTGACCCTATGAAACGTCACGGCGCTATTAGCCACCATACGCTTGTTAAAATTATGAAACATTTATTTATTGCAATTACAGGATTAGTGCCAGTAGTAAACGTTGTGTGTAATGATGTTATCTGGGTGCACTGCCGTGCACAAACAAGTCGAGCAAAAAAGCGTAAGCATACTTTTCCCGTAGTCGTTCAGGCCACCCCTGTTATACACGGAAATGAACCGCACCAATTTTTCCCTAAAATTTTCTTAGCCATTGCCACGCAATGACGATGATGATTTATAAATTCTCACTATATATTCCATTTAGACCAACCAAGACGGTCCTATCTGGCTACCATTCGAAATCTGGAGATCTGAAGCTACGCCGAATTAGTTCGTGGTAATTAGGATGACATTCCGCTGTACTGCACTACTTCCGGTACGATGGGTCAAGGCACGCTACGGTGCACTTCACGCTACACTCTGCTCATTATAATTATCATCACTGAGACGAGACTAACACACAACTATTATAATCACACCTAAGATTATGTTTATTTATCACTATTATAATAGATCCAACCGTTTATTTTCTTTTTGACAGCACCAATAGAACGTAACTGCGCCATGTTACGCAAAAGTTCACTTTTAAATGCGAGGTTTTAAAAATATGACAACTGCTACACACGATAGCCATAGAACGTAAATTATTAAAAACGTTTGTTATTTATGTATTTATTTATTATGTAATTTATAAAAAAAACTACTGCACTTATGGACTCAATTTGTCAAAGATGGTAATTATACGGGATCAAGGAGCAAACTTAGGCAGTTGTCATATTTTTAAAACCTTGCATTTAAAAGTGAACTTTTGCGTTACGTTCTATTGGTGCTGTCAAAAAGAAAATAAAAAAGAAAATAAGTGCTCCAAACAGTAGACCTCGCGACACATCTCTTTAACTGAATTTTCGTAAGCCTATATCTATCTCGACTCGTTCTTGACCGATTCAGTTGATCCTCGCAAATTTTGATATTATTTAGCTATTAAACAATATGGACGTCCTTTGGCTGATGGATGGATGGATGGATTAAACAATATAACCTAATAACATTGTTTAAACATGCCGATGAAAATTATTAAAAATGCGACTTGTACATAAAAATCAACATCAGGGTAGAATTTTCGAGTTAAAATCTTGAAAACACTTAGTTGCAAAAGTACACTTATTTAATTATTTTTTGCAAAAAATAGCATGACCGACTTCACCTGTACAGAATCATTACATAGTATAAAACAAAGTCGCTTTCCGCTGTCTATCCCTATGTATCCTTATATCTTTAAAACTACGCAACGGATTTTGATGCAGTTTGTTTTAATAGATAGAGTAATTTAAGAGAAATGTTTATATGTATAATAAACCTGTGCGAAGCCAGGGCACATCGGTAGAACGCAAATATTACGCACGGATCGATGTAGCATTTTTCACATTATTGTTGATTTATCAAAAATGGCTCAGTCGATTTCGATAAAATTTAAATGGGACTAATTTCAAAGTATATTCTTGTCAATAAAGAAAGAATTATTGAAATCGGACTACTATGAAAAAAGTTATGCGTGGTTATACATTAAAAAATATATACGCGTCGAATTGTATACCTCCTCCGGTGGTTCGTCGGTCAAAAAATATTGACGACATTTCTATCGTGCTAAATATATGTTAGCTAGTTAATGAACAGGATGCACATACAGTGAATTTTACTTATTGGTTATTAGTATGTGTCCATACTACGCCATCATGGCCGTTTGTCAAAGGATTCATCAAAGTAATACGAATAAATAGGATATCCCGATACTGATTAGTATTTATTAGTGTAATTCAAATGGTCAGCATTAAAACATAATATCATGTGAAAAAATTTTGGCCAATAACTTCTATGTATTTATCTTGAGAAAAACGGACCCTTGGTGGCTCATATTTCTACTTAAGACTGCAGTGTTGCAGATTATTTATTTACCATCATCATCGCATCAGCTCCAAGACATACCATTATCATAATACGCAAGAAAAAAATTAATTGTGAATTACGAATCCCAGTTGCTTATTCCATGGCAGAGGCATTCAGACGGTTTCAAAACTCTGGTTTCGGGGTTATCAGGCCTATATTAACTTACTTCTTCTATCCATCCATCCATCAGCCATAGGACGTTCACTGCTAGTCATAGGCCTCCCCTACGGATATCCAATAAGACCGGTTGAAAGCGGCTTACATCCAGCGCGATCCTGCGATTTTAATGAGGTCATCAGTCCACCTTGTGTGGACGTCCTGCGCTGCACCTGCCGTTACGTGGTATCTACTCGAGAACTTTTTGACCCCATATCGGTCATCAGTCCTCCGCGCTATCCATTTAATCCATTAACTTAGGTAGGTAGGTACTTATTTTTAGCAAACCAATTTAATAGTTACCCTAACCATACATCTCGTGCACATACTAGATACAAATGTATCTCACACTAGATACAAACATACACATCCAATTCTGAATTGCCACAGCTCTGCTGACGTATGGTTTGTGATTATGATCGGTTCACAGAACTTTGTCTGTGTATAGACGCTTTAATACGCTTTGACAACCTCGATACTCGTGCCTCCCAATATAGTGGTTCCCTATTAGAGTCCACTGTAGGCATATTCCAGGGCATTTATGGCGTAACGCTCATAGCGTAGTTTGTATACGTCACTAGGAGTTCGTTAGAAACGTAGAGTTTATCGAAATTAAGCAACTTTCAGCCCAGTCAGTCTTCGGATTGGTGACCGGACGTGGCATTTACAACTGAGCGCTACTGTTGCTCGGATGACACGTTAAATTGTAGGCCCCGGTTGTTATAATTGTTTAGCCATGTCAGAGGCCTTCAGGCGGCCTAAAAACTCTGACACCAGGGCTAGCCACCCGGTCTATACGAACTTACTTATTTAGTACATTTATGTAAGCTTAATAACAGCATTGAAATTGTACTAAGTCCATAAGAAATGAGTTTTATTTTTGTGATCCTTTTGGAATAACTAAAATGTATCTGTGTATTTTATCCTTCAAATTCACTTGTCGCTTACGAAATAAATAAAAATATGAAAATTACACTTATGTACAAAGTATTATTAAACCACTGTCTTTCTGACACTAAATTAAACAAAATTGTACTAGGTATTGGTGCTTTGCTTTAATATGTGATATTTGAAGCTGAAAGCTGGATACATCTGAGTAACTATTTACCTTTAGAAATTACACTCACAGAAATTACAATCTTTACGTTTTCTAGTGAGAACTAAATTAATAGTTTGTTATTTAAGGCGAAACATCTCTATTAACATTATTTTTTTTCAAAAACATCTTGGGAGGTTTATTTACTTAGGATTCATTACAAAGATTAGTATCAAATCATCAATAATTGCAATTAATGTTTATAATAGTAACTTTTCATAATAACGCAGATATTTAGCTTAGCCACTAAATAATATAGGCAAGTGTGTTCCAGCTTAGTTTTCTATTTGGGCATATAATAATTGTACAGACTGAATATTTTTTAAGTTCTGGAATATACTTTTTTGTTTTACTTACTATTTTCATAAGATTAGTTTTCGTGAACTCACAAAATTAAACTGGATCAAGTGTTATGACAACAGATGAGGAGAGTGGAGACCACCTACCTGCAAGCGCAGCGTATAACATGCACCCAAAAGTGCACGGACTTCATCAAGACCGCAAGATCATGCTGGATGAAAGTCACTTCCAACTTGTATTATTGACGATATACGAGAGGCCCATGTCCAACAGTGAACGTCCTATGGCTACAACGACGATGACGAAAAATATTAGAATTAATTGTCGCGTTGACGAGACGTTTAGCCTTAATATATTTGAAATTAACGTCTATTTTCTGGCTCCAATATTTGCCTGAGCTTATAAGTCTACTAATGAAGCCCAGACAAAGGCTCTTTACAAGCAGTATTTTAGTTTGAATTCTCGTTACGCTGGCTCCTAATCAAAGTTGATCAAATATTAATGAAAAAGTTGATTATGCTCTTAGTAATAATAGATTGATTCTTGAAATAAGAAACTACTTCTAGTTTAATTTTGAAGTATAAATTTTATTAATCAATGTTTTTTTTGTAAGTATATTGTATGTAGCAAAATTATACTATAGAATATGAGTTACTCGTATAACGATGACTTAGACTTGGGCTTTTTTCGCCTGATGGTAAGCGAAGTTATGGTCGCACGCAGACTTGGAAAATATTAATTCACTTTGACTTTAAGAGAATTGTGAAGAGACAAGTTCAATTCGAACAATCAATTCTCGAGAACATCGAGAATATTATTGGTACATCCGGGAGAAAACACTTTTCGCCCCTGAAATTATAACAAGATGTTATGTTTTTGGTGTTTATCGCTTGAGTAAGAAATATTGCACGCTCGTAAGTCTTATTATTTTTTATCAGAAAAGTTTTTAGGTTAATTTATACTTTTCAGCCAAGTGTTTGCGTAATAATATGACTTTTGGAGACTAATAACTTTAAAGCCATTAAAAACCGTAAAAATCCAGATGTGTAATCCTAGCGATTGAGGTTCTGATTACCCAAAAAATCACTGAAATCGTATGATATTTAGAAATAACAGCTTATTATTTTGGATGGCCCAGTAGTCGCCTCACAATTGTTTTTAATGTTTCAGATCATATCTCTCCGAAAAGAAAAAAGCCGGCTGTTTTTTAGCCTTAATGCTTTTTAATCTGCGTGAGGTCTACCTAGACCTATATACCTTTATGTTATCTATAAATTGTACCACATAGAGAGATACATTGGAGATATGCCTACTATGTTTCGTTCGACGGTGACCCTTCTTACTTGCGGGAGAAAATTAAGTTGGTCTCCGACTGCAGACAACGTTACCGTAGGTCGTGTGCCCAGCAATTGGCTATGCCGCCTTGTCATACAGTCAATTTTAGAGGAAGCTTCCGATATGCGGCAACCAAATGCTGTAATAATCTGCCTCCCCCTATCAGGGAACTAAATAATCTCTACTCCTTTCGTTTAAAGCTGAAACACTATCTTTTATCTAAACAACTGCAGCATGGATTGTTAATGTACGATCAATCCTTTATTTGACCCCAAGCTTTCTCTTTCTTCTTGGCCATCTTCTGTTCCTTACTTTCTTGCTGTTAAACAGAGTTTTATTTTATGATGTGGATATTTTTATGTATTTATTTTATTATATCGCCTTCAAATGTATTTTTACGCGTGTTTTTTCTAAGGATAGTTATATAAAATATTGTATCACCTTTATGTAAATTTGATTTTGTATGATTTTGTATTTTATTATGTATTTCTATTAATTTCAATGTGAACTAGTTGCTTTGTTTGATTTCTTGAAATGGTATTTTTCTGTAATTTCTGTACTCTTTGTCCATACCTACTTTTCGACGATTATTTATTATTTGTATTTTGTTTATACCCTCGACAACGGGCTCATCTGAAAACCAGCGCTGAGTGTAAGGTGTCTACCTGCACTCAGCATTAATGCTGAGATGAGCCCTTTTCGACATTTCTGTCATTTAACTCCTTAATTGTTTTACAATTTTGGTTTTATAATGTTTAATCTTTGTGTATTTTATGTCGAATAAATATTATTTCATTTCATTTCATTCGACTCCTTTGACACCATTTCACACGTCTGGATCTTTTTGACCGATGAACCACGGAAGGAGGTATACAATTCGACGCGTACCTATATATATATTTTATGTATATAGCACGCATAACATTTTTCATAGTAGTCCGATTTCAATTTCACGAGCCATTTTTGATAAATCAACAATATTGTGAAAAATGTTACACATCGATCCATGCGAAATAATCGCGAATTCAGTAAGCGAGTGAAGTCGGTCATGCTATTTTTTTCAAAAAAGAATTTATCTCTAATTTTTAGGGTTCCGTACCTCAAACAAAAAAACGAAACCCTTATAGAATCACTTTGTTGTCCGTCTGTGTGTATGTCAAGACTCTTTATCTCGGGAACGCGTAAAGATATCGAGTTGAAATTTAAACTGTATACCTACGTATATTTATGAACTCTTGCAGTTGTGTAAAAGATAAGCTTCTCAATTACCGTATAAAAATGTTAGAGCCGTTTATGTCGCAAAAAACCGCATATTTCGCACTCACAAAAATCAAAACCTACAGGGTACTTCCCGTTGACATAGAACTATGAAATTTGGCGAGAAGCATTGTCTCAAAGTTCACATATGGGAATAAATCTGAAAACTGTACATTTTTATTTTAATCACAAAAAATAGGGCCTCAAAATTCACAAAATAGGGGTTCAAAATTCAAAGTGAGTAAATCGTATCACGTAAGGTATCATATAAAGTAATTTTATTAGTTTTTAATTATTTTAACCACGTGTTTGTACGGAACCCTCGATGTGCGAGCCTGACTCGCACTTATCCGGTTTTTTTTTTACATAGGTAATCAAAACATATTACACAGATTGCCAAAATAAATTATTCTTATTTCTTCAAGCATAAAAATAAAAACACGCAACAACATAAAAGCCAGAGCGTTTGTTATATCAATTTATTTTATTTCGTTGCCATCAAGTGCTTCCGTGTTTCCCTATCTCTGCTATTTGAGCAACAATAAACAAGCTAATCATAATATCATACGTTGTTGAACAAAAATAATTACAAGGAAAACATGTGTCCATAGAAACGTAACGAGTAAATGCTTGGAGACGCACCCTGAGATGGACACTCACCGGGCGCGAGCGCGTAATGTAGCAAAATTGAGCATTGCATTAAAATCCTTACTAAATTCTCAGAGGAAATAAAAAAATCAAGAGAGTATGTCGTTGAACACTCAAGTAAGGCCGGTTGTCATACATGTGTCAGTGCGTCGGTGTTGCGCCGCCGTTCGACTGACAAGTCAAGGCGTATTTTTCTTGTACGTGGATGAAATCAGAAATCAGAAATCGTTTATTGCAACACTATGTACAAAGATGTTATAATAAATATTAGTTCCAATAGTGGACCCATTACGGGCGTGCAATATTAAAAAAAAATGTAACTTGGCTAGCCATTACATTACACAAGCTTACCTACGTGAAATGTTAATACTTAGAGAATAATTAAATTAACTAACTATACCGAACACTTAAGTGTTATATCTATTATACATTTTATTTAGGTACTTTAATATGACCTAATTGAACTTATAGGTACTAACAAATTATAATTATGTACATAGTGAGAGGGCTCACAAGACGAATAATAATAAACCAACTATTTACAATGTTATAAAGTAATAAAAATATTATTAAATAAATCTTTGAGCAAAGTTAATAATACACTAAATATTCATCATTACTATCGTTGAAATATTCTTTCAATTTATAGAAAGCTTTAGAGAGCAACCATTTCTTGAGGTTTTTGTTATAAAGAGGACCGTTTAAAGATTTCAAAGCAGTAGGTAAATTATTATAGACTTTTATTGCAGTAAAATATGCGTTTCTGTGATGTGTGTGTAATTGTCTGTGCACGGCGAGGCGTAGTTTTGGTCGGCCTCACTTGTTCGTTCACAACATTCTGTCTTTATTTTTTTATTTGGTCTGAGACTAAATTATAAATCCGTGTGTTTGTTGGTTTGTTACTTTTTCACGCAGGAGCAGAGCAACTTTTTTGATTTTTGGCACAGGTATCAAAGGTCGAATGACATTGTAATTTTTCTCCCAAAAAATGAACGTTTCCTATTGCTGCGGAAATATATTTTGTACACCTTTAGTATTTAAATATACCTAAGTAAAATACTTTTGATATTGTTGTCACTATATCATGCAATAAATTAAATTTAATTATGAGCGTTGATGTATTGCTCAGATTACTCGACATAACTGTGAAGTTGCATTAAAATAATTACCTATTTCTCGCAAAAAAATTGCATGTCCGACTTTAACCGTGTGCAGAATTTTCACATTATTGTTGATTTATCAAAAATAGCTCAGCCCATTTCAATAAAATTTACATAAAAATAACTTCAAGGTATACCCTTTCCAATACAAAAAGTATTATCGAAATCGTACCTGTACAAAGTTATGCCTGGAAATACATAAAAAAGTAAAAAAAAATACGCGTTGACTAGAGTATCTTCTTCGTTTTTTCGGTCATCTGTATCAACCTTATAATAGTCCACTGCAGGACGTAGGCCTACCCACGAAGGGTGATTGGGCCATATCCACCACGCAGGCCCAGTGCGGCTTGGTGGATTCACATACGCTCTCCTCATTCTCCGGACATATGCAGGTTGCCTCACGATGTTTTCCTTCACCGAAAAGCCATTGGTGTGAAATTCCGTACATAAATCCCAAAGAACTCATTGGTACGGGACCGGCATTTGAACCCGCGACCTCACGATTGTAAGGCGGGTGTCATTACCTCTAGACCACCACGGCTTCGGTCAACAACTAGAGCAAAATGTAGCAGCAGCACTGTAAAATATATTTCAGTAAGTACTACTCGGTAAGAGTACGCTTCGGTTGTATTAATTATTACAAACGAGCTCCCAGTAACTAGGACTTAGCGCCAATTCCACTCGCTAAGAAACATTTAAATTTAATTGTAAATGTTACAAAGTAATGTTACGTTTGTATTACTGCCGTCTAGGTAACTGAACCTGTGCGAACACAAAACAATTATGCTTTAAGTAACCATAAAGCAAATGCAGTTTAGTAATGAAACAGCAATAGCATGCATAAAAACCTATGTCTAACGGTCTCTGACCCCAAACTAAGCAAAGCTTGTGATATGGCTGCCAGAGACTGATATACTACATTTACATATTTTAAATACATACTTTATAGATAGTACCTAAATAACACCCAGACACAGAGCAAACACCTATGTTCATCACAAAAATGCTTGCCCTTTTGGGGATCGAACCCACGTCTCTTTGATCCAGAAGTCAGGGTCACTAACCACTGAGCCACCGAGGCAGTCAAAGAGCCACCGAGGCAGTCACTGAGCCACAGAGTTGCATCAATCGTGGTCACGGGTACACTGCATTCTATACATAAGTCAAAAATATTCTTCAAAATATATTTCATGCTTTGTTATACATGCCTCCGGTGAATACCGACCCTTAGCTTTTTGGGATAAAAATAAGTCACTCTCTCTAATTTGTTCCTCAATTGCTTGGTAACAGGAAAAATAACAATTACATCAAAGAATATCATATATTATCATAATAAAATATAATCATTCATTTTTTCACAATAACTGTTACTTTTGTGTTGTGGTTTTGGCTTCTTCTGATTTTTGTAGAATAATAAATGTATGTACCCAAAATTTATGTTCCGTGTCTACCGGTGCACAGGTCGAAGCTACCGGCTACTGCTTGAGCTGCGTTCGTTGTGCTGGAAGAAAGCCACGACACCACGCCATTAACGAGATAATTAAGCGAGCCCTGGTCTCAGCGGAGGTGCCGTGCATCTTAGAGCCCCCAGGTTTGTCCCGTTCAGACGGCAAGCGGCCAGACGGCCTTACGCTGGTGCCTTGGCGGAGAGGGCGTTGCCTCCTGTGGGACGCTACATGCGTATGCACTTTCGCCTTCTGCCATCTTCCAGCTACACAGCAAGTGGCGGGTGCGGGAGCAGAGTCAGCGGCTCGAGGTAAACGGGCGAAGTATTCCGCTTTGGCAGCGTCGTACGATTTCGTCCCGTTTGCTGTTGAAACGGCGGGACCGTGGGGCTCCGACGCTAAGAAATTTGCCTATGACCTGGGACAGCGTTTGCGCGAGAAGGGTCGGGATCCTCGAGCGGGCTGGTTTGTAGTCCAACGAATTTCATTGGCCATACGGCGAGGAAATGCCGCTAGTGTGTTGGGAACGTTTGGGTCACGGTCTACGCGCGAGGGGCTTTTTTGACATGTTTTCTTGTACGTGACAAGTACCAATTACCTATGAAGTTTTTATTGTACACATCATTTATTATATTATATCTACTATGGTAAATTGTATTCCAGATTAAGAAAAAGCAATTTTATTCACACAACATAAAAAATCATAAATTAATTAATTAACTTATAGTACTAAAATATTTACAAAATACATAAGCTAATATATATACAAAACTAAATTAAAAACATATAAAACTTAATCTAAAAGCCCCTTTGTAGAAGGAAACGTCGCCAGAATGCTGGCAGCATTGCCTCGCTGAATGGCAATGCTGAGCTTTTGACCAAGGTAGACACCAGCATTTTGGTCACGCGTCACCTCTACTAACCGCCTGGCCAAGTATTTTACAGTACAAGAGCGTCCGGCCCCCATTGTTAATTTATATTTTCTAAATTTTTAAATTTATCCACCTTGTGTGTTGACGACGTAAACGTCGAAACTTTGCAGTCTAATTTGATTTTCAGTTCTTGCATGCTAAGTTAATGTCCGCCCGCTTTTACTTCAATTCAACTTACGAACTCGATAGGTTTATACCAACTGGTAGCCTTAGCATGTCCTTAGATTTTTCATAATTATCTGATTCGATTTTGCAATTTTCTTAAATGTTAGAATTAGGTACCGCTTTCTTTTTTTTTAAAAGTAGCAAGAGGTTCGCCCTTCTGGCCAAAGTAGAGACGTATTTTAAAAGGATATTTTCGATGACAAACTACTGCTACAGCTAAATTTTACCACTATAAAAATTTAAAAAAATATTTGCAAAAAAAACTTCCCATCTGAGAGTTTATTTTGATCTCGAAGGTTTTTTAATACGTTATCTGAATGCTGAAGGTATATGACACGGTGTGTTGTGTGCACAATCATTATTATATCACGATCCCGGCGTGTTTGTATCGGATCACAAAAATATCCATTACTGAGAACATGAATGTGTCTTAACGAGCGAAGGCAAAGAGGGGCCATGAGGGAGGGCTTTTAGATTGTGAGACACGATCACGACACGACTGGACTCAGATGCATCTTTATCTTTTAACGTGGCCGTATGTTAATCTCAAATTGTCGTATTCTGAGGAAATAGGCAAAAATCTGGTAAAAAGGCCGTATTGTTAAATACGAGTATGCACATAGTTTTCAAACAAAACGTTTGTATGAAATACGTTTTTGAAAGGGAAACCGTAAGCCGTAATTTGCCTTATTTTAGGATCCTAGAGGATCTCAAAGCCGTAGAATACGGCAAAAGCCGTATCAGGCAGATCACTGTCTCTATATTACAGCTATGCAAGATTAAAGATTATTTATTTGTAAGAAACATGGCAGCATAAAGTCCCATTATGTAGATCTTCGAAGATCTTTGGACGCATGCTCTTGTCGTCGTGGCGTATAAATATCAAAACAAACCTAATTAAAACTAAAAGAAAATGAACCTTCATAAAGTATTTAATTTTATTTAACTCACGTTTAAAAAAACAATCAACAATTAATATCTTTGACCATAAAAAAAAATACGTACTACAAAATGAAGTATATTTTCTCAAAAGAATCGAGTAGTTTTTTTCTCAAAAGTCGCGTAGTGTTAACGAAAGTACAGGGTGTATTCGTGTACCAATTACAGGGCGCTCCGATAATGTAGGACTAACGAACGATAACTCGCACACCCTGTGTATTGCGGTATTTGTTTACTGCTCGTGTACAGCGTGTTTTATTTACTCGTCTAAGCGTACGATTTAGAATTATTAGGCACCAGCTTTTGCCCGCGGCTTTGCCCGCGGCTTTGCCCGCGTGATATTTAGTTTTTTGTGATATCCCACAGAAATATTTTTCAGGATAAAAAGTAGCCTTACAAACTATGTCTATCTGAAAAATAAAGTCAATCCTTTGCTCCATTGCTGCGTGAAAGAGAAAAAAAACCAACAAATACACAGTTAGTACAGTTTGGGTAGTTATAACCACCCACATACACACCAATAGAGAGTCAGAATTTTTAAGCGGACAAAAAACGTATGATCTGGAGTAACGTCGAAAATAACCGGGGCCTACAATTTAACATGTTATCCGAGCCACAAAATTGTTCAGTTAAAATGCTATCAGCAGTCACCCAACCAAAGACATTTGTGATCGCTAAGAAACGCCTAGCTAAACTGCGCTACGAACGCTGGCAAACTGTAGATAATAACATACAATGCTTTATACCGTTTGCAGACCAAGCTAAGCTCGCATAGCTAACGCAGTTTTTCACAGATCGTACATAGCTTGCAGTCTGCACAGATCTATGGAAAACTGTGCTATGCGAGACCGAACCAACTTAGCTTACCTTTTGGTCTGCAATTCGCATTATTCTTATAGTTCTTATAGGCCCAACTATGAAGCCTGCATCGTAGTTATATTAGCGATTTAGAATATTTCTGTTTGTTTTTCACTTCAAGCATTCGATAGAGAGAACACTTTTTACGTTGCTATTAAATTTACGATGGCGTCTTCATGATTGGACCTAGTAAGGGACTAATCGCGCCCGTATGGATAGGTATGAAGTATTTGTACTGTACCGTATCAGCCTTTTTAATAGTCCAGTGCAGGACGTAGGCCAACCCACGAAGGGTGGTATTTATTTACCTCTATTTTTTGTGAGAGATTAGTCCCGTTGTATTAAAAATTTTGGAAGATCTTGGCAACATAAGATTATGCGGTATGTAGGCCGGATAACTAGCCATGCAGTAAGAGTTTTTGAGCCGCCTAAAATTTCACGTGTCATCCGAGCCACGGTAGCGCACAGTTGTAAATGTGCTAAACGTTGCTGAACTTCAATGATCGCTCATGAACATCTAGTCAAACTACACAATGAGCGATGTTATTACTCGTAATTAAGCAAGGTTTTGTTACGTTAACACGATTCTTACGAGTACAATAACGTAATAAGATACAATACGGTAAAAATAACACGTAGGTAGCAAAAACGCTAACATTTAAGCCATCAAATCAAAACAAATCTACATCCTTACGAGCTTTACCCTAAGGATAAAATCATATTTCTGTAACAACTGTAGATAAATCTTCTTCCCGAAACACATCGGAACAAAATGTTTCCGTGAATGTGTATCTCGACATCCATCAATCCCTACCTGACTATATTTACTCTGTTTTACTTACAGCCCTTTTAGGGTTCCGTATTGAAACAAAAAGTAAAGAATTTCAGTGTCTTTGATAATACGTCTGTCTAGACGGACAAACATAAACATTAATCACAAAGAAAACGGCCCAGATCTTTGATAATAAGCGCGTACCTACTTCCATCTATCCCATCCAGCAGCCAAAGGACGTTCACTGCTGGACATAGGCCTCCCTATGGATCTCCGATAAGACCGGTTGGAAGCGGCTTGCATCCAGCGTAATCCTGCGGTCTTAATGAGGTCTTCCGTCCACCTTGTGGATGGACGTCCTACGCTGCGCTTGCCGGTACGTGGTCTCCACTCGATAATATGTCCATATGTCCATCCATCTCCATATGTCGATAACTTTGGTTCTTCTACGGATCTCCTCATTCCTGATTCGATCCCGCAGAGAGACTCCGAGCATAGCCCTCTCCATAGCTCGTTGGGCTACTTGGAGCTTACTAATAAGCCCCATAGTGAGAAACCACGTTTCTGTGCCATAAGTCATCACTGGCAACACACACTGGTCGAAAACTCTCGACTTGAGGCACTGAGGTATGTCGGACGAAAAGACGCTACGCAATTTTCCGAACGCTTTTAAGTAGGTACGTCTGCCAAGAATCGCTGGCAGACGTACCTACTTAATATGTCAAAATTATAAACCTGCCAAAATTTGTATGGATAGGCACCATGTATGGACCATATTTTTTGGGCCGTTTTGCTCAGCTAATTCGGTATCTAGATAGATACACAATCAATGGTACATAGCCTAGCGGATTGGCAAGTTAAAGTGCCAGCTGGCCGGCACATAGCTCGGAGAACTGGTCTGGACTAAAGGGGTCAAAAAGTTCTGCAGTGGAGACTACGTACCTACAAGCGTAGCGTAGAATTTCTACATACGAAATAGGCATATGATCTTATCGATACCGCAGTATCATGTTTAAAATAAAAAATAAAATAAATCATGTTGGATTTCAGCCGCTGTCTACTGGTCTTATTGGAGATCCATAGGGAAGGCCTATGTCCAGCAGAAGACGTCATATTGCTGATAGATGGATGGATGATCAGTGGAGCTATTAAATTACCTAAAATATATGAGACATTTCTACGGAACCCATTCATAGATTTGTCAGTACATTTCACAGTAATTTATTTAGCCCATCTTGTTTCCCTTGTCTTTTGTACTCATTTTAAGTATTTTTAAAATTTTTCGGAGTTTGTCTAAAAATAATACCTACAATAAAAGAGCAATTGCTTAAAATACATAACCTGAGTTTGAAGGTTACAACCATGTACGTAAATTAATACTTAATAATAAAAAAAAAATTGAAGCTGATCACATTCATTAAAAAACCTTAGCAAAAAACATTGAAACCATCAGCCATTAAAATATCTTTCTTGCCGTCTCGTTTGGGAGTCTTTAATTTAAGACTCCCAAGTGATGCTCCCAAATACTAAGTTCCATTAGGATACAAGAATAAGCTACCTACTTAAAATGAAGCTAACATAACTGAAATAGGACTTACAAGTAAGCAGGAATTCAAATATATTTTCTCAAATATATTAGTCTATTTAAATGGATTCAACATTCTTGACATACACTTTATGACAAAATACATGTCCTTTTACTATAGTCGTTAAACAAAGGTTAAATAAAAACAATATTATGGTATAGAGAAGCGATAAAGCCAGTCGGCTGACCACAAGTCGACATTGTTGTCAAAGTGAAAGACAATACGTTGAAGAGCTTAAACTGGCACACAATTAAAAAGAAATGATAATATATCTATGCTCACATGTGGATCAATAAAGTCTAAAATTATTATTATAATTAACAATAGGTAAAAAGGTTAGTTCCCTATTTAGAATTGGCGCCTAGTGGTCGCAATTTAGATTATTATGATCAGGCTTCGTTGTATTGAAAATTTTCGTAACGATAGCTTTCGGATGTGTGAATAAATATAAGTTGTGATAAAGATACTTACTTAAGACCTTACGATACGTTTATAGTGATAGTCTTAGTATTGTGTACGGTTTTAGTCGTAGCTTAAATTAGTAGTTACGTAGCAGATGCTACGATGTCTACGAAGTGCTACGAAATTTGCTACGATACGTTATTCACAGACGATCAGCAATATTTAAAACAGAAAAAATGCTAAGTCGATGCAGGCGATGATGGTTCTATTGTTATTATATTTTAGACAAAAAACAAGAAACATTATTTGTTAGAGTAGACACAGAGTTATTCTTAGTACAAGTCCTATTATTTCTCTAAACGGGAAAGTATGCTTTTTTGTCATTTCTGGAGTGTTTTTCATTTGTTCGCTTGAATTACGCCTCATAGTAAATGACAAGATTTATAGATAGAAAAAAATGTCCGTCAAAAATGGCACAACCAACTTCAACCGTATAATTCGAAAAGTTTGCACGAATCGATGTGTCATCCATGTAGTAATTTTTACATTATTACTTCATTAAAACTTGCAATTCATTATACTTAATAACAATACCAGTTTTTATTATTTTTACTATATTGTTGATTTTTATAAATGAAAGCTGATTTCAATTAAATTTAAATGGGATCATTCCTGAAATATAATACTCATAAATATAATACTACCAAAAAGAAAAAGATTTATTTAAATCAGTTCACAATTGTAGAAAATTTCGATGAATATACACAAAAAATTATATACAGTACGCACACTTAATCTCATCTTTTTTGGAAGTCGATTAAATATAAAAAGGTTTCGCTGATGTCAAACTTTATCTTCTACTTTAGTTTACTTTCAATCCATTTTACACTTTCAAGCCTAGTACCCGCACCTATACGTCATGCCAAAACTAATATAAACTCTTCAAGGCGGCTCATCTAAAAACCGCGTCACGTGTTCACATGAATCACTTGCCTCTCAAATCAAATGCACACATTCAGGCACCGACTACATAACTAATAGACATCCACTTTCAACATGAACGAGTAGAGCTAAAAATTTTCGGAACAGATTTTTGGCGGTATGTGATATATACAAGGTTATTTCTTATTTTGTCAAAACGCAAAAAAAACAGCCGTTCCATATATTTTGTCGCGGGTGAACGATATTTTTCTATGGAACAACAATTTTTTTTTTTTACTTTTGACAAAAGTTGCAGAACAAAAGTTGTTAGTTTTGATGTACAAAATAAGCCCCTAAGTGGATGCTAATTGATTAGAAATAACCCTGTATATAGAGCACGGGCACATATTATCGCTAAGCAATTGTCTCCGAGCCGCACCAGTGATAACTCGTCCACCCAAATGTAATAGTAACTATCCAATTGGCAAATATAATGATGATCACCAAGAAACCTCAAGTATTTCATTCCCCTTGTAAAAATCCCCCCCATATAAAATATATTATATCTACCATAGCTCTCTCTGCATGTATCCCCAAAATTATTTAAATAATGTTACCGTCTACCCACGACCTACCATGCTGACTAAAGTTATTCTTACTTAAATTTAAACCTAAAACTATTTATTAACTAATTAAGAACTAAATATGGCCAATGATCGTCTAGTGTGAACACAACGTTGTGTTCCGCGAAACCCAGATTATGGTGATTTTGGATACTACCCAACCGATATTTAAACAACCTAAAATTCTAATACTCACTACATAATTATCTATAGCTAGGATATTTCTAACGCATAATAAAACTCATACTCATATTGACTACTTGGGTACCGTAAACCTTAAGAGTCAAGATTTCCTATTCTGCACAATTTCTTTAAAGCTATCAAGAGAACATAATACTAATTACTAAAGAATAGAGTACAAGTACTAAGATTATGAATAAACATTGCTTCAAATGGTTCAAGAGACAGTTATGAAATCACTTTCCTCAGGATTAATAAAATTGATAGAATCCTTGGGAATAATAACTTTAAATGGAAAAATATCATATTATAATAGCATAACAACAGATATCACGGCATAGGTAAGGCGCCCCTCCACCGCGCCAAATAGTCTCCCTTGTCTGACCTGACTTGGGCAGGAGTCCTCCGTATTGTTGTTATGAGAACAGCCAGAAGGGCTATACTACTTTTGTCAATGCTGTCTGTCTGTCATATGTCTTCACAAAAAGGGGCAAGACTGTCTTTTTTGCAAATTGTCCCAATCTTCGGTTACGGTGTCCGAAGCCCCTAATGGAGGAACCCAGGTTCCTCCATTCCCACAAAATTAACCTCATATGGTGATATATGAGGGATCCGATCTAAAAGTTCACTGTGGGGTTTCCCTAAGTCCCAAAGAATGGAACCAAGAGAATCCCCTAGACTCTATGGAAGTTACCTACCTACCTAGGCTATTACCCTACCTATATTTTCACAGCTAGCTAAGAGAACCTACGTCTCTGGTATAACCGTCTTAACATTAAAGGAATTACATCAAAGAATATCCAAAACTTAGTTAAATATAAACGATAGTACAATTTAGAGTCTCCTACTCTAAGAATCGGAATGCTCATCAAGGACAGTCAAAGTGTGATCATATTTATAGTTCTCTGCTTCTAGAAAGACTTTACTTATTAATAAGTTAAATTTAGTAACAGCTTCAAGCCTTTGGTTCATAGTCAGTAAATTGAACTTCTCTGTTATGTGGAATGGTTCACCCGCCATTCGGTCGAGAGGTTACTGATCCCCAGATCGATGGTCTGTTTTAGAGGCATTTACAGCTAAAAACCCCAGCCCCGACGCTACTCAACTCTTGTGAGTAAAATAGCTAAAGCTAGCAAATAGCTTGAATGATGAAATATCTGTGTAAAAGCAAAGTCAATTCTAAAAACTCCTGTGAATTTCCAAAGTATCAATTATCCTTTGATAGAATCTTCAGATTCCTTACATAATGTAATTATGTCTGTACTACTAACTTGAGTACTCTAAATATTACAATATTTAGAACATGCACTATAACAATGTATAGTTGTTAGTTCTAAACATTAAAATCATTCATATAAAACATGTTACACAAATATGATCGTAAACATAGGACAATCCCTGTTAAAGATTAATACACTTTAGTAAATCTCCAAATATTGGTACTATGAATTTGAGTACACTAAACGCTTCAAGTACGCTAAAAATACGTATGACTTTTCGAAGATTAAAACATATATTTCAAATCCGGGTATTTCACGTAAACAAATATCATCAAGATAAATAAATGTAGGTACAATCATAAATCTTCAAGGTTCAGTTGAACCTTGGCATACGCCATAATCGCAGCGCAGTAATCAAATTAATATTACACTCCGCAATATTAAAAATAAGGCGCTTAATATAATCCGTTTAGGTATAGAAAAACACAATATATTTCATATAAGAAAGTCCAAACCTGCAAATGGGCACAGTAAGAACAAGCAAGCACACAAATAACAAATCAACAATACAAATAAAAAGTAAGATTGTGCGTAAGAGATTGAGGGTATCCAATCAAAAGATTCTTTGAAATAAATCAAGTATTTTTAAGGTCCAACTAAATACACGCCAGACTTAAAATTAATAATGTAGGTATTTTGTAAATGTTTAAAAGTCGTATACTTTTACAAATCAATCTCCCACAAATAAATCGGAATTGCCTCACCAAATGAGAATGTTCCATCCTATGGCTCTCGTCCTCGTAGTCGGCTAGCTTTCCCTTCCAAAGTAGTTCAGCGGCACGCTGGAAATATGTCCGTTCCTTAGCTTCGAAGTCCAGCGCTGCATCGAACCGTCTTCAGGTTGCACTTAGCTGTGCCAATCTGGCTGACCAAATGTTCAAATCGAATAAAATCAATCCGCAAGTTTATCCTTCAATTTGCACTATATTTCATTATAATTTCACTTATATAAAACGATCCGCACTGAATAACACTATCACAAAGCCGATGGCACTAATTTTCACTTTTCCGATAGTTCCAACAAAGATTTGGCAACGCGAAATAAAACTCCCGATAATCCATCAGAGAAATGGCCTCCGAATTAAACTGTGTATTATTTTCGTCAGAGGTACGACCTCCTCGAATTCTCGACGTTCACTATCTATTAAATCCGTAAGAAGCAATATGGCCTTCTCAATTTCCCGAATCAAACTCTGTTTTGTATCCATCAGAGGTACGGCCTCCTCGAATTGCCGACTTAAACTGTCCCGGAGCTGGTCCCCTGCGCTATTTTATACTAAACTAGTTTTTATACGATTGCTTTAACTGCAATAGGCGCATTAACACAACTATTTGCAATAACACGGTTCCTGCTAAAAAGGCCAATATTGCAAATAATCCCCATAGCGCACATAATGCCATTAAATCTAAAAACACCCATTCGGAACATAAGCCCAACAACGCAATTAAATGCAATATCAGCAAAAGAACGCATAAAGCAACTAACGATCTTAACGCTAATAAAGCAAATATTTGCAATTCTCGCATTATGGAGCATATTCGCTTTATGTCAGTGACGTCACTGGTAGTTTATTACAATGTTGCCTCCCATAAAATTAAATTAAATATTCCGTTACTTTCACAGATTCCCTGTTATTTCTACAAATACGATTTAAACTATTTTCTTTACACAATGTAGCTAGAATAATAGTCATCTAATCTGATGACAATACATATCAATCTTATGCCATTGTTTTAACGCTTTTCTCTTTGAACAAATATTACCGTACAATAATATTACACCACAACTGTTTTTTTTTTAAAATCAAGCGCTGGCAATAATGTTTTTTTGGCCCGGCTTTGCGATGATTGTTATTGTGAAGTGTAAACATTAAATCCTAGTAAAATAATCGGATAAAATAGCTCGAAATACCTATAAATAGTAACAAAAGATTACTGCTAAACGAATATGCAGTATTTAAAGTTGAATGGTAAGTAAAGTATTGCAATTGGACTACGATTCTTTGCGTATGTAAACTAAACATTCCAATCTAATTTTTCGATGTTCGTTTCAGGATACTCTTCCCAGTCTTCGACATTCTCCCAGTCTCTAAAAAGTTTTCAGCTCCATATAAAAGATCCCAGAGCTTGCAGGACAGCTTCTAACCTGGCGACAGCGGCAAAACTCCTTAAAATTGGCTAAAATTATATTACGTATTGTTACCTACAGAACAAAATAACACGGTTAGTAAATTACTACTCTTTACAGTTCTTTTCAATAAAGATTATTGGACTTGTACCGTATATAACTTAATCTTCCAAATGCTGATTTCTTGCTAATAAACTTCAGACTTTAAAATACCATACATAATGTGCAAGTTGCCTTTGAAACGTACATAAGCTTCCTGACATCCTAATATCTCTTCCTGATTTTCTTTAGATACTAAAATTAAGAAACTTATTCCTAATTTAATCTATTCCAGCCTGGATTCGGCATAGGAAAGGAAGGTTCCACCGTTTCTCGTTCTCTGTGACTCGCCTCCTGTTCATCCGACGTCCAGGGCGCGTTCCATCATTACCAAAGCATGTGAATTTTCTTCTCATTGTGGTAATACATCAATAAAGGTAAAATGTATCATATCTCACATCTATTACCTACATTATTTTAGCACCTGTGGAGCTATTTTCTATAACTCTAGTTGAGTTGCTCAAAATATTAAATTTTAACAATTAAATGTACCTACCTAGTGGGAGACATAGTTTGTTACATGAGAAATACATATAAGTAGCTACATGTGGACAGGTATGTACAGATGGACCTTTACACCCTCACTAGCCAAATGAACATGCAGAGAGAGATGCGGGGGTAAACGATAAGTCAACTAGATGACGTCACATCAAGAAATCAAGAAAGATCCTTATAAATTATAACTGCTAGCAGTAAGTTATCATCATTAATATCATCTTGAGTCCATCAGAAGTGGCGACAAAATTTATTCAATCGTTATGAATGTAATTATTAATCAAGTGCAATATTGAATTGTGCTGAAAAATATCCGCAAGTTTCCAATATTAGATGTTTATGCGCGAACGTCGTGTCGGGAAAGTGGCGAAAATCGGGTATTTCTCGCGAGATCTAATGTCTAGCGCTGGGAATCCTGTATTTCCCGTGGAATTCGAGGCGCTTATCCAGTAAAATCAGTTCGATATGTGTTATTTATCAACCTGTGTAAATAATAGTATGAATTCCACCAGGGATACCGAATATTTTTTATTATAAGCTTAACTCAAATTCGAGTATCATGCTAAATTATGCTAATGTGTTGTCTGAAAACTTCCTACTTTTCACATCTATAAACATAAGTCGTCGCGTCAAGGGTGGCGGCGAGAATCGGGTATTTCCCGCGGGATCCCGGGTTCCGCGCCGGGAATCCCGTATTTCCCGCGGGACTCGGGATCCTTTTGCGGGCGATTGGTATGTGATGACGTCATGAGCGGTAAATGAGATTGAGATCTCTGGATTTCAGAAACTCTGACGTTGATATACCTTGATCATACGTGACGTCATGTTACCACTGTTCTCGCATTTGCATGCATTTGATATACATTTATAGTTTTTTTATTAAACTTCCAAAGAGAAAAGATTCTTGATTGTTGTCACGCATTCATGAAATAATTTACCTGTTTTTATTTCATTCCATACCTAGATGAGCTCATCGTGAAATTATAAAAGTTTCGCGTACTTATCACAATTCACAATTGAAATTGCGTCTTTACGCGGTAAACGTGACTTAGGACGTCCGTTCACAATGACATATGTTTGGTTTTGGGCAAAAATTGCACATTTTAAAATAATGTGCAGTTTTTGAACGGACACGGTAGTCGAGGGTGGTAGTCAACCACAGACTTTTAAAAGTAAATGCAACAGGAAACGAGTTGTGAACGAGCTGTGGTTGGCTATTACAGAGGAAGTCGTAAATATTAATAACTAAATTTACGAAGAATTCATGGTCTGGGACTCACAGGGGTTTTGAAGACCATTCTGGTCGAGCCGTCGGAGCGAAGAACACGTCTAGACTAGTTATTTTTAAAGCTTAAAGAACATTGTATTAGAAGAAATAAATCTACAAAGACTTGTTGAAATAATGGTGTTTCTACTGCATCGAGTCCTCGATCGTCCTAATACATAGAAGAAACCTATGTCCAGTAGTGGACATTCTACGATTTTGGCGAAAAATTATTCCTAAAACTGAAAATTTGTTATTCTAGACAACAAATGTATTAAGTATCAAGGGTTACCAACCAGCCGTTTTACTTCAAGAAAGAAATAAAAGATCAATTATCTCCTGAAATCGGCGTCACATTTTCAATCAAATGCGTATTTCCCGTACATTCGCATGCGGGGCGTATCTGCGTACCCTCGTCGGCGCAACTATCGGTTTTTAACGACTATTCGCGCGCGTGCCCCGCATGAGGATATCGTGTCACGACCTGATGGATAGGGTGTACTGACTCTTTTTGAATAAGAGTATTTTAAATATAAGTTTATTATTATTATTTTTTAGGGTTCCGTACCTCAAACGGAAAAAACGGAACCATTATAGGAGCACTTTGTTGTCCGTCTGTCTGTCTGTGTGTATATTAAGACTCTTTATTTCGGGAACGCGTAAAGATATCGAGTTGAAATTTAAACTGTATACGTAGCCAAAACTGTACATCTATAGCCCCTCGCAGTTGTGTAAAAGAAAAACTTCTCAGTTACTGCTTAAAAAAGTTAGAGCCGTTCATGTCGTAAAAAACCGTATATTTCGACACTCACAAAAATCAAAACCTACAGGGTACTTTCCGTTGATACAGAACTATGAAATTTGGCGAGAAGCATTGTCTCAGAGTACACATATAGGAATAAATCTGAAAACTGTACATTTTTATTTAAATTACAAAAAATAGGGCCTCAAAATTCACAAAATATGGGTTCAAAATTCAAAGTGAGTAAATCGTATCATGTAAGGTATCATATAAAAGAACTTCATTAGCACATGCTAAAACAGGTTTTTAATTTTGTAATTTTCGATGTATGACGAGAAAAGAAAAAAAAAAACTTTTTGGTCGATGGTTATAGTATAGAGATTTTAACAACTTACTTTCCAATTTTGTGAAATTTTATGGATTTGTACGGAACCCTCGATGTGCGAGCCTGACTCGCACTTGTCCGGTTTTTTTTAAACAGATACAGTATCGTCTTACCGACACAGAGTCACTTTGGAGTTGTTAGTTCATGTTTTGTCTTTTTCTTTCTTGGACAATTTCAATCCAATTGTATGAGATAAAAAAACACGAATTAACTACTAAATAACTCTAAGTGGAGAAGTAATAAAGTAGTAAGGATAAGTAATAAGATAGTAAGGATAAGTAATAAGGTAGTAAGGATAAGTAATAAGCTAGTAAGGATCCTACTAATATTATAAACGCGAAAGTTTGTGAGGATGGATGGATGGATGGATGGATGTATGAATGTTTGTTACTCTTTCACGCAAAAACTACCGAACGGATTGAGATGAAACTTTGCAATAATATAGTTTATATATCAGAATAACACGTAGGCTAATTAATAAATAATGATATATTGCGTATGCGGGCGAAGCCGCGGGTAAAAACTAGTAAGTAATGAGGAAGTCCCAGAGAAAATAAAAAAATCAAGAGAGAACGTCGTTGAACAATCAAGTGAGGCCGTAGTTTTGGTCGGCCTCACTTGTTTGTTAACAAAATTCTGTCTTTATTTTTTTTATTTGGTCTGAGTTCCCAGTTTGATTTTAAAGAATCTCTATTTGCAAATAGTAAATGCGAAACTTCCAATTTGTTATTTGTCTACCTTCCAACGTCACTTCTGATTCCAGCCTATGTCACCAAAACTACGGGAAAACTAGAAAACAAGGCAACAAAGTGATTCTTTGCAGCGGTCCGTGCATTTTTGGGTACCTTTGCCGAGTAGCGAGTGTAGTGCCCTTTGTGGCCAGATTTGATTCCCGTGGCAATTCTGTATGCTGTAGGTATGTGACATCTTTTACTCTGAATTTTAAATATTGGTCAAAGTGTTTGAATTGCTGAATACAGGGTTTGTATTATAAAATTCAACTTTTGTGATATAACAACATTCATTATTTAATAGTAATAAATGTAGTGTATTGAAGCTCTTTTACAAATTTCTTTTTTTCTTCAAAATCTTAAATAGTAAAGTACACTTAAATTGCTCTCTCATTTTTATGTTTTTACTAGTTTTACCCGCGGCTTCGCCCGCATGATACTTTGATTTTTGACGCAATATCATTATAATTTATAGCCTATGTGTTATTATATATAAGCTATATTATTGCAAAGTTTCATCTCAATCCGTTCAGTAGTTTTTGCGTGAAAGAGTAACAAACATCCATACATCCATCCATCCATCCTCACAAACTTTCGCGTTTATAATATTATATATTAGGATTAAAAAGGCATCAATACATTATGCATCGTTCATTGACATTGAAATTGTATTTACTGCACGTTATTCTATGAAATAACGACTACCTACTGCATACTCGTATGTATAGACCATTATGACCTTTACAGACGCTGTCAGTGTGGTGTCGTGGTGACAATTTTAATTTGAGTAGTACGGCGTCGCATCTAGTCTGCCTGTGACCACGACCAATGTATCTTGGTTGAAACGCCGGGAGAAAAAGAGATATTTAATTAGTACATATCTCATGTTTTATTGCACGATGAGTCCCGTATTAATATGTTAAGTTAATACCATACTATTTTTGTGAAACCTTGGAGATTTTTGTCTAAGGGTAGGATTAAACAGGTCAGTGTATGAAACGTGTACTCTCTGGATTAATTTAATATAGCAGGATTTAAAAAAAAACCCTGAACGTGACGAGACACAACTCGTCCGCAAAAGCACGCTTTCGGACGCGTACGCAGCCATTGTTCGCAACTGGTTGCCTATGGCGACTTTTCCCTCTTTGTTGGCAACTATTTGCAATAGACGAGCATTTTTTCCATATAGGTAAGTAACCACCAACGACTATGTCTAGTCCTGAATCCTTGCGTGTACACACCTGCAGATCTACAGCCTTGGCCAAAAGTATTAGGTACCTTTAAAAATCAAAATGCATGTTTACTACTTAACCAATAACTGAGTGCTTATCTTAAATGACTTACCGGGGTCATAAATAACTTCTTAGAATATCAAGCGGCTCTTTGTTAATGTCATAAAAACATCGTGACCGAAAACAAAGGATTCAGTTTTCCTTCGGTCTTATCAGTCAATGTTTGGTCACTTGTGTTCTGGAATCTAAGAAGTAAACAAGCTTTCATTTCTGTTGAATTTAATTAATATTAAATTGACACCTAATTTTGTAAAAGGAGTGAATTTAGTTTAGAAGATAGAGTGAAAATACAGGGTGCCTAATACTTTTGGCTAAGACTGTAAATATTGCTCCGTGGAGCTACAAGAAACGGGAAGTTGTTATGTTTCAAATATTTTCTTTCTGTGTGATTTGTAAAGCTTTAAACACCAGTTGAGAAACCTCAACATTTTCATAGGAACACGAAACTGCGGGATGCGGCTAGTCCGCGTCCTCTTGCGTTCACACACGAACAAATATAAATATTGTTACTAGCTACAAGAAACCTTAAGTTATTCAACAATGTCTTCTTTATATCTGATTTCTTTAGACTTAATCGCTAGCTTATCACGACCTTTTCAAATTGTAACATTTTTTCACTTGCGTGAAAATTTCGATCTAAACTAGACAGGTCATTTATAAAGGTTAAGATTTCGGGCCATTTCGAATATTAAGTATCATAGACTAGATCAATGTCTTTCGTAATTTGGTGATTTTCCCGACTGTGAAGACAATTTTTCCAACTGTTTTAATCGACTTCCAAAAAGGAGATTTTTTTATCTGTATGGATTTTTTTGTGTATATTCATCGATATTTTCGCCAATTGTGAACCGATTTAAAAAAATATTTTATGGTTCGAAAGGGCATACTCCTTATGTTAATTGGAATTCAAATCAAACCACCATTTAAATGTCATTTAAATCCTAGTTCTCAATTCTTAGCTAAATTGTTTTTGAAAAATCAATAATAATGTAAAAATTATATACATCAATTCGAGCGAGCTATTCGAATTTTGTTGGTACACGATTGTGGGATTTTCTGAGAAAAATAATTATTCGTTCACGTGATTCGTGGATGATCTTTGAATATCCCGCGTACCCACCCTTGCGTTCACACACGTCCAGATATAAATATTGTTCCGAGCTGCAGGAAGCGGTAAGTTAGGAATTCCGGCGTATGATTTGTGGCGCGCTTTATGACGCCGCTGTAAAAACTTCTGCCGTTGTGACTACTCCTTGCCTTTAGATGCACTTGAGGTGGATTAATGGCTGCCGGGGAAAGGATTTTGGCTTAGATATTCAGCTACTTGAGGAGTCGGAAAAACCGAGTAGTAGCGCTATATATTTTCAATTCAGTAACAAAATTAACAATAAATATAATGTTTACCTATGCTAAACCTGTGTGTGGCAGTGTGCAGGGCACATAGTCCGGAGAACTGATGGCCGATGGGCAGTAAAGTTCTCGAACGGCAAACATAGCGTAGGACGTCCATTAACTATATGGACAGACGATATAAGTAAGACCGCAGGAACGCGCTGGATGCAGGCCGCTTCCAATCGGGCTTATTGGAAATCCATGGGGAAGGCCTATGTCTAGCAGAGGACTTCCTACGGCTGATAATGATGATGATGATAAGAACCTGTGTACCAGATTTTGTCGAGATCGTTTGTTTTACATGGTCTTACCAAATGTACTACTAGTAGGACCACGGACAACGACCTGTACACGAAAACCAACATGTCATGGTTTAGCATACGATCATCAAAAGAGTTTTATCGACGTGGTGAAAAAGTCACAAAAATATACTTCACCATAACTTTGTGTCATACTGACACGTCGATAGAATTATTTCGTGGTGTTAATGCTAGCCCAGCTGGACAGTCGAAAGCAAAATTGCCGAATCTAAAGCAGCTATTTGGTTACGCTCGATCAATTACAATTACTAAAGTTGTGATTTTTTGGTGGTGGCCTAGAGGTAGGACACCCGTCTTGCAATCGTGAGGTCGTGGGTTCAAATCCCGGTCCCGTACCAATGAGTTCTTTGGAATTTATGTACGGAATTTCACACCACTGGCTTTTCAGGAAGGAAAACATCGTGAGGCAACCTGCATACTTCCGTAGAAGAAATTCGACGGCGTATGCGAATCCACCAACCCGCACTGGGCCAGCGTGGTGGATATGGCCCAATCACCCTTCGTCCTGCAGTGGACTATTAAAAGTCTGATACAGTACAGTACAGTACATTAAATAATTCACAATGACCCATTTTCTGGAATCTCGACGTTATGTCACCTAATTAGTACTTGTAACCGAGCACGTTGGAGTTGTTGTAGTTGGCTTGCAATCACCTCACAACGAACTAATAAGTCTGCCCACTATGTAGCTTGGACATGGTTTTGGCTCGGGCACACACTTTTTTGCATGATTGTGACTAACATACTTAGGTACTCGATGCTTGAAACCCTAGAAAATGGAAATAGATACTCTGCCCCTACGCGTGTACCATGCGTGCCCATCCCGCGTACACGTACAGATATTGGATAATGTATCTTTCAAATTGAATCCTTTCAAATTAGGACCAGAATACGGGTCAGATCCCTGATCAGGAGACCTGCGAGCCCGAGGGACCCTTTTTAAGCGGCTCTTAGATAAGCCGTCACTGTATTAAAATATCCCGCTCCAGGCTCGATGTTAGAGGCCTTCGGAAGACTAATAAAATAGTATAGCGCTCGCAGCATAATAGACTAGATGTTTCTCAGCGATCACTAAAGTAAAGCTCGGTCAGACTTCGGATGGGTGACCGCGGGTGGCAGTTCAAATTAAGCGCTACCATGGCTGGTTATATAAGTTTAACTATTTTAACACTATTTTAATTTTATATAGAATACACAACCGGTATTAACCGGTTCTTAGAGATGTAAATAGATTGTTTTTATTATGAAAAATTAGACTACATTTGGCCACCAACTCGCCTGCGGAAAGCGAAGTTGTAGCCGAAGATGGAATATGTAGACCTAGAAGACACCTATTCACTCTCGATTTGCCCATCCCGCGTACGCGTACAGATATTGGATAATGTATCTTTCAAATTGAATCCTTTCAGATTAGGCCCAGAATACGGGTCAGATCCCTGATCAGGAGACCTGCCCGAGAGCCCGAGGGACCCTTTTTAATCGGCTCTTAGATAAGCCGTTACTGTATTCTAATATCCCGCTCCAGACTCGATGTTAGAGGTTCTCGGAAGACTAATAAAATGGTATAGCTCTCGCAGCATAATAGACTAGATGTTTCTCAGCGATCACTAAAGTAAAGCTACGGTCAGACTTTGGATGGGTGACCGCGGGAGGCTGTCCAAATTAAGCGTTACCATGGCTGGTTATATTAGTTTAACCGCTAACTTAGACTATTTTAACACTATTTTAATTGTATAGTGCTTTTCACACTAGGTTTATCTCAGAGAGTCTGAAGTCTTGAGCATCGACAAGGCAAGAGGCAAGTTGAAGTCATGCGTTCGCGGTAAATTTTTAAATGTTTATCACAAAGGCAACTCTCTTTTTTTTTCCTTGTAGGTTTGCTTTTGACTACGTACTGCCTGATGTTGAGCAGATATGCAGTCTAGGATGTAGCACGCTTACCTAGAAGATACCTATTTACTCGGGATTTTAAGACACCGACGTTGTACTTTAGCGGGAAGACAGACCCAGACAAAGCGTTCCACATTCCGGCTGTTCGTATGAGGAATGAGGATTCGAAACGCTTGGTTCTAACGCGCGAAATGTCCACCATAAAAGGGTGGCGCTTTGGTCGCGTCCGTCTAGCCGTACGATAGAAGAAAGGGGCAGGGGGGACCAGATTGTGCAACTCCTGGGCGCACTCTCCGAAGTGTATCCGGTAAAAGGCCGACAAACACGCTACCTTGCGACGATGCTCAAGACTTTGCAGCTGCGTCTTAGTCAAGGTTTCGTTGTCAATCAGCCTCCTGGCTCGCCTCTCAATCGACTCCAGAGCCTCCAGATGATATTTGGCAGAGCCATCCCAAAGGTGAGAGCAGTATTCCATGCAAGACCTGACTTGTGCTTTATAAAGACTAAGCAGTTGCTCAGGTGTGAAATACCGTCTCACCTTAGAGAGAACACCAAGTTTTTTGGAGGCTAATTGGGCTTTGGACTCTATGTAAGAGCCAAAGTTAAGAGAAGATGAGAGTGAAACGCCTAATAGTTCTAAGCTGTCAGTTAACGGAACGGAGACACCACGGAAAGCGGGAGACAATTGAAAGGGTCTCCTTTTGGCCGAAATCAGACAGCCCTGTCTGTCTTTGTGGCATTAAACTTTACCAGTTTAGCATCACCCCAGTCAAATACCGCCTGTAGACTCAAGTTGAGCCGTTCAACCATAGCCTCTCTGTGTAACTGCGGCCCGTTGCCCGTTGTCTGTGTAAATCTGTGTCTGTAAATCTGTGGCCCGCTGGTTTATGCATCGGACGTGTAGCTCTCCACGACTGTACTGTCATCTGCGTACCCAAAGATCCCGGGCTTAAGCAGATCGTTGATATGCAGTAGGAAAAGTGTCGCAGAGAGCACAGACCCCTGAGGAACACCGGCATTGATAGCCATTTGGTCTGACGAGCAGCCATCAACGACAACTCGTATCGACCGATTCCTCAAGAAATCTGATATGCATGTGCAGAAATCAGCAGGCAGGCCGTAAGATGGAAGCTTGCCAATAAGGCTCTCGTGCCAGACCCTATCAAAAGCTTTGGAAATGTCCAAGGAGACAGCCAGCGCCTCCCCGTGCTTCTCCATGACCTCACTCCAGATGTGTGTGGCGTACGCCAGAAGATCCCCAGTAGACCGGTTTCGGCGAAAGCCGTACTGGCGGTCACTGAGTAAGTCATTCGCTTCCAGGTAGGCCAGGAGCCTGTTGTTTAGAACACGTTCCATACTCTTACAGAGTATAGACGTGATCGAAATTGGCCTGTGGTTGGCAGGGTCGGCACGGCTGCCCTTCTTGGGTACAGGTTGCACGTTAGCAAGCTTCCAAGATTTGGGCACTTGACCTGTCTTCAGAGATAGGCGAAAGAGGTGAGTCAGCACAGGCGACAGCTCAGGCGCACAAGTCCTCAATACAATGGCCGGATTACCATCAGGGCCACTGGCTTTGTTCACATCTAGACTGCGGAGAACTTTGAGGACCTCCTTTTGCCGGATGTGTATTTCACTCATTACAGTGTCACAGTTTGTCAACGACGACAGTCGAGCACGCAGGTTGGGCAACGTCAAGCTCACGCCAGGTCGAAGCGACGCCTACCCGTGGTTGTCCGGTAGTGTGCCACGATGGTGGCTGACATCGATGTTGAAGCGACTGGCACCAGGGGAGAAACTCGACCCCGGCCGCCGAGGCGGGCTCGCGTAGTGGCGAGGCCCGATGCGGCCTCGCGTCGCATAAGCGACAGCAGCGGAATGATGGCTGGGTGTCGCGACACTAGGCATCGCGAGTTGGGGTCCGTGTGTGGCGCAAATGCGCGGGGTATGTCCAGTGAAGCGCGCCCCGACCAAATGCCGAGGCGTGAGTGAGAATTAGTTAATCCTTATTCTTTTTGATTGCCGGGAGGTGAGGCGCGGGGGGAAGGGGGCGGTTTGTAAGTGAGAAATTGAAACAAACCAAGCTCCTGTGCGCGTTAGAGTAGGACAGGAGACAACCAACTACATACACATCTTCGGCGGTGGTGGCGGCGGTGCGTGCGGCGATTCTAAATCGCCGGCGGATTGACCACTGTCAAATAACGAGTGCTTGGTGCACCATAATATAGTAGGTACCGATATAACCATTATTTATATGTTTTAAATGATCTATTATGCGGTATCTTTACAAAAAACCTGATGAATATCTACAAACTTTTAACTCTCATAACTTTTCTCGGACTGAGGATAGAATTTTTTTGTTAATTAAACTTTGTTTATAACATCTTATTGTACTAAAAAAACAAGGTTTGGTTAATGGCCGCGCGAATTTTAAAAGGCGCCAATTTCAGGCATTGGCTTTTCATAGTTCTATGTGAACGGGAAGTACTCTGTAGGTTTTGATTTTTGAGAGTGTCGAAATATGCGGTTTTTTACGACATAAACAGCTCTAACTTTTTTAAGCGATAACTGAGAAGTTTATCTTTTACACAACTGCAAGAAATCATAGATAAACGTACGATATACAGTTTAAATTTCAACTCGACATCTTTACGCGTTCCCGAGATAAAGAGTCTTGACATACACACAGACGGACAGACGGACAACAAAGTGATCCTATCAGGGTTCTGTTTTTTCCGTTTGAGGTACGGAACCCTAAAAATCAAGGAACGTCGTTGAACAGTCAAGTGAGGCCGGTTTTTTATACGTGTTAGTGTGTTGGTGTTGCGCCGCCATAGTTCGACTGTCAAGCCAAGGCGTAGTTTCGTTCTACGTGGATGTGTGTGTAATTGTCTGTACATGGCGAGGCGTAATTTTGGTTGGCTTCACTTGTTTGTTCACAACATTCTCTCTTGATTCTTTTATTTGCTCTGAGGTTCTCAAGTCCTGCGTTCGCGACATATTCTTCAGAGATTTATCACAAAAACAACTGTTTTAGCCATAGAGCTTAAGATAATTAAAAAAATCTGACGCTAGGCCTAGGCACTCAGCTTTAACATATTGAATGTTAATCATAGGGACGGTGTTATAATTGACATGACATTATTACTATGTGTTTTAAAATAAAAGCTCAGCCTAAGAGACTTTTGAAGTTGTATAATTCCACCATTATTGTGAAACCGGTTTTTACATTTGATCACTAGTTCAAGTGTCATTTGTGTCAAAATTGCATAGCAGTTTCTATGCGTTTTTGCCGCCATGTTTCTGAGATCGTGCATCACAACTTTTTTAATTTATGCCACTTCTACTGTGTTCGTTATTCTTTATTGACACTTCAATAAATAAACCTACTTACTGTAACAAATAAAGTGTGTACTCAAAGACACGGAGTTCAGTGGATGAGGATAGCAAGAGACAGAAAAGTTTGGGCACAACTGGGGGAGGCCTACGCCAAAGAGGCGACAACTACATTGACTGAATAATTTAATACTGACATACTTATAATAAATAAAATGACATTAAATAATTATACTGTGGACTAAGAAGGAAACAAACTGACGATTGCAAACTTAGCATGAAGCGTAAATAATGTAATGATATGTTTAATAGTTTAATTGAAATTTAATTGTTAATGTAATGATGTAGTTGAAATAAAGGCTTTTTTACTTTTACTTCACTGTAACAAATGACAATTCAAAGTCATGTATGTATCAAGCATCAATAACTGACAAGTTAATTTACTTCAAGGAATACGATTCAGTCTTGTATCCAATATCGTAATTGATTTTCTTACACGGTACAATTGGAAACAGAGGTGGAACTTTTACATTACTTTTAACAATGAAATACTAAGTCATTCATCCTCTCTCATATTATATTGTTTTGGTATGAAAACGTCTCATGTGACGTGTCTAAAGTGTGACGTTCTGCCTGAGCCGAGCTAGCAAGCCAGAGCACGGAACCAGCACGATATAAAGAGATAGACATAGAAGCACGATCTGCCAAAGCGTACGGCTTGTTTCAGTTGTTGAATCAACATTTTTTGACGTTTTCGCGTAAAATTATCGTCCATAAGCCGACCTTATAGACAACTTTTTATTTTTTAATAGCCGTACCGTGATCAAAATATTAGTGCTTAATTGGCTGATCGTTGCATTGTCATTCAGCTAGGGAATTCTGACAGCATGCTGACCAAGCTGTGACTGCGCGGTCAAGCTTTCGGTAGTGTGTGAAAACTGCGAATTCTTAATTTTTTCTATGTTGCGGCACCCGGACCGCAACCGCATCCGCATAGTGCATTCATGGTCTTCGATGGGGTGTTCACCGTCTAAGTAGTTTTTAGGCCATAGAATACATAACCGGTATTGACCGGTTTTTAGAAAAGAAAACAGATTGTTTTTATTATGAAAAATTAGACTACATATGGCCACCAACTAGCCTGATGGAAAGCGGAGTTGTAGGCGAAGATGGAATGTGTAGACCTAGAAGACACCTATTCACTCGCGACTTGAAGATATCCAAATTGTAATAGACAGGAAACAATGACGAAGGCAGGGCATTCCATTTTTTATTTTATTCAATTACATAATTATAACACATATTACAAAGAAAACACCGGTTTTTACTCACGTATAATATTGCGGCCGGGCCGCTGGGAACCCGACCGGTTTCGGAGTAATTAGTACTCCTTCGTCAGGGAATACGCTCCCGTCGACTGGTGCACGCGCACTGATTACAACTTATTACATTGTCTTAAACCAGATTGGTTTGTCTAGACAAAATTGTTCTCGTTTAAATATTTACATACATTATAATATACCATCCGGTCCGCATTATGAAAGAAGAAACACATTGCTTAGTACGAGCAGTTGTTAAGTCGACTATGTATTCTATCATACACTAGCTGACCCGGCGAACTTCATTTCACGCAATAAATGTTACTCTAATGTTAAGCATTACTATAGCAAAGTTTCGTCTCAATCGAACGGATGCAGGATCCATTCAGTAGTTTTTGCGTGAAAGAGGAACAAACATCCATACGTACAAACTTTCGCGTTAATAAAACTACCGTGAGTATTCATCATAACTATAACAGAATACGGCTTAAACTCACGTTATAATTATACGGTCGATCCGCAATGAATCCGACCAGTTTCGGAGTATTTAGTACTCCATCCTCAAGGAATACGGCGTCCCCGTCGCCTTCAGTTGTAGTAGGATTTCTAACAACGATTAGTTGCACCAGATATTCAGACAATTTACCATAAACTTGGTTTACTGTACAGTTGTACTGCGCCACCTCGCCCGCAGGTAGTATTTTATTAAATTGTCTAAAACGACAGCCATCAGCGCGTTGCTTAATATTGAAATTGTAAGGAATTTCATTTTCCTCTCTCGTTTCTACTCATCCACTGTTTTGTGTATCTGCTTTTATTATTAAACTGGAATCTTAGCTTCCAACTTTTGAAGGCGAGCGATATTTTGTCACAAAGTTCTTTTGAAAGTCACTCCATGATTTCTGCTTGGATTGATTTTATTTTGGTTAATGCGTCGAGAAATTAGCTTAAAATAGATATGAATTTAAATAAGGATGATGACAACCACGTTTTTTTAATTACAAGCTTTTATTTAACTTGAAATGGATGTAGGTACTTATATATGTACCTAAGTATGAAAGGTTCCATTTTTATATACTTGCAAGTTAAAGTATTTACTCACTTACTAGGTGCTACTGTATCTTGGTTAACACTTTAAGCAGTAGACCCTAATTATTAGTGTCAGAAGCCTTCACGCCGTTTAGTAACTTTTATACCTACCAGGGTACTTTTTGTTTTTGATCAGAGGGTTAAAATATTTGCCATAATATCTTGTTATCGTATACTATAATGACATTGTGCACAACATTTTAAAGGCGACTTCATTACGTTTTATGAAACTCTTACTATGGGGCAAATCCTGAAACTGCAAAAATGCATGAATGAATGCAATGCCTTTACAAACTTTCTTACTTAGTTTAAACTTTGTATCTGCATGTCTTTACGTATCTCCGTGTTCATTTGTACAAAAGCATCGCATAATCTAAATCGCAAAAGATTTTGTAGTAGGTGCATGACATTTAAAAAAAATATATATATATTTTTCGCAAAAAAATCGCAAGACTTTCACCGCGTACAGAATCAAATAATTGGCATGAATCGATCTGACATCTATGTACATTTTTGTTGATTTATCAAAAATGGCTTAGCCGATTTCGATGGGAGGAAGTATACTCTTTCGAACAAAAAAAAATTAAATCAGTTCCCAATTATTATTGGCGAAAATATCGATGAACATACACAAAAAAATATACAGGGTTATTTCTAATCAATTAGCATCCTTCTAGGGGCTTATTCTGTACATCATAATTAACAACTTTTGTTCTACGACTCTTGTCAAAACTCAAAAAAAAAATCTGCTGTTCCATACATTTTGTCGCGGGTGAACGATATTTTTGTATGGAAAAAAAAACTTTTGGCAAAAGTTGTTAGTTTTGATTCACAGAATAAGCCCCTAAAAGGATGCTAATTGATTAGAAATAACCCTGTATACAGACGAAGATAGTACCTCCTCCAATTTGGAAGTCGGTAAACAAGGACCGATTTATATGAGGTGGAATGTGTTTAAAAGCTGAAGTATTCGAGATAGTTTTACCTACATATGTCTTTATAAAACTAACAATTAGGATGATAATATGCTAGGTGAACTTTTGCTTTACTTTATACATTTTTTGATCGAACATTTTCGTTATAGACAGGGTAATTTTGCTTTCGTCTGTTCAGATGCTGGTTTTCGTCTACAGATTATAATTGATTAAGAGAGATTCAGTTAAAAAGATGTTTCGCGAGATCTATTATTCGGAAAACTACTAGAGTTAGCTCTTTTTGGTTTGTCTAGCCGAGGACACTGTCTGTATAGAAGTATGTACTAACGACGCTCCATATACAGCAACACGCAAACCACTTTAGTTTTCGTTTACGACTGATCTCATTCCCCCTGCGGGGCGATTCTGTTAGTCTATCTCGTTGCTGAGATGATGCGTTTTTGGACTTCTCTCGTTTTTTTAACAGCTTTAAGCTGTCAGAACTGTCAGAAAAACGACAGAGGTTCGGGAACGTGTCGCCTTAGTGACGGGATCGGTTAACGGAATTGTCCCGCTGGTGTCAATTTTTAATCCCAACAACTCAACAACTGCGGGACAAAGCTGTTAAAAACACGAGAGAAGTCCAAAAACGTATCATCTCATCAACGAGATAGACTAACAGAAACGCCCCGCTGTTCAAAACGCTATAGGTATGTAACGCATTTTTTAATATCGCGATAGAAATATCGCATTATTAAAAAATGCGTTACATATTACTTTCTTGTATTGCTCAGATGTTACTTAGTATTTTTTCTTCACAGGCCAGTGCTGTTAGAGACTGGAATATGTCTAAGGCTTGGCGCAGACTAGAAGGGCCACTGAATAAAACCACCGTTGCGGTGGCGGTCGCGTGCTAATGTTACATCTGTACCTATATGTACGAGTATCGCGGACACTACTGTAGCGAGTGGCCGCCAACGGCCACACGTGTGCGTCGCGGTTTAACAAAATGTATGAAAATCGTATTAACTGCATTGAGCTACATATATTATAAGTAGTAGTAATTTCTCAAACGTTAACTGCTTTTCGCTGGCTAGTGGCTGTGGTCCGTGGCTCGTCTGAGCCCAGCCTAAGGTTCAAAAGTTCAAATTATTTTTCAAGAACGTAAATAAGTTGTCCGTCGAATAAAATTGAAATTCTGTCCTTAATTTCTTGCGTTCTCGACACTTATATTTTGCTCGTAAATTTGAAAATAGCGAGAGGTCTATTAGCTTTTATTTATGAAAATATCCAACATTTTGCGTCTCAAGGTCGGCTCTAACTTTGGGCTGGAATCCTTGTTTTTGACTGGGCGTCTTGATAAGGGTAGTTTAGGTATAGCCGTATTTAATTTCTGCTTTTGACTTGACTTTGGAAATGTTTAAAGCTGTATTGAATTTAAGCCTTCGGGGATTGTAAAAAATTCCAAGACTAAGCAAGCGCCTATCTTTTTATACCTAAGTTTACAAGTAGATTAAACTACAAAGCGTTTACCGATAAAAGTATAACAACTGAATTAGATTAAACATTGTTGTAGAATGTAGATAGATACTGAAAGAACTTTGAAGAAGTAAAGGAGACGTCCACAAGTGGTATATTATTCAGATAGTTTATTGAATCAGGCGTTACTTTGCGGAAATTCATCTTCAAATCTTTGTTTTGAATAAATATTTAGTGTATTTCCGCTATCTTGTTGTAGGCAAATAAGTTTAAGGGCATTTAAAATTCGAACCAAGATGATATATAAATCATTTGAAAGCTTGTTTTATAGGCTTTTTAAAAATATTTAATTAAGATTTTTGAATCACTCCATTTTTATTTAAATGTGAATAACAAATTGTATGAAAAATAACAATACAGCTTTTTATTTTGACTAGTTCAGCAGTAGGTTATAAAATTATTCTATCGTTATTTTACTTCCATTCGTAGCTGATTCCTCCACATTTATCTTTTAATTTGCTAAAATTATAAATTATAACTTACCAGTGTGACCAGTTAGTAGGTACAATGTGACAAAAAATACTTAAAAAGTGTTTCTAATTGGTAAAAATGCTTTTATTTAACAATTTGGAGGTAACTTAATCAGGTTTGCTAGTGATAAACTTCGAATTGAGCCAAATATATTTATTTATCTTAATAAATTCAAAATTGATTTTTAAAAAATCGGAGGGCTCTTGTATATTTTTAAATGATGTAATAGACTCAAAAAAATATGAACTTTCTCGAAATGTAACGAGTGTTGTGGTTAGAATTTTTTATTAATATTATACCAGCCTCCATACATTTTGTAGACATGTCCTTTAATTAAAATTTAAATTTAATAAATTTAACAAAGATTGATTGTTCTAGTTTATATTGATTTAATTGCCTTGATAAATGTTATGGCTCAATTCCAATTACAATTTTCAGTTATAAATAAATCAGAGGTTTTTACGAGTTAGTTTTGTAGGTGTTCATTTAATCGAGATTAGTTTCCACTTTCCGTTAGACTATGGGGAAGAACGCCTTTAAGCTCCTGGAATGGAAAGGACTCGGCATCAACATCAATGGCGAATACATCACTCACCTTCGATTTGCCGACGATATCGTAGTCATGGCAAATTCGATGGAAGAACTCAGCACGATGTGTTACCGCGATAGCCAGTGGACTGAATAATAAATTGTACATACACGCAATAGGTAAAATTAGTTACAATCAATATTGTACTTACCCAAATTATATCCGAGCCGCCGCCGCTGACCACGCACAAAATCACCGAGACCGTTGTGAAGCTCCGATACGGATACCGGAGGGATGTCGTCTGGGGGGGGGTCGCCTGACAGTCCGCTGACAGGTGACACTGACAGCCCGGCGCAGGCGGCGCTTTGGTATTGGTGCAGAACAATAATGGTTGCAGCAAACTTAACCAATTAGCGTGTACATACCCTCCCCCCACGAATATTTCGGTATTTATAATGGTAATTTACATAGTTTAGACACAGGCCGAATCAATTTATTGTGATGTGTCTGAACTTCTACAACACGCACAGTCGAATTTGCTCCAGGCAACAGTTTGGTTATTCTACCGCGTCTCCATTGTAAGGGAGGGTAGTTATCCTCCTTGATTAGAACCAAATCGCCCACTTTAGGGGGTTCCAAATGAGAAGTCCATTTTGACCGACTTTGTAAAGTTACGAGGTACTCGTTCCGCCATCGGCGCCAGTAATGTTGCGTAAGCTTTTGTATTTGTTGAAAGCGCGTTAGATTATTCAAATTGACGTCTTCATATGGGTACTCTGGCAAAGCTACTAGAGGTTGGCCGATTATGAAATGACCGGGTGTTAATACTTCAAGATCGGATGGATCAGAGCTCATAGGACAAATCGGTCTGGAATTCATGACTGCTTCAACTTTTGTGAAGAATGTGGCTAGTTCTTCAAACGTGAGGCGCCGATCACCTAGTGTACGATACATTAGCCTTTTTGAAACCTTGACCGCTGCCTCAAAGAGCCCGCCCATGTTTGGACTGCTCGGTGGGTTAAACAGCCAGTTAATATTACGTTTGACTAGCTCGCGTTCAAGCTCTGTATGATGGTTTTGTAAGTACTCAAAGATATCTTTTAAGTATCTGTCAGTTCCAACGTAATTACTTCCGCAGTCTGATCTGATCAGAGATGGTAATCCTCTCCTAGATACGAACCTACTGAAAGCCGCAACAAAGGCTTCGACCGTTAGATCCGAAACTAATTCGAGATGCACACTTTTTGAGCTGAGGCAGCAAAATATACATAAATACGATTTAAAAATGCGTGCTTGCTTCATTGTACCACTTTTGATAGCAAAGGGCCCGGCAAAGTCCGTGCAAACCCCATCAAAAACTCTTGAAGACCGCACGCGGTCAGGGGGTAAGTCTGCCATGAATGGTTGGTCGTGTCGAGGCTTTGACCTAAAACACTGTACGCATTTGAATGTTACCGATCGAGTCACTCTGCGCATTGAAATTATCCAAAAGTTCCGTGATAAAATAGTTGCTAAGGAGTATGCGCCGACGTGACAATAAGTTTTGTGATAATATTCTACTAAGAGGACCGTAAATTTATCCTTCCCGGGAAGCAGAATTGGATGCCGAGCTGAGTAAGACAGGTCTGCGCAACGAATGCGGCCACCAACGCGTATCAGCGAGTCTTTGTCTAAAAACAAATTAAGTTTCCGAGCCGAATCTCCAATGGGCTTTCCAGATTGAAGAGCCCGAATGTATTCGTTGAAATTCGATTTTTGTACGAGCTTTATTATATTAGTTAATGTTTGCCGACGCTCTAAAACCGAAATATTGTTACCGTTATAAAGCAGAAAGTCCGAGGCCGTAAAATCTTTCTTGCGAGATACCGTATCATACGCCGAAACCGAGTTATCCTTACCGTTGGACATTGACGCCGAGTTGTCCTTATCCATGGACGCCGAAGCCGAATCATTTTTATTACCACGTGCGACAGCCGAATAATTTGTCGAGCGACACTTGAGCTGACATTTGTAAATAAACCGGTAAACATAAGCCGTGATATTCAGTAGTTTTTCAAAGGAGCTGTATCGTTCAATCAGTTGCAAAATGCTATTTTGTAGTGGGTTAACATCTAATGTAACTGTGTTGGACACTAGTTCTGATCGTAGCCCGGGTAAGCTGTGTGGTACTTCCAATTTGTTGGGAGGCCACTGGTCTCTAGGTTGTCGGAGCCACTGCGGACTCCACCACAGGTGATGTTTCAATAACTGCGCAGCAGACGCGCCTCTAGAACCGACATCAGCGCAGTTCAACGACCCAGGGACTTTTCTCCACTGTATACCTAAACCAGTGTTGTTAATTTGAGATACTCTATTGCCTTGAAATACTTCTAACTTATGTGGAGGAGTTTGTAACCACGCTAGCACAATTGTACTATCGGACCAACCAATTATTTCCGACACCTTGAAAGATTGTTCAACCAACGTAGATGAAACGTGTTGCAGAAGGTTTGCTAGGAGAACAGCTCCGCTCAGCTCTAGTTGAGGAATGGTCATTTTTGTTTTAAGGGGGCTGACACGGGATTTTGCCATAACTAGTTGCACCGAAGCTCCATTTTGATGATTTTCAGATCTCAAATAAACCGTTGCCGAATACCCTAAAGACGAGCCATCTGAGAACCCATGTAGGGAGTGAGATATATCTCCGACCAATTTAACACAGCGTGGGATTGAGATTTTTTCGAGGTTGGGTAAGTCTGCGATGAATTCGCGCCATTTATCTTTTAGATTTTGGGGAGCGGGGGCATCCCACTTCACATTTTTTGCCCCATCACTAAGCATTTCACGAAGCGCCAAGTTTGCTAGAAAAATTACGGGACAAATCCACCCCATGGGGTCATATAGCCGGGCCAATGAAGACAAGATACTCCGACGAGTGACTAGATCGCCTGAAGGTAAATTTTGAACCCGATAAGAAAATGTATCAGACACCGGGTTCCATTGAATTCCTAGCATTTTTACAAAGCCATCGCTATCATCGTCACTGTCAAAGCATCGTGGTAATTCACAAAATTCCCGGGGCAAGTCAGAAAGTAGCCGTTGATCATTGGAGGACCATTTCCTTAGTTCATACCCAGCCGTTGACATAAGTTGAATGAGTTCTTTTTTAGTTTCTAGTGCTTCCTGAAGCGAATCTCCTCCTCCATTTAGATCGTCAACGTACGAATTGGTTAAGAGAAGCCTAGCGGCCCTGGGATACTGCCTGCCCCCCTCCGTGGCCAGTTGATGAAGACAACGGATAGCGATATATGAGCTTGATTTAAGCCCATAGGTATTGGTAGTTAGTTCATAAGTCCGAATTGGTTGCGCAGGGCTGTCCCGCCATAAAATTAACTGATATCTACGATCTTCCGGATTGATCCAAGTCATGCGGAACATCATTTTAACATCACAGACAAAAACTATAAGCGGAAGCCGAAAATTAATGATTACTTTTGTGATGTCATTTTGTAATTTTTCACCCGCTAATAAACAATCGTTTAAACTAACATTGGTTCCCGACTTTTGACTTCCATTAAAGACGACACGAATTTTCTCGACATCCCCCGATTTTTTAAACACGCCGTGGTGCGGAAGAAAGTAACATTCTTGTCCCGAATTGGCATCAAAATTACTAAGTTGCATGTGACCAAGTTCCAAATATTCTTTAATAAAGGCCTTGTATTTTTCTCTGAATATCGGTTGATCGAGCATACGTTTTTCTAAACGTAAAAACTGACGCGTTGCAATTTGTTTTGTGTCGCCGAGCCGTACCGGTCTATCAGGAATTATGGGTAATTTTACCATAAACTTGCCGTCTGGACATCTACTGACGGAATCGGCAAACAATTTTTCGCAGAGAGCGTCAAGCGGGTTTTGAATGTTCACCTTAGGGGGCTCTTCTGATTTCCAGAAACGTTCCACCATTTCGACCAATGATACCCCGGAAAAGCAATTAGAGTCCGACGTTGCGAGGGCGCCGTCACTGACCGGTCCGAAAACAGCGTAATCGAAAATTGTTTCAAAGGCGTAAGGCCCGCCAGGTCGAATAGCTACCTTGTTACCTCCCATGATTTCACCTAAAATATCACATCCAAATATTATATCGATCCGTGACAAATGTTCTGATTCGTTATTTACTGATTGCGGATCATCCGGAAATTCAAGCCGATTAGCTAAATATGTTGTAGGTGTCTTTAACACAACACATTTTACCGAAAAAACGACGTCGTTATTGCGTTCCGAACTGAAGTTAATAGTTACTACGTAATTACTGTGTTGGGCCATTGTTCCCCCGATACCTATTAATGGAGTAACTGTAAAATGTTTTTTCAATCTCAATAATTCCACTAAATCACTTCGAACCACTGATATTTGAGAGCCAAAGTCTAATAATGCCCTAACCTTGAATATTTCATTGTTTACCGATCTGATATTAACGATCACTGTAGGCAAAATGATATCTTTTGAAGTGGGTAGTGAAGAAACATTGTTATAGTTACCACGCGTTGATTGTCATGCAGAGTGATCATGATGATTCATATTGCCGAGGGTTTGCGCAAAATTTGCCGTATCCGATACTAAATGGTTTTCTATGCCCGTATTTGAATGAGACTCGTTGACACCGCCGCAATTATAACAACTACCCTCGTAAGTTTCTTTCATGCCTATACCGGTTGTATGAACCGTACGCTCATTCTGGGTGCGCCGATTTTGGTCTATGTAATTTTTTGTTATTTGCTGCGTAGAAGGCAAAGTAGCCCTCGATTCTCGAGTCATTGTGCAAACTAAAGTGTTATGGCCCGTATTACCGCATTTTTCACAAGGTATGAATGTTTTGCATTGAAACGCCGGGTGTTTACCGAAACATTTAAAACACATTTTATTATTTCTTATCCATGTCTTACGATCATCTGGTGACCCCCTTTTAAACCGAAAACAATTTGAAATGTTATGAGTTGTAGACGAACAAAAGTCGCACCCTTCTATCGCGTATGTGTTGTAATTATCGGATGAAGTTGTAAATGCATTCACTCTAGTCAGCGGTCGCCGTGAGATGTCCGAAGTTGGTCGAGTAGATAACGTTTGCGAGCTACAAGCCGTATCAATCAACCGACACTCATTTTGTAAAAAAATCATCAAATTTTCAAAGGTAGGTATAACATTATGGGTACCTCCGTGAACATGCTCAAACCGATTTTTTAATTCCGCCGGGAGCTTGGATAAGCTGATATGAAGCAGTATGTAGCTCCATTCCTTTACCGGGAAACCAAGGGTTTCTAGACTGCGACTAGACTCAAGTAGCGGGTTCAAAACCGATGTCCGTAACATGAAATTGTTTTTCAGAGGCTCAATGTTTAATATGCGAGAAATGTGGCTGTCAGCTAGTAACCGTTTATTATCGTATCGAGCTCTTAAAATTTCTAGTGCTATTGCCAATGAAGTGTCGGTCATAGGTAGGTGTTGGATCAACATACGAGGTTCATTTTGCAAATGACAAATTAGGTAGTGCAGCTTTTCTGTATTTGATATATCAGTGCGTGATAAGACTAATGAGTTATACAGGCTTATAAAACTGCACCAGGTGAACACATCACCCGTAAATTCTATGAGTGAAATCTTAGGAAGCCGTGACAATTGAACTTCGTGAGAAGTTTGCTTAGCTGTTTTTACTTCATCATCCGTACTCAGAAGTTCAAGGTACTTGGCATCTAGCTCATCGTACAGTGAGGTCGCACTTTTAAACAAATCATCATATTTTTTCGGTTCAGTACCACTACTGTCGGTACCCTCTAGTAACTTTTCATACGCAGTCGTTAAGTTTGCATAATGTGCCTGAAGCTTACGCAACCTAGCCATTAACACACCTTGGGGATAATTTGGAGTATGCAGCAATTCAACGGAATTAGTAAACCAATCAAATTCTACCTTAAACTTAATTTCAAATGATTTCGACATTTTGTGTTAGACCTACAACTGTGCTTGGTTCAAATCCGGCCGATGGACCAAAAATGTTACCGCGATAGCCAGTGGACTGAATAATAAATTGTACATACACGCAATAGGTAAAATTAGTTACAATCAATATTGTACTTACCCAAATTATATCCGAGCCGCCGCCGCTGACCACGCACAAAATCACCGAGACCGTTGTGAAGCTCCGATACGGATACCGGAGGGATGTCGTCTGGGGGGGGGTCGCCTGACAGTCCGCTGACAGGTGACACTGACAGCCCGGCGCAGGCGGCGCTTTGGTATTGGTGCAGAACAATAATGGTTGCAGCAAACTTAACCAATTAGCGTGTACACGATGCTCGAAGGCCTTAATCGAGTTTCTCAACAGGTGGGTCTTAAAATGAACATGGATAAGACAAAAGTCATGTGTAATTCTCATGTTGTACCCACCCCTATTTCAGTTGGGAACTCGGTTCTTGAAGTCGTTGACTCGTACGTCTACCTGGGACAAGTAGTCCAGTTAGGTAGGTCCGACTTCAAGAAAGAGGCCAATCGCCGAATCCAACTCGGTTGGGCCGCGTTTGGGAAATTGCGTAAAGTCTTCTCGTCCGACATACCTCAGTGCCTCAAGTCGAAAGTTTTCGACCAGTGTGTGTTGCCAGTGATGACTTATGACACAGAAACGTGGTCTCTCACTATGGGCCTTATTAGTAAGCTCCAAGTAGCCCAACCGAAGCCATGGAGAGGGCTATGCTCGGAGTTTCTCTGCGAGATCGAATCAGGAATGAGGAGATCCGTAGAAGGACCAAGGTTACCGACATAGCCCAGCGGATTGGCAAGTTGAAGTGGCAATGGGCAGGGCACATAGCGCGAAGAACTGATGACCGATGGTGTCGAAAAGTTCTCGAGTGGAGACCACGTACCGGCAAGCGCAGCGTAGGACGTCCACCCACAAGGTGGACGGATGACCTTATTAGGACCGCAGGATCGCGCTGGATGCAAACCGCTATCAACCGGTCTTATTGGAAATCATTATATTGGCCTATGTCCAGCAGTGGACGTCCTATGGCTGAAATGATGATGAATGATGATGATGAATAAAATAAAGACTTCACAGATAGATAAATAAATAGACAAAAACAAACAATAGAAACACAATTAATTTTATCAAACTCTACATTGTGGCTCAGAAGCTAAGTATTAAATTACAAAACTATGACAATTTCTCTACCACAGGATTTCCTAGATTTTTATTACAAACAGATTACGTCGTTTTCTTCATTTTCTTTTTAAAAGCCTAAACTTTTCGAATTAAACGAGTCCTTCGAACTGCCAATGTTGCCAATTACGCCGTAATACAGCCCGTGACTATGACGAATGTCCCTAAAAGTATCTTTCCGTGTATTCGCACAGTATTGCCATTAACTAGCGTGGACGAGTTCCCGTAGGACATGAATCACGCTATTTAAATGCCTCCGCCAATGTTTTGTCGTCGTTAGTTCGTGTCGTAAACAACATAGTAGTTTTTAAACTTTGTGCCGTATAAAGTTCTGTCTGATATAGAACAGAAACATGGTGTAAAACAGCAATTCTCAAAGTGTGCTCCCTAGGTTTCCGCAAAGCCTCTACACCCCCATCGATTCTCTCTCTTAGCTTCTATATGCTCCACGAGTTTTTTTTTTATTCCTTTTAGGTTTGCTTTTGACTACATACTACCTGATGTTGAGCAGATATGCAGTCTAGGATGTAGCACGCTTACCTAGAAGATACCTATTTACTCGGGATTTGAAGACACCCACATTTCCCGGAAGACAGACCCAGGCAAAGCGTTCCACAATCTGGCTGTTCGTATGAGGAATGTGGTTTCGAAACGCTTTGTTCTAACGCGCGGAATGTCCACCATAAAAGGGTGGCGCTTTGGTCGCGTCTTCCCAGCCGTACGATAGAAGAAAGGGGCAGGTGGGACCAGATTGTGCAACTCCTGAGCGCACTCTCCGAAGTGAATCCGATAAAAAGCCGACAAACACGCCATCTTACGTCGATGCTCAAGACTTTGCAGCTGCGACTTAGCCAAGGTGTCGTTGTCAATCAGCCTCCTGGCTCGCCGCTCAATCGACTCCAGAGCCTCCAGTTGATATTTGTCAGAGCCATCCCAAAGGTGAGAGCAGTATTCCATGCAAGACCTGATAATAGAAGAAAAATAAAAGAATGCTGATAATACTCGTAGGTACCTAAAAATAAACAATCTTCTTCCTGCTAGAATCTAGTGACTTTTTCAGAATGGTAATTAGATGTTTTTTAAGAATCTGGTCAATTTCTCACGTGACGCGCGTAAAAACGCGCATTCTGTATATCCGGAATATTATGTTTCGAAAGAATTCGAAAATAAAAAAGCTTGAGAACCGCTATACCCGCCGCAGTACGTATCACCTGCTAAGGCTGCCCGCCTGGTAGGTAAATCGCACGCATACTGATTACAAACCCACACGTTCGTTCGTCACTTCGGCGCATTTGCGTCTGTTGGCATACTGAGTGTATACCGAACTCCGAAGCGCGTAGGTATGATTCGCGTTCCGATCGTTGGTATGACGTGTAAAATGCCATTAGAATAGTCCTATCCCACTCCGCAGCAAACATCACGTCCCGCCAATTGAAGCGTCCACGCACCCCGATCCTGCAAACACGTCCAGTCCCTTCGACGATAAAACGCTAAATGATAATCGCGAGATGTCCGCTCCGTTTCCGGCGGTACTTCCGGGACACGCATTAGCCATTACCGCGCCTGTGACGTCACTTCCGCTTGCTAGCCCCCGTGGTACTGTTAGCTAGCTGTGCTCCCTGGTTCGATGCATTGTGACAAAAAATATGTAGACGTTATAGATGATGAATTAATGACTGACAATAAGTAAAAAATTTAAAACTAAGCGCTACCTTGCGTTCAGTAGCAGGTTTAACAGTAGAGTTATTTTGACTGATTAGATATTCTCGTAACCTTAAGCATTTTAAAAGTCTGACACAGAAATTACCCACATAGCTTTTACAAACTTATTTTGATAAACTAGAATAAATTGAAAAAATATACAATAAGTCCAAAAAGAACACTTTATCCAAAGTTATAATAAAAAATGTTGCATTCAGGGACCTACGGATAATATGGACCCACCAGGACCACTGCAATCAGAGATCCAGTAATAACTTAGAGTTAAAAAGATAGGGAGCTACAAAGTTGTCTCATTTTTAGTTATGTAAATCTCTTTTATAATAATTCTAATTACGTGTCGTTTAAGATAACCCATGGCCTACATTTAAGATAAGTTAATTTGACATCACAACAACTATAAAATAATCGTTTCGATAACGTTTGACCTCAGATTTTCTCCTGTCATGCTGGGAATACACGATCAAACAATGACAATATTAGTATAATGAATATCATAAAGTCATCTTTCGTCCAAAAAAATCTCAGTCGATATTGTTTATTAGCTAAAAAAGTAAAAATAGGGACATCATACACACGTCTTCTGACTCCAAACTAAGCGAAACTTGTGGTATGGCTGTCAGAGACTGTACACTACGTTTACATCTGAATACATATGTATACAGGATTATTTCTAATCAATTAGCATCCTTTTAGGAGCTTATTCTGTACATCAAAACTAACTTTTGTTCTGCGACTTTTGTCAAACATTTTATCGCGACTTTTTAACGATATTTTTCTATGGAACACCCAATTTTTTTTTAGTTTGACAAAAGTAGCTGAACAAAAGTTGTTAGTTTTGATGTACAGAATAAGCCCCTAAAAGGATCCTAATTAATTAGAAATAACCCTGTAAAATAGTAACGTCCAGATACAGAACAAACACCTATGTTCTTTATAAAAATGCTTGCCCTGGGTGGGACACCGCTTCCTTGACACAGTACTTAGGATCAATAACCACTAGCAACCGAAAAAGCCACCATTATCACCAGTATCAGTATATAGCACGTATAATAGTTGGTTGATGGTAAAAAGTTTTCGAATAGAAACCACGTAGGTGCGTCAGTATCTAGCGCACTAAGACTCGCTAGGTACTTAGAGTGAAATTGAAAACATGAAATTTACATGTGGTTCTTAGTTAACATGTTTTGTATAGTGATACAATGACAAAGGCCTTATAAGGGTATGGCAATTTTGTTATTTGTATTGGAACGATTCATTATTATGTTTTCTAGATTATCGTTAAGAATTCGTCTAATGTGTAATAGCATTTCGATATAAGGATTATTTTTAGTTGTTTTATGAAACAGTTTTCTCTTTCGATATCTTTTAGATTGTTTGGCAATTTATTAAATATTTTATAGCCATAGAAATTGGGCTAGAACTGCATTGCTAAGTTAGACTTTGGTTCTAAGAGTTTTTGTCTATATTGTGATCTAATTTTGTGCCATAAGAGAAGTTCATATAGGCCAAGTGGCTAGCCCTGTCGTCAGAGTTTAAAGCCGCCCTGAAGGCCCCTGACATGAGTAAACAACCGAGACCTACAATTTAACGTGTCATCCGAGCCAACTCTCAGTTATAATTGCCTCCCGCGGTCACCCAGGTAGGAAGCTATACTGATCAGAAATCACAGACAGCCCCATTATAGTATTAGTAAGTCTAACCCACATTATTGTTGATAGATTCGATGCTGTTTGACTGTTGCTTTTAGCGCAGGTGCTCTAAGCACTCGGCTTTTGGCAGTTCGGCCAGCTGAGAGTAAACACACAGGGAATGGTAAAAGGTATTGGATTTAGGCAGACTTCACATAACTCCGAATGGTTTTGTCTCTTTCACACAAATACACATAAACTCGTTCTTTGAGTCTTTATTGGCAAAAAGGTTTTGAAATCTTAAAAGTGGTACTCTATCGAGATGTTAAAATAGTTTAGCGACTATAATTATTATAGTATTATAGTTAAAAGTTTGATAAAATTAGTTGTCCATTCAAGTCAACATCTCCAATTTAATTTTAGCGCTATCATAATTATAATAGCAATTTAGAGTAGCCCTGTTTCTTTTTCACTAAATGCTTTTGATAGAGAGATTACTATTTTACGTTACTATTAAATTTACAATGGCACCTTTAAAATTAGGCCTAATATGTCAGCCAATGATAATATGTGTAGATGAGCGTTATGCGAAGAAAAGTGCGGAAATTCTATCAATGGAAGCACTTGATCCACGTGAGCCGCTGACACAACAAGAAGAAGAATGTGTCAGCCAATGATAATTTGAAGATGTGTATTTGAAGATGTGGATATTAAATAAATAAATATTTTAGGACATCTTACACACGGCCTCTAACCCCAAACTAAACAAAACTTGTGATATAGCCAGAGACTGATATACTACAAATACTTATTTTTAAATACATACATACCTAAATAGATAGTAACTAAATAACACGCAGACACAGAGCTAACACTTATGTTCATCACATAAATATTTGCCCTGGGTGGGGATCGAACCCACGCCTCTTTGATCCAGAAGTTAGGGTCACTAACCACTGAGCCACCGAGGCAGTCAAATTTAAGTAAATATCATTTACCGACTTCCAAAAAGGAGGAGGTACTTTATTCGTCTGTATGTATCTTTTTTTTGTGTGCATGTTCACCGATATTTTCACCAATCGGGAACCGATGTAAAAATCCTTGTTTCGAATCTTTTTTAGTTCAAATGAGTATACTTTCGAGGTGGTCCCATTTAAATTTTATCGAAATCGGCTGTGCTGTTTTTAATAAATCAACAAAAATGTACTCCGATGTCACATCGATTCGTGCAAATTATTCGAATTATGTACACGGTGAAAGTCGGAGTCGCGATTTTTTGCGAAAAATAATTATCTTATACAAAGCTCTCATCAACATAATTATCTTTTCTCTAGTTAATAATTATTTTTTGCAAAATATAGTATGACCGACTTCACCCGTGTACAGAATCATTACATAGTATAAAACAAAGTCGCTTTCCGCGGTCTGTCCCCATGTATGCTTATATCTTTAAAACTACGCAACGGATTTTGATGGAGTTTGTTTTAATAGATAGGGTAATTCAAGAGAAATGTTTATATGCATAATACACCTGTGCGAAGCCGGGGCGCATCGCTAGAACGCAAATATTATGCATGGATCGATGTAACATTTTTCACATTTTTGTTGATTTATCAAAAATGGCTCAGCCGATTTCGATAAAATTTAAATGGGACCAATTTCGAAGTATATTCTTTCCAATAATAAAATAATTATTGAAATCGGACTACTATGAAACAAGTTATGCGTGGTTATACATTAAAAAAAATATACGCGTCGAATATAAACCTCATCCGGTGGTTCGTCGGTCAAAAAGTAGCCAAATTTTTTCGTTTCATAAAAAAGCAAACCCCAATAAGTTGTCAAATGGGCTGCCTCTTATATTCAAACACAATGTCTTAAGGCCACAACAAGCGCGTGTACGCTTCCAAAGCCGTCCAGCGGTTAAGTGCAAGCTATATGAAGACAAACAACGCGGCAGCTCTACTGAGTATTCCGCACCTAGCTGTCTGCCGCAGATGTAAGAATAGACGACGGTAACTGCCGCGCAGTTTTAACGTAGCTTTGCCACCATTATTGAACAGACACAACGGCATTTTCCTTTATACAGGGTTATCCAGAACAGGTGTACTAAACCGAAAGAAAGTTATTCAGACCATCATTATAAACCACTTTTACTATGGGACCAAACCGAAATTTGAGAAAAAAAACCGGATAAGTGCGAGACAGGCTCGCACACCGAGGGTTCCGTAAAAATCCAGAAAATTTCACAAAATTGGGAAGGTGTTAAAATCTCTATACTATATCATCGACAAAAAAGTTTTTTTTTTTCCACTTTCTCGTCATACATTAAAAATTCCACGTTGTTAAAATAATTAAAAATCTATTTCAACATACCTTACATAATACGATTTACTCACTTTGAATTTTGAACCCATATTTTGTGAATCTAGGCTCTATATTTTTTGTGATTTAAATAAAAATGTACAGTTTTCAGATTTATTCCTATATGTGCACTCTGAGACAATGCTTTTTGCCAAATTTCATTTTGTGAGTGTTGAATTATGCGGTTTTTACAACATAACCTGCTCTAACTTTTTTATACGGTAACTGAGAAGATATTCTTTTACACAACTGCAAGAGACCACAGATATACGTATATAGTTTAAATTTCAACTCGATATCTTTACGCATTTCCGAATTATAATAGGCTTTGTGAATCTCAAACTTCTCTAACTTTATTATGTAACTTTTCTCTTGTTAGCGCTATTACTATATTTACATTGGAATCAAGAGTGTGTTGCACTACGGCAGACTCACTCTTAGATTGTTCACATTTTTCATCAACCGCATGTGCTCCGTGAGCCTGGTGGATATTTTTTTTGAAGTAACGCTCACAGCAATCAGTTTTTGGAAGTCTAGCCGCGGGTAATACAACTGAACGCTGTCGTATAACACGTAATTAATGGCACTAGTTTTCAGATTGTCTCTACAATTTCCATTTTGGAAAAAAATACAAACATATACATCCATGTTACAAACGATTTCATGATTCTTCGTGACACAGAGACAACTAAGACCTAACCTTTGTTAAGAAACTTTCTAAAAATTACCGATAAAGATATATGACTACTAGTTTATACCCGCGGCTTTGCCCGCATGATATTTTGATTTTTGTGGTATCCCATGGGAACCCTTTATTTATCTAGGATAAAAAGTAGACTATGTCACGTTCCGTCTTTCAAACCAGAGACCTTACCTTACCACCCTTAATAAAGGAGGTGGAAAATCCAAAAAATTAAACAAAAAACGATTTGACGGTCGTTCGATTCGACAGTTGATTTTTTTTTGACATTTTTTGAAGCGCACTCTAGAATAGCTTCTATAGAGTTCTCAAATCTTACTTAACACTTATCGTTATATGATGAACAATTTACGCAATAACATTATAATTTATAGCTTATGTGTTATTCTGATATATAAGCTATATTATTGCAAAGTTTCATCTCAATCCGTTCAGTAGTTTTTGCGTGACAGAGTAACAAACATCCATCCAGCAAGTTTGTTTTCTATAAGGATAATTTAGTTTTTTGTAAGTACCTACCATAAGGAAGAGCCTAGATCCCACGACACAGGTCGCCCTAGTGTGGGATCTAGTGTACAACTTACTTTGTGTTAATTTTTAAGATCAATAAACGTTTTTATTATTATTATTTCACTTTATTTGATATACATCTCTCGGGCCAAGCCCGGTTATTTGATGGGCATCAGTGGAGCCGAAGCCAACACTGAGAGGCCATTTTTAAACATCATTTAGCTATGTTGTAGGGGTGAAGGTACAAGGAGCCTATTGTGAGTAATGAATTGAAAAAATAATGGGTTATTGTGGTGAACTTCTGGGTGTTATACAAAACTGGATTATGGAATGAGGTACGGCACCCACCAAATAATGCCTCATTTTCAAATATTCAGGCGGGTGGTGACTTGCCATCTACTAAATGGGCCCCTCATAATAGCTACCGTATATTGGCGCCGGAGGGGCAACATTGGTGTGGACGGCTTAGGGTGTCGAGAGGTGTGCTGCGCGTTCACTAAGAGCTACTAGCGGCGTTATGCCCTTTAACACTTCCACCCTGGAGCTTAGGTTCTTAGCTCTTGTGGTTTCCACTCCAAACCGGCCAGTTAAGGCAAGAGAGGAGTCAGGGGTCTCATTTAGCCCCAGGGAATCAGGGTTCGCGGTGTCGCCACTCACCGACGGCTCGCCACAAAGCCGCCCCTGCGATTTATTATTATTATTAGCCATCCATCTATCCTCACAAACTCACAAACTTTCGCGTTTATAATATTAGTAGGATGAACATAAAAGAAAAAATGCCTAGTCGATGACTATGATACTTTCTTCAAAATCCTACGAGATTGATTATGAATCTGATGATGTGATCAAACAAACATGTAAATACGCGGAATTTCGTTGACATCTTATAATTCAGTAATACCTAATTTTAAAACAAATATTATTTTAATTTTTAATTTGTGAAATTTTCTTTTTTCTAGTTAAATTTAAATTTTCATATCATATAATTATAACGACATTTGTACGCTACAATAGGCCTGTATACGACTTTGTTGTTGTTACACTGTTACCATGTTTTTACAAATACCTAAATGATCTTGAATGCTTTATTTTGTATCTGTTCAGAAATCAAAGTTGCATTATCTATGTAACCGTAAGTTGTATGTCTGTCAGCCCAGGTACCCACTCCTATGCAAGCGACGGTTACAAACATAAAAATGGAAATAACCACAAATCTTCATTCGAGGTAAATTATGGAAATACCACCACCATAAAAGATAATATCGTGCTTCAGGAGACTGAAGTTAGCGTACGAAAGTCTAGGAATAAAATAAATTATGCAATAAACCTGTATCCTAGGTGCCCTGGTGTTTGCGTACGTATTATGGTAAACAGGAGCTGATAATGCGTTGAGCTGGTTCTCTTGGGCTGGTTTATGGGGCATTAGTGCTGTTTTCATTTCAGTTTTTGGGAAATTATGATTGCTGTGAAAGACTTGCCACGATGCGCATTGTGAACGTTGAGGAAGCAAGATCGCAAAGAAGAAAACTACGTGGTTATTTCTAACTATTTTTATAACTATACTTTATAAAATTTAACTTGATCTCTGCGACAGCTGTCAGAAAAATCACGCCTATGAAGTCCTGAATTTCTTAATAGTACCGACAGTACCTGTCAATGTCATACTTTATGGGCATGCCGATTAGTGATGGGCGACGAATGATCGTGACCAATACCCAGATTTTTAGATAGAGTTTTAATTAAAATATCAATAGTTTATACTGACGGTATTTTAAATTAATTTCATTGTATATTATGAGATTAATCTCATAATTTTTTTTACACGTGTAATTAATTAAACCCAATTATATGTTACATTATTAGCATCGATAATAGTGAAAAACTTCGATAAATACTATCGTTACATTATTATTCTCACCTTCAACTACTCATTCGATTTCATTACAACATTGTTTGAAAATCGATTTTTTCCACCACTATTTCAACTCTAAAAATGTCAATGTCACTGTCGCAGAGATCAAGTTAAATTTTATAAAGTATAACTATTCTAACTAGGTTTCCCACAAGATTCTTTGATTTTTCTGGGATAGAGAGTAGTATAGGTACACTTGCTGAGCTCTTATCTATATTCATCCAACAAAAAAAAAATTAAGTCGATTTGGCAGTCCGCTGCTCCGTGAAATAGTAACAAATAAACCAACAAACACACTTGCGGATTTATAATATTAAAAATGGAATTCTTTCATTTGGCCACCGCGTGGTCCGAAGACCGAAATGAGCCAAATTACCAAGATTTGCAAGTCGAAATGGTAGTGTACTGCACCAGCATTTTTAATAGTCCACTACAGTCCAATAGTCCACCGTAGGCCTGCCCAAGAAGGATAACTGGGCTATATCCACCACGCTGGTACAGTGCGTACCGTGCGGGTTGGTAGATTCACTTACGCCATCGAATTTCTTCCGCTGACATATGCAGGTTTCAAAGAGTTATTTTTGTGATAAACATTTCAAAAATGCAGATATTTAGGTGTTCTTAGGATTATTTCCTTCACCAAAAAATCCGCCAAAAAATTCCAAATAAATCGTTGGTCAACTCACGGCATCGGGATTTGAACACACGACGACAATTATAACGCGGGTGTTACTATGTATATGTACCACTAGACCACCACGGTGCCACGATTCTTCGGGTTTACTGTTATTGATTCTGTGTACATTTGTATAGCACAGTGCAGTGTCCAGTGGACACCTGAGCGCGAATCCGTGGCAGTGCGGCCAAGCGTGGGGCTCGGGTGTCGGCGCGGCCAGACGGCGCGGCGCGGTCGACGCCCGGTACATGCCACTACAGCCTACATGTCTATACGTATACAAGGTTATCCAGAACTGCCCCTCTACCGCCTAAAGCAATAGCAATCATAATAACAATCGTTTATGACTTCATTTTAGTCATTTGGCACCGCCTATGTGACGTTAGCCACCAAAGTTGTTCATTCAACGATTGCTTTCGCAATCCGCGCAAAGCAATTGATGGCTAACGTCACATAGGCGGTGCCAAATGACTAAAATGAAGTCATAAACGATTGCTATTACGATTGCTATTGCTTAGGCGGTAGGGGGGCTGGTGTACTAAGCCAAATGCAGGTGATTCAGACCATCATTATGAACTACTTTTACTATGGGACCAGGAATTGGAGAAAAAAATCAGCTTTCATACATTTTGTCTATTCCGAGTTGCAATTTTGTATGGAACAGCTGATTTATTTTTCTCTGATTCCGAGTTGATCCCATAGTAAAAGTTGTTGATAATGATGGTCTGTATCACCTCATTTTGGCTTAGTACAGGGTAAGAAGATAACCCTGTAGATGTTTGATTCCTGTAACAATTAACTTACAATTATTGTAGTAATAAATTCCTTCCATGGGCTTGAGCTGCTTATGAAGACATTTTTTTCGCCAAAAATGGTATAACCGACTTCAACCGTGTACAGAATTTGAATAGTTCGCACGGATGAGTGTATCATCGATGTAGTCATTTTCACATGGTTATTTTTCAAAAATAACAAACCGTTTTTGACAAAATTTATATGGGACAACTGAAAAATAACCTAAAAACAAAAAAAAGAGTACAACCTGCAGATGGCCATCAGAGATCGGAACGAGGCGGTAATGGAGGCTCTGGGCCGGGAGGAGGCAACAGAGTTGTTATAGAAGGACATGGGAGTGATCACAAGCAGAGTTGAAACCACCGAGTAACACAGAGTCGTAACCTCGGACTCTGCGAATGATCGCTTTCACAAAATAAATCATAGCAAGTGTGTAATATCTAGAGTTTAGCATTGCGTGCATGCCTTGAGCATTCATTCTCGCCATCGATGGCTCCTTCTTGCGGCGGCGTCGTGTGTCGGGTCGTTCTCTTCCCTAAAATATGGTCGCGGAGAGCGATGGCTAGCACATGCGTCACACTCGTGATCGGGTGCTGCATGCGGGTCGCCGGTCTGCTTGTGGCATTCACGCAATGCACCGAAACTACTAACTTAGGCTAAAATTTAAACTAACCCATCTCTTTTTGTACAGTAAAATCGAATAATTGAATATTTTAGTAAACAAAAGGCACAGATCCTGGAGTGTGTGGTTTGCAATATCCCAATAAAAAAAAAAAAAAAAAAAAAGAAAAAGAATCATAAAATTGCCTCATAATTTACGGAGTAATCGTGTAACATACAAACAAAAACATACAGTCATGTAGTCATGTCAGTAATGTGAGAAAACAGTTGGTCAGTCTGCACGGGTAGCATGACAAGAAGACAAATTTATTCCCACCGTTATATCCGTTCGAACAGGAAATAAAGTATGGATTGACAACTGACTGTTAAATGCTTTTTTTTTTCCTTTTGCCATGCTACCCGTGCTGGTGAGTCGTAAATCCATCTGTATAATTGGTATTTTAAGATAACAAGACAGGTGACCGGCATCCTATTTGTTCCTTTTTCCAGTCGTTGGTACTAAAAATATGATGTCATAATCTACAATGGAACAAGAGCAGAGCACTCTGAAAATCAAAACCGCAAAAAAATATAAATCTTATTTCAAAACACCGAAAAAAAATAGAGCCCATTTGAAAACAGCGTTCCATTTGAGTCGCCGTCTGTTTCCATAAATCGCATGTGCTCGAAACAATACAGGTAGCAGCGTGTAATGCACAACATCGCTTCAAGCTCATTAGGCCGGCTTAAAGCCCTGCATGTAGCGCGCTCTTAAATATGCATCAGTCTGGGAACAGGGTGTTCTGTTTATTCCGCCAATATTACATGCCTCTGAAGCAAACGCAGGATTTGAACCTGACCCTTCGAATCACATAAGTTGATGGTTTCATAAATTTGGCGCTTGCATGGGAGTCGGGCTAGTTCAGTTAGGAGAGCGTCGGGTTAGTGATCCGAAGGGGCAGGTTCAAATCCTGCGTTATCTTCAGATTTTTGAATCTGATTTTTTTGATCTTTTGTGATAATAAAAGATAACTGAAATTGCTAGGTACATCGAGAGCACGCTAATCCATTCGAACTATTCCATGTACACGGTTGTAGTCTGTTATGCTATTTTAGCGAAAAGTAAGAATAAGTATAGTTAAAATACAGACAGAACAGGCTGTATATGAAGGCTGGCAGCGCGAAGGGCGTAAGGCTGATAGAGTTTCCGTCGCGAGTGCAGCCGCGGCGGGTCATTGCCACGGGCACTGCTTGATTTCTTCCTTCTAGATTATATGCTGCATAGATAGATAGACATTTATTTTCAGTAAAGAAAAGGACATTAATTAGTTTACAAAAATATACTACCAGCAACACCCTACATATAGTCACAATAACAATTACTAATTATGTACCTACTCAACAGAATTATTAGCCATAATATTACAATAAATTAATGAAAAGTTCGGTACATTACATAACATTATTCGGTAAAATTCGGTACATCACATATTGGTACCTATTTGATGTTTTATTGCGTACATACACAGGGTGACTGGTAAACAATTAACACCCTTTTAGGGGCTTATTACACCAGGCTCGATAATTTACGCAACCAAAAAAAATAATAGTAGGATGAAACCCATTAGAAAAGGAGGGGAATATTATAAAAATAAAAGGAAAAATAATTTACGGGCGATCTGAGGTCGGGAAGGGGATGAGGGGGGGGTTTTAAGGGGAAAAAACGGTTTTTCTCGATTTGCGGCAAAACTAAAAGTCCTATCGAAAAAAGTCAAATGGCAAAGTTGTAGGTAATAAAAAGATCTAAAACTTTTGTCTTGACACTTTTTTCACATAACCTCAAAATTTATGTGAAAAATCCAAAAAACCGAGTTTTTGGTTTTTTATTTTTATCTTTTACAATAATATTTTTTTTTTTAAATTTGGTGAAAACTTACCTTTTTATGTCCCAAATACGCTGTAATTTATTTGATTAAAAATATTAATTTTTTCACCTTATTTTGAATGAATATCGAAAAAACACCCTAATTTTCAATCGAAAATTCAACCGTCAAAATATCAGCTTTTTTCAAAAAGTTGGTATATTTTCTGTTTGTTTAAATCTCTACTTTCCGATGGTGAAAAAAAAAATATATGTTACTATAGTAAATCTTCTCAGAAAATGCAAAAAATCGAAAATAAATATTAAAGAAATAAATGTCAAAATGTACAAAAAATATATTATAAATCTATTAAAAATGTATAAAATATATATAGAAATCGGCCAAAAGTTTGTTATTAAAAATATATTTACGATATATATTTTATATATTTTTTATAGATTTTTAATATATTTTTTATGTATTTTGAAATATTTTTTTTTCATGGGATTAACTAAATTTGTTTGTGTAAAATTAAGGAGATTATTATTTTTCTATCTTGTACTAAAATATCATTTAATTTCAATCTTTAGGTTATGTTACGTTAAGCATACTATTTTTTAAAGAAAATATTACGATTTTTATGTTTGAGTTGATTGATACAGATATAAATAGAGATAGTATTCTTCCTATGCAGATTCGAAAAGTTTTTTTGTTTTTTTAAGTTAACTTGTCACAGTTATCTTCAAGAAACTCAGCGTGCACGTGTATTTTTATAAACGATGTTGTATACTGTACTGTATTTCGAATACTGGTTAGGCTAACGGTTGTAACAGCTGCTACGAAATATATAGTATATAATAGTAGGTTTGTACGAGTATGTAGTAAGACCCAGACCAGCCTAGCCCCTTCCCCACTTTTCCACGAAATACCTTTTGATAGGCTACAATTTTTCGTAGGTCACTCAGGTATATCTACTCAGGTATATATAATTTATTTTAAAATAGTTATAAATAGGCATCTACGCATATAATTTAAAGAAGATTCGACAACTTTCTCCAAATATTGTAGATGTCTTATTAAATATTAATTTTATTAACTTATTTGTTTGTGAATTATAGTAGTTTATTTTTATTTGCAATTTTTTTTGTTATCAACGTAACATGTAATTTAACGTTTTTTGAGTAATTAAAGTGTAAATTTTAATAAATAGCTCAAAATTATTTATAATAATTTAAAAAAACTTTCGAATTCGAGTTTTTTCGATTTTTTGCATTTTCTGAGAAGATTTACTATAGTAACATATATATTTTTTTTCACCATCGGAAAGTAGAGATTTCAACAAACAGAAAACATACCAACTTTTTGAAAAAAGCTGATATTTTGACGGTTGAATTTTCGATTGAAAATTAGGGTGTTTTTTCGATATTCATTCAAAATATGGTGGAAAAAAATAATATTTTTAATCAAATAAATTACAGCGTATTTGGGACATAAAAAGGTAAGTTTTCACCAAATTTTGTTAAAAAAAAAATATTATTGTAAAAGATAAAAATAAAAAACCAAAAACTCGGTTTTTTGGATTTTTCACATAAATTTTGAGGTTATGTGAAAAAAGTGTCAATACAAAAGTTTTAGATCTTTTTATTACCTACAACTTTGCCATTTGACTTTTTTCGATAGGACTTTTAGTTTTGCCGGAAATCGAGAAAAACCGTTTTTTCCCCTTAAAACCTCGATAAACCTCATCCCGATTCCCGACGTCAGATCGCCCGTAAATTATTTTTCCTTTTATTTTTATAATATTCCCCTCCTTTTCTAATGGGTTTCATCCTACTATTATTTTTTTTTCATTCTTTATTATTTTTAAAGGTTCTACTCTGGTCTATATTCTGTACATCAAAACTACCAACTTTTGTTCTGCGACTTTCGTCAAAACTAAAAAAAAATGTTCCACAGAAAAATATCGTTCACCTGCGACCAAATGTATGGAATAGCTGTTTTTTTTTTGGTAAATAACCAGTCACCCAGTAATATAATTATCTAGACGAACCCACGCCGCCGCAGTATTGATGTGCTGGATGTGGTTGAAAGTCGGGAGGTGAAACCGACGGCGGCGGGAGGATCAGCGAGATGGGAGGCTAAAGACGCCAGAGCACAAACTATAACTGCCATACCACAAAAGATTTAAACACGCCTTAAACACTGTTTTTTTTATTTTTATTTTTTTATTTCGAATAGGTTTGCGTTTAACGTAACAATTTGTGTTGCTAACCATTGCTTAAAGCGTGCGTAATACTTTTGTGGTTAGACCGTAATAGTCACACGGAAGACTGAAGATGTGATGTTACATATAATCTGGTGCAAAACGTCTGCCGGGATGTGGGATAAGCTTTTAAGCGTCTTCGAACAGAAATCTGAAAAGAGCATACACATTCTACAGCAGAGGTTCTCTAAGTTCAAGTATGAAGATGACATGAATAATGTTTCTCTCTTCAGTTCCAAAATAAAAGAAATGCAAAACCAACTTCAACAGCTGGGTGAGGAAGTGACCGATAAATTTGTCATCACAAAGTATTGATATCCTTACCAGAACAATATACACACGTCATATCTGCCTGGGAATCAACGCCTGATGAGAAACAAACTTATGTCAATCTTTTATCGAGATTACTTATAGAGGAAGAAAGAATGAAAGAAAAACAAGGTGAAACGACCAGCGCTGCTTTCTTGGTAAAGAAAAATAAAAAGAGTATTATGTGATTTAAATGTTATAAAGCGGGACAATATCAACTGCAAAAGCAATGTGAATGTGAACAATAATTATCAGAAGAATACTGGTTTAAAATGCCATTTTTGCAATAAACCCACTCATATTATGAAAAACTGTTGCTTAAAAATACAAAGGGACACAAGAGACAGAAACTCCAATGCTTTTATCGCATTTAGTTTTAGTGAAAAGCGAATCTGATTATAAACAATCCAAGTGGCTAGTGGATAGCGGAGCAAGCGTACGCGTAGCGTAGCGTGTCACATGTGTTGTGATAAGGACTTGTTTGTCTCATATTCGAATATCGCGCCATTTCGGTGACTGTAGAAAATGTAACGGCGATTAGTGCGCAAGGTTGCGGCCAGGTGGCAGCACTAGTCTACAACGCACATGGGTTGATTAACACGACCATAGACAAAAACATTGTCATAGTTTTTTTTTCCCTCAGAACTCGGCATCCATATACCCATAGATCTCAATCCTTTTGTCGGCGCGGTTGACAACGGCATTATACTCTACACTTGATATTGAACTTGGCTCTCCTTTCACATTGATGTTTTTGATGGGATGTCATTACTTTTTGTCCAGAAAATTTAACTATTTATCATCAATACATTATTTCAATTCAATTCATTTATTGCAACATATGTAATAATTATTTACTCACTGTTGATTCTTTTGAGATAAATAATCGATTTGTTTTCACAATAGCATGGCATGGTTATTCGTTAATCCGACGAAACTTCCATAACCACAGTCTAGAAGTAGCGCCTTACAATACTAGTGACGTCTAGTACTGTGCCGGTTAGCTAAAATGCACAAATACTTTGTTAATAGTACTACTAATTATCATTAAGTTTCAGTTTTTAGATTTTTTTCTTTGTGTACGCCTGACATTATCTATTACGGCGAGTTCTTATACCCAATTTCAGACTTCAAAACTGTACTTTTGATAAGTTTAAATAGCAGACATATTTTCATCCCCCAATTTTGGAGTTGGGGAGTGATTTACCGAAAAACCATGAAACACATCTTTTATTATTTTTAACAAGGAGTCTTTTTTATCAATTTTTAGGCTTCTAGCATAAAAATTAGTGGAAGTCTCATACAAGCCTTCATCCCCTAGTTTATAGGGTTGGGGGGTAAAAGTTCGAAGTTTTAGATGTTTTCCTTTGTATATGCGTTAAAGTCTAGCTTGTAGCCAAATATCAAGTTCCTAGGTCATCTGGAAGTGGGTTTTTGACATATAAGTCAGTGAGTCAGTGAATCAGTCAATGAAACTCAGGTTTTTAAACGTGAATATAATTATCATTAACCCTTTGAGAAAAATTGGTAAAATTTTGGTTGTCAAGCAAAAGAAGAAACTTTAGTACTCGTATATGCCAAATTTCGTATCCGTAGGTTTAATAGTTTTCGAGTTATGAAGGAGTCAAAAGTAGCTCAAAATAGTTCGTGTAATATTACACACGGCTCGCGCCGCCAGTTCCTTTTCCTGTGAACTTGGCTGAACACGCTGCCGCGTGTCTAGATCTTATTGTTTTTACAATCTGAATTTTATTTATTGAAGTGGAAATTGGAATGTTTAAGTGAACTTGCAAAAAAGGAGACGTTACTATGAAGACGTCATTCTACTGATAAAATGTTGATGACGATGATGACTTGAAAAAAACGAGGATTTCTTTGGTAGGTATTATAATCCGATATAGGAACATGCTGGACGCAAGTTTCGAGGGCCGGAAAGTGACATGGGCTACGTTCCTGTGAGATAGCATAAATGTCTAATTCCACGCAGGCGGCGCCGCGGGTAGAAGCTAGTGGAATAATAAAAATATTGTAAAACCCAAAAAGTATCTGTATGGTCTGAAAAAAACTCCTAAACATTATAAAGAAAAATGTAACTCAGTTATGTTAAGAGAAGGTTTTGGAAGATCTCAATGTGACTTATTTTTATGTACAAAAAGTAACCAAATGTTGATGTAAAAACTTTAGATGATAGTAAAGTGGATGTGGTGAAAGTGGAGTCTTGAAAATATGTGTAGACAAATCATAGGATGTTTAATGTATGCAGTATGTGGAACAAGGCTGGAGTTAGTTGTGGCAGTACCAATGCTGAGTAGATATCAAAATAACGCTTATAATTCGCAACTCACAGCTCTAAAAATAATTTTAAGGTAGGTACATTAAACATACTATAGATTATAAATTAATTTACAAATGTAACGATGATAGCTTGATTGGATATTGTGATGCACACTGGGGAGGAGATATGAAAGATAGGAAATCTACTAGTGGTTGTTGCTTTATGTTCATTGATTACCTAATTTCTTGGAACAGTACGAAACGATCATGTGTGAGCATTTCATCCACTGAATCTGAATATGTATCGCTGAGTATGGCTGCCAGCGAATCTTGTTGGATTATAAATATTTTGAATGATTTTTGCATCAAAAATATCTGTTCTGTAAAACTATTTTGTGATAATCAAACAGCTATGAAAATTGCAAATACTGAATGTATTAAACGAGCCAAACATATTGAAACTAAATATCATTTTGTAAAAGATTTAATTAATAAGGAAAAATTTATACTAGTGCATGTAAAATCTGGAAAACAAATTGCAAATATGTTTTGCCAAAGCCTTTGAACCAAATTTTGTTGGTAAAATTCTCAATTATGTGTGACTAATATATGCTAGAACTGTTAGTACAGAATAGATATTAGTTATACATGATAGGTTACTACAGTTTTCTTTTGTTAGAAGTAATTTTTTTTTTGTTGTAGTAGTATCCCAGTTGGGTGGGTATATGTTATATTAGGTAAATGTTTATAGGTTTATTTGTAAACGAAATTCAGGAAGAATGTGGTCAAACGGATATAGATGTGGGATGAGTAATTTTGTTTTTGTAATTATAATAAGTTTTGTTTAGGTATGTAATATTACATTGAGGGGTGGTGTTGAAATATGTAATGTAATATTTTAGTCTTGCAACTTTAATTACTATTTAGGCTTGTAGTGAAAACCCCTATACATCCGCTTTCCGGTATGTCTTTGAGAATGGCGTCTAGAGTGACTAGATATACTAATGTTTGTTTAACTCAATAAATAAGTTTCCATAGTTAAAACCTGCTTTTTATTCAATCGTTGTACAACCGGCAAGCGCAGGTATGGACGTCCACGATGATGACCTGATCGAAACCGCAGGATCGCGCTCAATGCAAACCGCTTCCAACCGGTCCGGAGATAAAATTGTGCTTGTTAAAATGTATGATAATGTTTCACTCAACTGAATAATTATTGACGTCACGACCCGATTTTAAGAGCAAGAGAAGTAAAAGTTTTAACATCCTTCCCTTAGTAAAATAAATGTGTAAACACTAGTTATACTAACCTTTTGAATGACCAAGTCTTAACTACGAGTGCCTTTACCCGTTTACTATACACACTATCTACATATTCAATCAAATCTTCGAGGGCTGTCTTATCACACCTCTATTTAGTAAAGGGAGCCGATGAAATGGTCAGCTGTTTTCTTACTTCGCAACTCTAACTTTAGCTATTTTGTGGTCAGCAATCTAAGTACCTACTTCAATAGGCCACTTATACTACTGGTGATTTGATGAAATTAATAGAATCTATAAATTAATATGGATTGTTTGGCAACAAAATATAAACTCTTTGATAAAATGTATTTCAAATAAATGAATGTATTTCATTATGAAATCTACCCAAAGATGTCTGAAACGGTAGTTCTGTAATGATTTAAAAAAAAATTACGAGCTGATACAGTTTGAAGAATATTATTAGATAGTTGATTATGATAATGAAACCTTTTTATGCTGCAAGGTGAAAAACTACCTGAAACACCTCATATAAGATACCATTGGATAGATACAATTATGATTATGTCTATAGACTGAAACACCAGAGCATTGTTTACTCTTTAGGGTGAGGATTTTATTCACATTTGTCAAACCGAATAAACTTTATTACAATATTTTAACTAAAATATTGCATTTATCCATCGTCAATAATGACAAAGAGATGATGATCAATCAATCAAGAGATATCATCAAGAGGAAGTTAGTGTGTTTACTTGCCATTTTATCATATATAAATTAATCAAACCTGAAACTTGGGTTCGTGGGGGCCCGGAGGTTATCTTGTTTTCAAAAGTCTTTCTGAGCGTCTGGTGGACGCGACGCGTGACTAAAAAGCTGGTGTTTATTTGGCTCAGCGTATATGCATTGCCATTCAGCGTGGCAATGCTGCCAGCATGCTGGGCACGCTACCGACTGGCAGTGAGCTTGAGAATTTGGATTATCTTTATTAGGATGATTATTAGGATGATTTAACTGCTTTTTATGTAGAAGACATTTATGCAGTTTTAGCTTATGTAAGTAGTTTTGTATTTTTTTGTAGTTAATAAAATCACTAGCTCTATAATTATATTAGCTCTATAATAATTTACTTTTGTCAATCAAAAAAAAAATACGAAGAGGTACCCGTTAAAATTCCGCGTGACTTTTCAAGTCAAATGCAATGTATGACTTCTGAGGTAGAAGTGACTTCACAAGCTCCCACTCTCGAACTTTAACAAGGTTTATCTTTGTCATTTATTAATTGATTGATAAAAGAAAAATTACGTGTCCTATATTTTTTGATAAATAAACTCTGTACCAGCCTTTTTAGTAGTCCACTGCAGGACGTAGGCCTACCCACTAAGGGTGATTGGGCCATATCCACCACGCGGGCCCAGTGCGGGTTGGTGGATACACATACGCCATCGAATTTCTTCTACGGACGTATGCAGGTTGCCTCACGATGTTTTCCTTCACCGAAAAGCCTGTAGTTTGAAATTCAGGACATAAATTCCAAAGAACTCATTGGTACGGGACGGGGGATTCGAACCCACGACCTCACGATTGTAAGGCGGGTGTCACTACCTCTTGACCACCACGGCTTCGATAGTCAATAATATGATAAATAAACTCACGGACTAATTATACTTATAAAAATGTTTTTTGACGTGACAACGTCTTATAAATTGGTTTGCCGGGTGACACTTCAAGAAACTGCGTTACGCTCCGCTCACGTTATGCGCTCACAATGAGAGCGAGTGAGAGGCACGCGTCATGGTTAGCCCGCCTAAGAGCGAGAGAGACAGACATTTTCATCCTTCTTCCTACTATACGAATGAATATTCACATTAAAATTATTTTACCACTCAAAGTCGTTGTCACGTAAAACTTTCGCCCGTATACCGACTTTACAGGCAACCAATTTTTACCCAATCATCATGCCAATCGTTTTATCCTGTTGACCATTTAAATATACCCCTTCTATAAATGCACGACAGCTAAGAGCCCGAGGGTCGGTCCGCCCTTGCCAGCGTTATGCTAAACAGCGTAGGTACTTCTAATTGGTACTCTTCTGATACTCCGAGATGGGATCGAAAACTATACAGATAATTAAGTTGTCCTGCTTTTAGCTAAACTGGTGCGATACTAATCTATGCTTAATAATAAAGTGATCGTCTTGATAGAACAATTTAGTATAACATTATACAACGTGTTTCTGACATCATAATGAAAATGACTTTTACTATGGGACCAATCCAAAATTCGGGAAAAACAAGCTGTTTCATACACTTCTCATCTCCAATTTGGAATGTTGTATGTAATGGTAAAAACGGGACCCTATTACTAAGACTCCGCTGTCCGTCCGTCTGTCTGTCACCAGGATGTATCTTATGAACCGTGATAGCTAAAAAGTTGAAATTTTCACACATGATGTATGACGTCAACTGAATGACACTATAAAAACAAATGCTAAATACAGAATAAAATAAATATTTAAGGGAGTCTCTCATTCAATAAACGTAATTTAACGACAACAGGTAGATGCTTGAAATGTTCACAGATATATATATTTTTTTTTTTATTTCGATTAGGTTTGCGTTTGAATACACACTGCCTGATGTTAAGCAGATGTGCGGTCTAGGGTGTAGCACGCTTACCTAGAAGATACCTATTTACTCAGGATTTGAAGACACTCACGTTGTACTTTAACGGAAAGACAGACCCAGGCAAAGCGTTCCACATTCCGGCTGTTCGTATGAGGAATGAGGATTCGAAACGCTTGGTTCTAACGCGCGGAATGTCCACCATAAAAGGGTGACGCTTTGGTCGCGTCCGTCTAGCCGTACGATAGAAGAAAGGGGCAGGGGGGACCAGATTGTGCAACTCCTGGGCGCACTCTCCGAAGTGTATCCGGTAAAAGACCGACAAACACGCTACCTTGCGACGATGCTCAAGACTTTGCAGCTGCGTCTTAGTCAAGGTGTCGTTGTCAATCAGCCTCTTGGCTCGCCTCTCAATCGACTCCAGAGCCTGCAGTTGATATTTGGCAGAGCCATCCCAAAGGTGAAAGTAGTATTCCATGCAAGACCTGACTTGTGCTTTATAAAGACTGAGCAGTTGCTCAGGTGTGAAATACCGTCTCACCTTAGAGAGAACACCAAGTTTTTTGGAGGCTAATTGGGCTTTGGACTCTATGTAAGAGCCAAAGTTAAGAGAAGATGAGAGTGAAACGCCTAATAGTTCCAAGCTGTCAGTTCCCGGAACGGAGACACCACGGAAAGCGGGAGACAATTGAAAGGGTCTCTTTTTGGCCAAAAACAGACAGCCCTGAGTCTTTGTGGCATTAAACTTGACCAGGTTAGCATCACCTCAGTCGGATACCGCCTGCAGACTCAAGTTGAGCCGTTCAACCATAGCCTTTCTGTATAACTCGATCTGTGGCCCGCTGGTTCTTGCATCGGACGTGTAGCTCTCCACGACTGTACTCTCATCTGCGTACCCAAAGATCCCGGGCTTAAGCAGATCGTTGATATGCAGTAGGAAGAGTGTCGCAGAGAGCACAGACCCCTGAGGAACACCGGCATTGATAGCCATTTGGTCTGACGAGCAGCCATCAACGACAACTCGTATCGACCGATTCCTCAAGAAATCTGATATCCATGTGCAGAAATCAGCAGGCAGGCCGTAAGATGGAAGCTTGCCAATAAGCTCTCGTGCCAGACCCTATCAAAAGCTTTGGAAATATCCAAGAAGACAGCCAACGCCTCCCCGTGCTTCTCCATGACCTCACTCCAGATGTGTGTGGCGTACACTAGAAGGTCCCCAGTAGAGCGGTTTTGGCGAAAGCCGTACTGGCGGTCACTGAGTAAGTCATTCGCTTCCAGGTAGGCCAGGAGCCTGTTATTTAGAACACGTTCCATACTCTTACAGAGTATAGACGTGATCGAAATTGGCCTGTAGTTGGCAGAGTCGGCACGGCTGCCCTTCTTGGGTACAGGTTGCACGTTAGCAAGCTTCCAAGATTTGGGCACTTGACCTGTCTTCAGAGATAGGCGAAAGAGGCGAGTCAGCACAGGCGACAGCTCAGGCGCACAAGTCCTCAATACAATGGCCGGAATACCATCAGGGCCACTGGCTTTGTTCACATCTAGACTGCGGAGAACTTTGAGGACCTCCTTTTGCCGGATGTGTATATCACTCATTACAGTGTCACAGTTAGGCAAAGTTGGAGGTCTCGCACTACCGGGGTCTAAACGCGAAGACTCAGCAAATTGAGATGCAAATAAATTTGCTTTCTCCACCGCGGTATGGGCCAGTGAACCATTGGGTTTCAGCAACGGAGGCAGTGAGGGGCGGCAGAAGTTCGCTTCAACCGATTTAGCTAGGGACCAGAATGCCTTACTACCCGCAGGGTAAGAAGCAAGCTTGTTTCCTATTCGACTAATGTGGTCAAAGCGAGCCCTCCGCATAACCTTTTTGCAGGACTTAGCAGCCCTATTGTATGCCTTCTTCCTCAGACGAACGTCCCTCAACTTACGATTTCGAGCATCGACCCAAGCCAGGTATGCCTGATGCTTTTGCGCTTCGGCGCGTCCACATTCAGGCCCAAACCAGGGCCGAGCTTTGCTAGACAGAGGCACGTCCGAAAATGGGATGAAGTATTCCATGGCGGTACGAAGCACATCTGTCACGGCATCCGCGCACGCAGAAGGATCATCGGAAGAAAAACATACAGGCTGCCAAGGATAAGAAGCAAAGAAACACCGCATCTCATCCCAATCTGCTGACTTGTACCGCCACACGCGCCGTGACCCTTTGGGACTGGGGTCTGATGGGGAGTAGACGGATACAGATTTCACCAGACAGTGGTCAGATGTACCTAACGGTGGGGAGATCGCCACTGAATAACGGTCTGGATCGGTAGTCAGCAGAAGGTCCAAGCAGTAGGCCGTGTGCGAGTCAACATCAGGTACCCGTGTGGCGCCTTGAACCAGCTGGGTGAGATATTTATTTGTATATTCACTCTAAAATAAATAATCATATTTAAACTAAATATATTAAGGTAGGTACGGAACCCTTCGTGCGCGAGTCTGACTCGCACTTGGCCGATTGTTTTATCTCGAAATACGGGTTGCTCCCATAGTTAAATTCTTCATTATGATGGACCTGGTGTGTAGTTACTGTATTACTGCACTTTTCAAAAACATCCTGTACATTTCCGTAATAATCATTGCCGTCATTATCACCTTAGTTTCAGCCATATGAATTATTTCAATGAATTCATGTTAAGTAACTATGACTTCATTTATTTACAATGATAATCAAGAACATTTAAACCATTAGCCAATACAAAAATTGGTAGCTATATTCAAAGATAAAAATAAACCCAATTTGTTTTAATTATCAGTGAAAAAATACACTGCAGTGGCCATTCATTAGGTACTTTCGATAACTTATTTATTTGGGAATTAGCGAATTTATTTGAACACACGCAAAATTGCTACTACGCGTAACGCTAACCATTACACAATTTTTATTCAAAGAGCACGATAAATAAGTTCTTTATAAAATGATGCCCTTATCAGTACTGCATTCTGCAATATGTTTAGTAAATAATAACACTATTTACTATGTTAAATATAAATATAAATACTCATAGTATTTATTACAAACTAGTTTTTACCCGTGGCTTCGCCCGCATACGCAATATATCATTATAATTTATAGCCTATGTGTTATTCTGATATATAAGCTATATTATTGCAAAGTTTCATCTCAATCCGTTCAGTAGTTTTTGCGTGAAAGAGTAACAAACATCCATACATCCATCCATTCATCCATCCATCCATCTATCCATCCATCCATCCTCACAAAGTTTCGCGTTTATAATATTAAGCAGGATAAGTGATAAAAACAAGATTATAGTGTAATTTTTTTTATTTTTTTCCGATTTAAATATGCAAGAATTTTTAATACTTAGGTGCCTAAAAAATATTGTGTTTTTTAAAATTATGTACACATATGTCCAAGTTAAATGTTTGTAGTTCGATTATAAAATTGCTAAGTCAATTGATACAAATCGGTTGGATATCTATTGGACTGTGTCTTCGTTGACGTCTCACGGCTGAAATGATAATTATATAATAAGGTAATAACGCTATTAATTTTGTCTTGCAGTGTATGAATCGTATTATCAATAGTTATCAATTTGTAACATGACAACAAACATTTATAAACATAATACAATATATTAACAGGTCACAATGATTTCAAATTTGTTCACATTCAAGCTTCAGTGGCCAAAGCATATTTAATTAGATATAGTTGTCTACAATTTTTGGAGGGAATTGAATTTATAAAGGTAAGAAACAAATTTGTTATTGTTTTGTTAATATTACCTTATATTTCTGTCATATTAAATACAATATGTTCATACCGCATACTGGGTGATATTTTGTCAATATTAATTAAACACTTTATTGTAACACCATTTGTACAAAAGGAGGACTTAACGCTAAATAGCATAATTATCTGCCAGTCAACCTATAGGTAGAAGACATTGGGAAGTAGGCATGAATAAATAAACAAAGAGATAAATTAACTAGAATCAACACAAATCATAACTAAAAAATAATATTTACCAAATAATAATACAATTTCAATTTAAATAAAATACATAAACTATTATAATACATAATAAGATGATAACTAGTAAAAGATAAAATAGCTTATCCTATGTGTTCGAGATTTTGGACAACTTCAAGTAATGCTCCCGCACAAGGCGCTTAAAGACAGCCTTCGAAGGCGCTTGCCGAATAGTGGATGGAAGCTTGTTCCAAAGGCGCACGGCTACTAAATACTATTAAAATGTAGAGTATCCATAATAGATCGTGTTAGTATAGCGTTTTCACTGATTTGTTTGCCATATCCAAAGTGTGCCAAAATGCCTGAAGTTCGCGTGGAAGAAGTGCGAAGGTTTATGGAGGACAGCCTGAGAGCCGTTGGAGCGCCCGAATCAGAGGCGAAGGCCCACGCCGCACTACTCTTGCATGCTGACGTCACTGGACATTATAGCCACGGCTTGAACAGACTGAGTAAGTTTTAGCCCGAGATCCCACCGCAAGAACAACCCACTCATAGCGTACACGGTTTAAACTTTTTTCTACGTAAGTATATGAATAGGAGAATATATTTAAATAGGATTGCCTTGCGAAATTTGGCCGCAAATATTTGAAAAGACATGTCCACAAAATGTATGCAGGCTGGTATAATAATAATCAAAAATTCTAAACACAACACTCCTTACATTTCAAGAAAGTTCATATTTTTATGAGTCTATTACATCAGTTAAAACCAAAAAAGAGCCCTTCGTTTTTTTTTAAATTAATTTTGAATCTATTAGGATAAATAAATATATTTGGCTCAATAGGTTGTTTATCTCTAGCAACACTGATTAAGTAACCTCCGAATTGTTAAATAGAAGCATTTTTACCAATTAGACACAGTTTTTTGTGGGATCTCGAACTACTTATGCCATGTATGAAACATTGTATAAGCCGAGTGACTAGCTTACCCGACTAGCCCCACTGCCTTAGGGCTTTGGTCATAGGTTTAAGCTCTTATTAATTCAAATATTGAAATTCTGTTGACCTAGAAATATTAGCATTAGAGTACACGCGCTCACTTTTTTTACACCAATACACGCGAGGCCTACTATGGTAGGCCTTTTTAAAATAGCCCTAAGTAAGTTTTTTGTAGTAAAAATCAAAATGTAATTGAAATGATGTAGTTATGCATCCTTACAATCTAAAAAAATAATATATTTTTGTATAACTGAAAGGAATTCAGAATTATAAACAATTTGGTAAACTTATACGAAAATTTTAAATTGGTGCCATCAATCTCTGAGATATTTTTCCTGAAATTTGCATTTTTAGTTAGATAACATAGATAGTATTTTTTTACGTTTCGTACAATTAGAAGTTATTATATTTTGGTGATTGAGGCAAATCCACGTTCTATACGTTTTGGAATTTTTTTTAGAAAACCAATATAAGGCTTTCGGACAGAGTGACGATCGACCAAAATGGTCCGATATCGTGTTGTACTATTGACGAGATGTGTTACAAGCATTTCTATTTTACATTTCAGATGAAATTTTTTATCATTATCATCATTAGTAGCCGTCAGCCATATTTTTCAATAGTGCTATCCTAGATTCATACATGGCGAAATTGGGGATAAATTTACAAAAAAATATGAATGAAAAGAAATATTCCTATTACTCATTTCTATATACAATCAAACAATTTTAAATATGGCATAAAAACCTAACAAACTTAAAGTTGAATAAAAACTTACTCATCTAATTTTGGTACACCAAAACACGCGTGGACTACTATGGTACCATGAACGTACTAAAAACAACGGACGGAGTGCTGTCATTGTTTGGATTGAAGCACCGTAATGGCGGCACGTTTCTATGTGTGCGTGTTTTCAGAGTTGCCAGCCAAAAACACTTTCCCTAAATTTTGATACATATAATAATATGTAGTGACATACACATAATTATATGAATAAATAAGTACTCACGTTAGATTTTGTCGATAATAATTAGATTCATAATTTATAAATAATAAAGAAGAAGTAATTTAGCTTGTATATGTAAAATCAAACCAAATTAGTTTTTGCCAAAATGTTTTATTACACATAGAATGACATAGATACTAACTAATAATAATTATACGTGAATGTTTTACTACACATATATACTAACACTAATAATAATATTATTAGTAATTCCTTTGTGATTTGACGTGTTACAGGAATCTAATCTGCGCACAACATTTTACCAAAATCGGTTGGAAATGCGTACGAAGAAAATAATAAAACAATGCTAAAATCCCTTATGTTGTGTTATTTTTTTGTAATATTGCCTCTTGCTCTCATGTGTTCTTTGAATGCCTTCCATTTTTGAAATGTGGTGAAATCTAATAGATAGATACTTTTCCGCTATATATTTAATTAGGTTTATTTTGTGTTCTTTTCCCACGTACATAAGCTCAGATTCTAAACTTAAAAACACTTTATCGCTACCTACGAACTTTTCTAGTATTTTAATCAGCATATAGCTACTCGTATGTTGCTTGTCGCTGTATATAGTAATATTTTCTTTCATTACTTTTTTTACCACTATTTCACTGAGCAAACAAATTTCATAAACATCTTGTGATGGGAAACTTAACCCACCTCTAGTTTTTAAATTTATGAGACTATGAAAAGAGTGTCTCATATCAGTGGTTAATCGGGAGGTACAGACTTGGCATTTAATTTTGTTTTTAGCATAATGTGTTATACTCCCAGCAAGGTATCCTATTATCAATTTTCTGTAGTCATCAAACTCTGCTAAATCTAACCGCCTAAGCAGATTGTCATCCTCACAGGAGATTTGATTCATGAATAAAAGATTAGTTTCATTTTCTTCTTCATGACGATATGCAGGAGTTGTTGTATTTAGTATTTGAATAGCGGAAGAACAATTTAAAATTGCTACTTGTTCTAATGGCACACAATTTCCAGTAGTTATGCATCTTATTTCCAGGTGTGCCAGTAGCTTTCTATAACATCCTTTAAATTGGCGCACGTTAGGATTATCGTTAAAACCACCCTGCATTCTTATACAAGAAAAGAACATTTCTAGGTGATCCTGACTTAACTTGTATGTAGGCAGAAACACTAATTTATTACTAACAATGAGATTTTGCGCTAAAAATTTTAAGCTTTCTATATTTATAAGGATTCCAATAAAACCAGTCTTACATTTGGCCGTCACGACTGGTTTATTGTAATGTGTAATAATAAAAGTTGTTCTTCCATCTTTTGTGATTTTTCTTTTGGAGGTATATCTTATTTGAATATTCAAAATGTAATCTTTCAATTTATCTAAAAACAAAGTATCTGCTCTATATTTTTTGAACACAGAGGTCTTTTAAAATCAAACTGATTCATGCCTTTTGAATTAAAAATATCGAAGAAATCATTAATATGTTTGATGAATATTTCTGTAGCTTCAGAGTTTTGAAACTCTTCAAGTTTTAATATACTTCTGCATGCATTAAGAGCTTTTGCGACGCTTTCGCTAAAAAGCTGTGTGGCTAGCTTTACCTTCATTATATTACTTTTGAAGTTGATGTGTTTGTTAGTTAATTTATTCCCTAAATGTAAACCTTCGGTTTCTTGCAACATATTTAGCTCTTGAATCAAACATTAAACAAAAAATGTTCAATAAATTATTCAAAGGACTAACCTTTTGTGGAACGGCAAAAGTTACAACGCGTACCAATCCTCCATTTGTTGTGTATAAATCGCTTTTTTGAAAATGCTCACTGCAAACAACACTTGATTTTGTTGGATTTCAATCCATTTGTTTTCTACACTCTCTTATTATCTGAATCCAATCTTTCCTCCATTCATTTTCCTTCGGAAACCTAAAAAATGTGAACGATCGTTCTTCAACACTTTGGTGAGATTTATTTTTACACATTGGCAACACTGGGAATAGTTTTATGTTTATAATTTATGTCAATTTAATCTCGTGTTAACTAATTTTTAGTGAAGTTGGAGAAATAACATTCCGAAAGTTGGCCACACTGAATTAGCTCAAAGAAATGTTCGTTTACGTAAATTACAAAAATATTTTTGTAAATTAATCAAAATAAAACGTTAAAGAGTACATTTACCTGTGAAAAGTGATTCCTTGTTCTTTTTTATCACGCAAAGTGCTACGGGAACAACATTTCACGACGCAGGATGGCATAATTAAATAATTATTTCAACGACTTATTGCATGTGCACTTGACGAGCGCTAGCAGCGTAATAGCGGACCCCGAGCTTACTATGGTTTGTATGTGTGGGTGTTAACGCGTAAATATACGTCACCGAGCTTACTATGGGTGCTTCAAAGTGTTCGTTCCTGGTATTCCGTCCGTTGTTTTTAGTACGTTCATGTATGGTACGGCCGCGGTTTGACGCCAAATAGCACAAATGTGTGTACTCACATACATCATGTGGGTTACTAATCTGTTGACAAATTTCAAGAAGGAGGCTTTCCTGGAATTACTTAACTCGGTACCCTCTAAACATTAAAATATATAGCCAATAATATGACCCTGGTCTACTATAGTAGGCCACACGTGTACTCTAGTGTTAGACTAGTAGCTATATTGTAATTTTGTAAACTAACTTGCCTTGTATGACTGACATGTTATAAATGGCCAATAAATGATCTGGCGATTCGGGGGACAGACTAGAATATTTCAAATCTAAGCAGTGTAATGGCGTCTAATAAACAGCCGCCCGCGCCGAGCCAATAATCTAAGTCACGTTTGCGATTAATATTAAATTTTGTCACCCTTTATAGTGAGTATGCGTAATATTTGTGTATCTCAATTGTTTTATACTATATATAACGGGACTGAACTCACGTGTGGGGATAGTCGTAACGACTATAGTTTACTATACTATCTCCACACGTGAGTTCAGTCCCGTTATATATAGTATAAAATGTGTGAAAACCACGTTAATTTCCATAGTAAAATATCTCAATTGTATTTAAAAAAAACTTATTTTGACTGCTTTTTGAGACATTCAACACAATCTACATTTGTTCCAGTATTGTACATAAACGACATCAAGTCAGGAGCTACCGACCCAGACGCTAAGCCGGTCATCCTGAGAGAAGCTGCAGGTTCTGCCTGGGTGGACGGACAGGACGGTCTTGGAGCTACCGTTGGGCACTTCTGCATGGACCTAGCCATCAAGAAAGCTATGGAGACTGGAGTAGCCATCGTAGCTGCGAAACGTAAGGGTTTTTGTATGCGTCATGTCCCACTTTCAGCTATAGCTCAGTCGTAACACATGCACAGAATAGGTCGTCATTTGTGCACCAACCTTGTAATTATTTTTCGCAAAAAATGGCATGACCGACTTTAACCGTGTACAGAATTCGCGAATATTTCACACGGATCTATGTAGCATTTTTCACATGATTGTTGATTTATCAAAAATGGCTCAGCCGGTTTCGATAAACTTTTAATAGGACCAATTTCAAAGTATAATCTTTCCAAAAAAAAGAATGGTCGAAATTGGACTACTATGTAAAAAGTTACGCGTCGAATTAAGTACCTCCACCGTTTCGTCGGTCAACAATGCAGTGAGATCAACTTGCGCGCTAAGCTGATTATTCTGTGAAAAGCTGCGGGCTCCGCCTGGGTGGACAGACAGGACGGTCTCGGAGCCACAGTCGGTCACTTCTGCATGGACCTAGCCATCAGAAAAGCCAAGCAGACTGGAGCAGCCATCGTAGCTGCTAAAAGTAAGACCTTTTTGTATGCGTCATTACTCACTTTCAGTTATAGCTCAGTCATGCCGTATATACAGATTAGATCGTCATTTGTGCACCAACCTTGAAATGAAGTAAGAACAACTTGACTCTGATTATCCTGAAAGAAAACGCGGGTTCCGCCTGTGTGGATGGGCAGGATGGTCTTTGAAGCCACTGTCGGACACTTCTGCATGAATCTAACCATCAAGAAAGCCAAGGAGATTGGTGAACTGTATCAGCCCTTTTAATAATACACGGCAGGACGTGCGCTTACCCACGAAGGATGGTTGGGTTAGTGAATGAGACCGGTGTAGCGATGCTGAAATTGCCTTTTTGTATTCTTCGTTCTTTACGTTCAATAAATTAGCTTATTTGCTTGAAATGGGAAAGATTGGTCATTGGATTGAGCTTTACAACCCTAAAATCTTCTTTACTAATTGGCTCTATTTTTAGGAATAGTTTGTGAAGCGATGAACATTCAAAAATATCCCAATTTTAGCCGGAAGGATGGATGTTAGTTACCAAAGTCGTGTAATCCTAAGAACGCTCTTCCTGCCACTGAGTTTTACTAACACTACAATTTAAGTTGTCCAAAAAACTACCTATTTTAATTTAATTGAATATTTGCAGGAACCAACCACTTCGGTATGGCGTCGTACTGGGCGCTGCAGGCAGAAAAAGAAGGTCTCATCGGTATGGCTTTCACCAACTCCTCTGCTGCCATGGTGCCCACCAGAGCCAAACATGTAAGTTTACTTAGGTACTGATAAGTTTATACAAAATAATACTTCCATAGCGTCAATATCATAGTTGTAGATCAATGGTTCAAATCAGTTTTGAATTAGAGACCCACGGACATAGGACCTGGATTTGCAGAGCACATGTTCACAGTGGTTAAAATCCGCTTAAAATTTCATATTGGAAATATATATAGGAGACCTATGTCCAGCAGTAGAGAACCTGCGGCTACAAACAAATGAATGACGCATAAGATTATATAATTTTTCCACCTTGTTGACGTTTCACAATGCGCAGGGAATACAAGTTTAGTATATTCGATAAGATCCGTCATTTTAGTGATAAGACAAAATAATAATTGTAATGATGACCCCTGATCTTATCAGAGATATTTCGCGATATCCTTACTAATAATTATTATAAATCCAAAAGTGTATTTATTGGTTTGTTCCTCTTTCACGCAGCAACAGAGCAACGGATTAACTTGAATTTTGGCATGGACATTGGACATAGTTTGAAACATGAAAGGTGGCATGAAAGGTTTCCATAGGATAGCGCTAAAGCCGCGGGCAAAAACTGGTAAATAATAAAAAAATACAATCAATCAATCTTTATATTATATGCCCTGTCTACTGTCTCCACATTTCAACTTGGTCTAAGTTTGTCGACAATTTTGCCTCGTCTACGGATCCTCTCATTTCTGATTAATAACTTATAGTTTAATCGTAACTGATGTATTTTTCAGTCAGCAATAGGGACCAACCCGTTATCAATGGTGGCGCCGGCGACTGGTGGCGACTCCCTCATCGTCGACATGGCTACCACCGCTGTAGCTATGGGAAAAGTAAGCGCATTTCACTAGTCTTAGGAAACAATTTTAACTAAGTCAATAATTTTAAATCTTTTTAGATATAAATATAGTGATATTTTGCAATTGAACAGATTGAAGTACAAGCACACAAAAACGAGCCAATACCTGAGGGGTGGGCGCTGGGACCAGATGGGAGAGTAACAACAGATCCTAGTAAGGTCAGTATATAGCTGCATACTAATTAAGTACGTGGCTACATACTAACTAAGTTTTACACTAAAATAAAAATAAAATTTAAATTTTATTTCAACTGTCTCTGCTAACTGCTAACTGCTCGTAAAATTTTCTTTTAACATTAACAATCACTGTTCAGGGCTATCTGCTGACCATGCACTTCGCCGAAAGGGGGTGATTAAGACCTTAATTAGGAACAACTTTTACTATGGCGCCAATCCCAAATTCGAGAAAAGGAATCAGCTGTTCCTATAACTGCAACCAGGAATCGACAAAATGTATGAAGCAGTTTGTTTTTTCCTCGAACTCCGGTTGGTCCCATAGTAAAAATTATTCATAGTAATGGTCATAATCACCCTTTTTCGGCTTGCGAGACTTAGATTTCTCCTATAAATCACCAATAAGTTTGGTTGGAAACAGGTCGCAATCAGCGCTATTCGGTCTTAATTAAGTCACCTATTCTCCTGGTTGGACTTACTGTGTTGTGTGTAAGCTATACTTGGTTGTACGTGTAATACGATTTTTTTTTTAACTTTGCAGGCTTTTGAAACTTGTCGCCTGTTGCCTCTGGGAGGTTTTGAAAGCACTAGTGGGTACAAAGGGTATGCGCTTGGTGCCCTCGTCGAAGTATTATGCAGTGGACTTTCAGGTGAGAAATAGCAAAACACAAGGTTTCAAAATTGTTAATCACTTACGCGACGTAATGTCGCCGCTAGTGACATACTTTTAAACAAATAGTGGCTTGAGCAAAAAATCTATTCACGTACTTGCGCTGGTGATTTTCTAATCCAACAAAGCTGAATCCATCACATCCAACATAACAGAACCCTTGCTCATCACTGGGGTGTACCACACTATGTGTTTTATTGTTGTGTGTGTTTCATAATCAATCATAATTTATCATCCAAAGCCCGTGATCTCATAGCATTCTCCACATGTTCCTATCTATTTTAATATCGTAGACCCAACGTAATCTTAAGCTTATAATAGCAGCGTTTTACCTGAAATAAAACGCATATTAAATACTTACCTTACTGGAAGCTTTTATAATGAGAGTGCGTATCCCTTTCCGTCGAACAGCTATCGTTTTCAGTCCCTTTAAGCGTTGTAACCGGAAGCCTCCAGGTGGCGCCCTTGTTGGCGATTGCGCGCCATTTTATTTTCTAGGAAAAATGGCGTGCCTTTTGGCCTCATCGCGTTAATTTTTGTAATTTCCACCAGGCAGAAATCAAAAGTAAAGCTTCCAGTAAGGTAAGTATTTAATATGCGTTTTATTTCAGGTAAAACGCTGCTATTAAATAGCTTGACCGTTACTGGAAGCTTTTATAATGAGATTCTGTTTGTTATCGCCTGGTGGCGTCACCTGGAGTGGGGCTTTTAATTATAACTTATAATTGTGTATTACGCCGATGTGATAACTTATGATTATGTATTACGCCAATGTGATTACGCCAATGTGAGATATATAGCTCTGGTGACAATTTAGTTTATTAATTATTAATGATTTCAAATAAATTAAGCTATATTTATAGTGAAAAATGTCCTGAATATATATTTTTAACTCAAATCTCAAAGGAAAACAGACATCAAGAATCTTCCGGTCACTTCAAAGACCACTATCTTTAATTAACATGACCTAAAATAGGCAAGATTACTTTTAATTTGCAAAATAAAATTTAAACAGTTATTTAAGTGTTAACGTCCAAATAATTTACGACATACGTAATCAATCAATCAATCAATCAATCAATCTTTATTGCAACATATGTGGTATTACATGTAGATCTTAAATAACATGTTTTAAAAGCTATACACATATGACCCTATAAGGGTGTGGCAACGTTAATTTATATAATATTAAATTCTCCTATTTTTATTTAATCAATGTCATAATCATTATATTATATTATCATATTCGTCGTAGGTACATTAATTATTTTACGTCATTAGATAGGTAATGTCATTTTTACATTAAAATAAAAAAAAATAGAAATTATAACAATAAAATAGTAAAAAACAATAATTAATACGCCCATTTATAAACATGCATGCGGCACGACGCTTTCCTTAAGAATTCGTCAACCTCATAAAAACTCTCGCTTACTAGCCACTTCTTCAACTGCGCACAGAACCTCTTATATGGTAAATCAATCAACTCTTCAGGAAGGGAATTGAAAATTAAGGCCGCCATATAAACACAATTATTTCTAAACAGCTCGAGCCGAGGCTGTGGTAATTTAAGTCGGAGTCTAGGAGCAGATCTTTTATTAACATTTTCATAGAGTTCAAATAATGATGGATTATTTCTTACAAATTTTGCCATCTCAAATATGTATAGACACGGAACAGTCAATAGATTGTTAGATTTAAAAACAGGTTTGCAAGAGTCATCCCATTTCATTCCATACATAGCTCTTATGCATTTCTTTTGACCAACAAAGACGCTATTTATGTCACAAGAATTTCCCCAAATTATAATACCGTATCGGAGAATGGAACAGACATATGCATGATATACTTCCATAACGGTCTTCATGGAAGTACATTGTCTCAAAGTTTTCAAAGCAAAAACGAAGCTATTCAGACGATTTCGTAGAGAATCGACATGTTCTTTCCATGTCAGACTTGCGTCAATAGTAATCCCTAAAAATTGTATACTGTTAACTTGTTCAATAGTGTTATTGCCATACGTAATATTTAACCGGGGTAGTTTCCTCTGCGATGTTTTAAATTGAACTATTTTAGTTTTAGACATATTCATTTTTAGTTTATTACATTTAAGCCAATCAATAACATCCGCCAAACAATCGTTCACATCGTTTTCATAGGTATTGATATATTTACCCTTAACAACTATGGTGGTGTCATCTGCAAATAGTATACTGTCATGTTTAATAGATGCAGGTAGATCATTGACATAATACAGAAAACAAACAGGACCCATAATACTGCCCTGAGGCACTCCGCAGTTATTAATTTTTTCATCGGAATCATAATCTCGAAGACAGTTGGTAGTTGGATCCATCTTTGTGATGCGTGTAATTTGCGGTCTATTACTCAAAAATGATCTCAACCAATCTTCTGCAGTTCCTATTATACCGTTTAAATTCATTTTGCCTAAAAGGGTTTCGTGGTTGACGAAATCAAAAGCTTTACTCAAATCCAAGAACAGACCGCAGGATGGTAAATTATTTTTACTGTTCAAACCATTTAAAATCAATTCCATAAAATGATAAGTTGCCAAAGTAGTAGATTTGTTCTTTCTGAACCCAAACTGCTCTTTTGTGAGAATTTTGAATTTTTCCTGGAAAGAAATCAATCTCTTATAGAAAATCTTTTCAAAAATCTTTGATAAAATAGGCACCAAAGCAATAGGCCGGTAATTATCCTTCTCCAACCTTGATTCTTTTTTATGTAGGGGTTTTATTATAGTAACTTTGAGCCTATCGGGGAAAATTCCCTGCTCCAGAGACAAATTTACGACACAACTTAACGGATGAGCAGTATAGACAGCCACTGACTTCAACAGACTAGTAGTAATGCCGTCGTAACCCGTAGAATTTGTGTTCTTTAAGTTCATTATAACTTTGTAAACCTCGTCTGGTGTTGAAGGATCTAGGTAAATACTATGACAATTAGACTTAATATTAGACGATTGATGGACCGCTGGAATCTGAGAAAGTTGGCTCGATTTTGGCTCATTGGTGACATTGATAAAATATTCATTGAAATAATTTGCAATGTCATGCCCCGAGGAAACGCTACCATCTCCATTATTAATTTTATCAAAAAATTCTCTAGGCCTACAATTTCCCATTTCTCTGTTCACAATGTTCCAGGTGGCTTTACAACAATTTTTCGAAGTAGAAATATACCTCTCATTGGCAAGTAATTGACATTTATTCAGGCATTTTTTGAGTAGGCTTGAGTATGTATTGAATAACTTTTTAGATTCCAACGTTTTAGATTTATAGTATCGCTGCCTTAGAGTTCTTTTTGTCTTGCAACTAATCTTGAGACCTTAAGATATGTTCCTTGCTTTACCTAATTTAATAGTATCTTTAACTTTGATAATTGGAAAACATAATTTATAAAATAGTATTAAGAGGTCATGAAAGACATTGAACGCTTCATTAGTAGTGATTGTCTCGAAAACTTCAGAAAACGACAGACTACTTATGGCATTGCAGAAAGTATCTATATTATCTTTGCACATATCATTTACGTACTTAAAGTAGAAAGTAGGTCTACTTTTTACCTTCAAGTTCCTAAAGTCAGCTATTTGAGCAGTATTATGATCCGATAGACAAAGATGAAGAGTTTTACCAGTAGCATGTGATATGTTACTAGCGATATGATCGATGCACGTATTATGACGCGTCGGCTCAAGAATATGAAATTGAATACCATAGTTAGATAATATTTGTGAGATTTTTGTGCTGTTTTTAGTTTTTTTTAAGGTGTCGATATTGAAATCCCCGCAGATGATAATTTTGTAACTTTGGGCATATAATTTATCTATTGTCGTTTGTAGGTTAGCGAAAAATGCACTAGTATCAGCCTTGGGGACTCTATATATGCACAATATGTATAGTTTGAGATTTTTTATGACTATTCCACATAATTCAAAGCATTTGTCAATTGCCAAATCATTTAAATTCAACTCTACAGAATCTATATCATTTTTGCAAAGTATACAACTACCTCCACGCCGTTGGTATGATCGGGCATAAATAGCTCTCAAGGAGTAATTATTAAGAGTAAGAAATTTTTCATCACCTTTCATAATATAATGTTCGCTGAGGCATATGACTGAAGGTATAATATTCAGTGTTTCAAGTTCCCTCAAGGCGACCTCCAATTCATGAACTTTACTAAGTAATCCAGCTATGTTTTGATGAAATACTATAAATGACTGGTCTCCATTAGGAACGAAAAAAATCGGCTGGTTTGTTGACCATGTCCCGTGGTTTATTATTCAGTTTAGCGGCAGGAAAATAGTCAGTCATCAAACGTTTTATTGGTTTAGGGTCATTCAGACTATTAGACTGCTTAGTATTACTTATTTTTTTGAAATAGTAAGGAATCGTTCCTTTGCGAGAATTTTCGGAGATTCGCAGTTGAGCATCTGTGCAATCTTGAAACTTTTTAGAAGAAATAGCTGCTGTACGCCTACCGGAATTTACGATCGATTGACTTTCTGAAAATGACAGAAACGTATTTCTGTATTGTATTGTGTTAATGTGACGAATTATTTGTCGAGTTATATCAAATTTGTGAGGAAGAGATTCAATGTATACGCAGCTGGGAAAGCCGCTCGCAAGAGTCTTTATTTGTTGGTAAAGCTTTACTATGTACATAATCCAAAAACGGATTCTACAACCAACGCGATTTCGTTGTGTTCACCGCATATCAACATGTATATACTTACGGTTAGGCTGGGCGGCTCACCCAAAAGTGAGGGTTTCTAAGCCACTAGAAAGAATCTGACAACGTATAATAGATCCTATTGAAAAGGATTTGTTCGGCAATGATATTTACCCAAAATTATTGCAGGAATGCGATATGCATTCATATTCTGCGTCATTACTAAGCAGGGAGTCCCACGCGATGGAACTGTTATTTTTAGAGTACTTCTTCCTCTTGAGTAGCGGTGGAAGGCTTGCTTAGCCTGTGCCATTATTGCAGTGATGCGTTATGCATTCATATTTTGCGTCATTGTTCAAGCAGGGAGTCCCACGCGATGGAACTGTTACTTTTCAAGTACCTCTCCCTCGTGAGGGGCGGTGGATGGTTTTTACAGGGATGCGTTATGCATTTATGTATGTTTTGAGTCATTACTAAAGCAGGGAGTTCCACGCGATGGAACTGTTACTCGTGAGGAGCGGTGGATGGCTTGCTTAACCTTTGCCATTATTTCAAGGATGCGTTATGCATTCATATTTTGCGTCATTGCTAAAACAGGGAGTCCCACGCGGTGAAACAGTTACTATTCAAGTACTTCTCCCTCCTGAGCGGCGGTGGATGGTTTGCTTAGCCTATGCCATTATTACAGGAATGCGTTATGCATTCATGTTTTGCGTCATTACTAAAGCAGGGAGTCCCACGCGATGGAACTGTTACATTTAGTGTACCTTTCCCCCGCGAGGGGTGGTAGATGGCTTGCTTAGCTTGTGCAGTTCGACACATGAGTCGATAATTTGGCAATAAATTTCGACTTTGTAAATAAGTAACAAAAAATAAATAAAATTGATGTACTTCAGATTTTGACCTCAAATTAGCAATGTAGAAGCCAATTCAGTCCATATCAAATTATAAGAAAATATTAAAAATGTGAAATACAAAATGTCACTGACCCACTAAAAAAAATAATGGTCAAACCAAAAATGGCAGCCAAAATAAAATCAAAGTAATTATGCAATCAGCTGTCACGGTACAGCTATTTGTCTCGTACTTATACTTACAGAATACATACATATACTAACAGATACACCTGTTATTAAATCTCTATAGATTTAATGGTCTTTGGAGTTGCGACTAAAGATTGTCATGCGAAGCAATAGTGCAGTGACTTAAGAGTTGTTTTAACTGCTACTAATAATGTACGAGAAATAGATTGCTTGAGTTCGTTCCAATGCTAGGTTGGACAAACTCACTTAAGGAATTTTAATAAATAGCAAAAGAAAACAAAAACTAAGAAATAACTCACAAAAAACACCACTGGCAAAATTAACCCTTTGAATTTTAATACCTCCCGGCACGACTGTAAAGTTGCGAATGTAGGATTAATCTGGACTTAACGATTAGTTTTATGTAAATCAAGTGATTTTAATTATATTTATTTAATTTAAATAACTCAAAATCAGTTCACAACATTATCAAAAATTAAGTAATCTCATTATTTTTATTGATTGCGTAGGCGGCGTAAAGTTCGCCGTTACCTATGTACTTGCCAGAAATATTCATAATATTTTATGAAAAAACAAGGTAGTAGACCTACCCTCCACACCAAAAAAGTTTTGTTATTTAGACTAGACTAGCCAGGGTTATCTGACGCGCATTTTTGTTTCAATCTATTTCATAATATAAAGTAGGTAGGTTGATATGTTGCTGGGCCTTTAGTAGCTATGCATTTTGTTATGCCGTTATAACGTCAGTTATAATGGACCCCAATAATATCTACATCCTATAAAATGACGTTCATTTTATGGTTAACTTAAACAATGCTAACATAGTTGATGATTAACGGTATCTGACTGGGGTGATGCTAACCTGGTCAAGTTTAATGCCACGAAAACTCAAAGCTGTTTGTTTTCGGCCAAAAAGAGGCCCTTCCAACTGTCTCCTGCTTTCCGTGGTGTATCCGTTCCGGTAACTAACAGTCTGGAACTATTAGGCGTTACGCTATCATCGACTCTCAACTTTGGGTCTTATATAGAGTCAAAAGCCCAATTAGCCTCAAAAAAACTTGGTGTTCTCTCTAAGGTGAGACGGTATTTCACACCTGAGCAACTGCTTAGTCTTTATAAAGCGCAAGTCAGGTCTTGCATGGAATACTGCTCTCACCTTTGGGATGGCTCTGCCAAATACCAGTTAGAGGCTTTGGAGTCCATTGAAAGGCGAGCCAGGAGGCTGATAGGCAACGAAACCTTGACTGAGTCGAAGCTGCAAAGTCTTGAGCATCGACGTAGGGTGGCGTGTCTGTCTGCCTACTATCGGATACACTTCGGTGAGTGCGCCCAGGAGTTGCACGATCTAGTCCCACCTGCCCCTTTCTTCTATCGTACGGCTAGACAGACGCGACCAAAGCGCCACCCTTTTATGGTGGACATCCCACGCGTAAGAACAAAGCGTTTTGAGTCCACATTCCTCATACGAACTGCCAGAATGTGGAACGCTTTGCCTAAGTCTGTCTTTCCGTTAAAGTACAATGTAGGTGTCTTCAAATCTCGAGTAAATAGGTATCTTCTAGGTAAGCGTGCTACATCCTAGACCGCATATCTGCTTTACATCAGGCAGTGTGTAGTCAAACGCAAACCTATTTGATATAAAAAAAAAAAAAAAAAAAAAAAAAGTTGAAAAAGAGGGTACAGATAAAGTAAAAATGTCGCAACGATAATTTAAAAATCTTTTTTTTTTTTTATTAAAAGCAAAAAACAAAGTGAGAATTTAACTCACTTTTTAGTGACGTATATCTATCATTTATGTTTCTCCTTAACGGTAGGAGGAAACTGTTTACGATTGCTATCCTTGCGGATAAGACATACTAATTTTCTCCAAATAGTTTCGATTTTAGTAGAAACACAACATAGTACTGCTGAAGCAAGTCTTGCTATCACCTTAACAGGGTTCTTGCATGATTGCATCTTGGATGGTTTTCTGTCCCGAAAATGTGAACAGACTTAATAGAGCTTAAATAGATACGAGCTGTTTAGCTATTTCTTTATGTTGTTACCATTTACAAACTTCCTACAAGGAAAAGTATGATTTTTCTTATGGCATATTTTATTAATGTATTTTAATGATATAGCCCCATTTTACACAAACCTTTACTTATTTTATTATTTTTGGGTATGCTACAAATAAGACAGCTTATTGCTTTGGTTTGAGATTACTGCCAGCAGGAAGTAAATCACTACGTTTTCAGTGATTTATTACAAGCTTTTGAATGCTTGATAGTTAGTGACATAATTTCACTACGTCAGGATTGCAATTATTGAAGTTAGGATCACATGAATTATTTTTATTCAATTTATTCAATGAAGCAACTGGTCTTGTAGCTAATAAATAGTAAATCGCGCTTTTAATTCTGCTCTTAAAATATCGAATAAAACAGTACTCGCAGCTTATTAAGTTGGACAACGCTAATATTACATCACAATTTCACAAGGAGCTGCGAGGATAGCATATTATAAATATGTGTAAAACACATTTACACCCAGTCTTTAATCCTGTTACGCTAACATAATATGATTTGTAGAAGTACATTTACAGTCAGTTTTTAAATTATTTGCATAAATCGTGTAGAATTCACTCCGCGGGAGTGGCATGTATCACAATAAGCACTGACCCCATGACGGCAGTTAACTGATATGATGTAAAAGTGCATTGTACACTGTATCACTCCCAAGTAGAAGTAGTACTTCCCAAGAAGAGAATTTCACAAAAAGCACTGATTCCCTGAGGGTAGTTAATCCGATAGGTGCGCTAACCTGTTCGTATTATAATCTTATTGATTTTATCATTATATAATCGGTAAAAACATGTTCATATTAAGCACACGCCACTGATATTATGGTAGCTTGTTCCGTTCATAAGAGGGTGTTAAAAATACCGACCCCACAAGGGTGGTTCTCATGCATTGATGCATAGTAGTGTTGCTTCTTCCATACTGTTCTATATGGTTTTGTCAAACAATTTGCTGAAAAGAATCAGAAGGTAGGTAGTTATTGAAAACTACATTTACCCTAAAACGGCAGAAAAAATGTAATATCACGTATATTTCGAGTCGTGACAACAAAAGTTCCTCGCAAGGAGATGCTTAGCTAATCAGCAAGCTCGATAGAAACAACGAAACAACCAATCATTAACTCTTTATTTTCCAACACGTGTTGGAATCATTTGCAAGTTTTCTAACAAAGAAAATTAAATCTAAGCACATCAAATTAAATATAACTTTGCACAAAATTTTATTAACTGAGCTAAAGTCCTGATCAATTTAGAAACTCGTAAGTAAAATTAAGGTCGTAAAGTGGGTGTATTTATCGGCTATCGTAAGGTGCCGTATATTTTTCCCAAGTTGCTTGATACTAGGTTTAGGAAACCTAGGTAAATCTTACGGTGCCGAATATCTCAACACTGCAGTATTAAACTGCAGTAAAACAAAATTCTGCTGCAATGTAAGCTTAAAGAAGTTCTTACAATGACTCGACTATGTACAGTAGCTCATTTATTAAATAAGATTTAATATTAAAATACCTGCCCCGCATTTGATGCTTAATTTGAATGGTATTTCATATTTTCTAATTTGATTTTTGTTCAAGGTGGTCATCAGGCAGACATATTTTACAAGCAATATCAAAATATTGTAACATCCGAAAATAAGAAACTTCTTTAACTGAGGATGATAAATTTTTGCATTATTTCTTTTACTAAAAATCCAGGTATATCTAGGCATATCTCAAGGTGCCGAACACTGCAGTGTTAAACGGCTACTGCAATATAAGCTTAATTTTACCAAAAATTAAAATTTCGCTCACCCATTTTCATCGATAGATTTCTCCATCTGGTTGGAAACGTTCAGCACGCTTACCCGCTGCCGAAAAAGTAGCTCTGCTTAGCTGACATCACACGACTTCTTGAAGCAGTCGCGTTCATCTATTTTTTAAAGGAATATATTTAACAGGGATGAAAACAATGGTATAGGGCGTCCGATTGCCCTATTTTAAGCACTTTTGGTTTAACACCTTTAGGCTCTGTTGGAAATATTTGTAAACGAACGGCAAAAGCCGTTAAAAATTAATTTATTAACAAATTGCTATGCTACACTGGTTGTCAAACCTTGGACACAGTAAATTTGTTTTAATCCATTTTCTAGAGAAATAGATGAAATACTAGTTTTTGCCCGCGGCTTCGCCCGCATACGCAATATATCATTATAATTTATAGCCTATGTGTTATTCTGCTATATAAGCTATATTATTGCAAAGTTTCATCTCAATCCGTTCTGTAGTTTTTGCGTGAAAGAGTAACAAACATCCATACATCCATCCATCCATCCATCCATCCTCACAAACTTTCGCGTTTATAATATTAGTAGGATGTGGGCACTTACTGCGCAGGTATACTTAGCTCCGTTATTTCTTGGAAATAACGTGTTAATTCCGATGATGAGCACCACCACCTATTCACTGACTTTAATCTTTATATTAGTTATAATATAGTTAATAAATTTATAAAATAAAACTGTGCAACAGGCCGGGAGCTAGCTAGAGCTGCCCGGAGCTGTTGCTTCGACGAAAAATTCAACGCCAATGAGGCCAAAAGGAACGCCATTTTTCCTAGAAAATAAAATGGCGCGCAATCGCCAACAAGGGCGCCACCTGGAGGCTTCCGGTTACAACGCTTAAAGGGACTGAAAACGATAGCTGTTCGACGGAAAGGGATACGCACTCTCATTATAAAAGCTTCCAGTAACGGTCAAGCTATTTAATATTCTTGTTTGTAGGGTCCAAAACGTCACACGAGATCCGCCCCTGGGACTTGGACTCGCAGGCTGGTCCGCCCGACAATGGACAATGCTTCATCGCCATCGATCCGGTGTTCTTCGCGCCAGGCTGCGCAGACAGAGTCGCCAGCTGTCTGAAACATTACAGGAGTATGGAACCGGTAAGATTGAAATTCTACACTAAGAAACTACAGCTTTTAAATAGCCGAAAGTTAAATGCAAGATTCCTGATTGGGATTAGAGATACTAGTTGTCTTCCCAGTAGTTGATGATTGGAATATACGTTATATTATTTTATGATCGGGTGCTGCTTGCAAGTTGCTTGTTTGCTCGTACTAAAGTCGACAGAGTATGATGAAAGTTGTGGAAACAGGGCCGCTTTTTAAACCACTACAAATATACACTTTACAGTGCAGTTTAAAAGTACAGTTGTACTTTTTGATCTAACCGCTCTTTGATGTTGAGATCACTCTTCCAACGACTGACCGTGCTTAAAGTTGACTTGCTTGTGCTTGGCTTCGTCGGTCCAACCTTAAGCGCATGGTTTATTATCTAAGCCAGCCTAATTTATATCGACTCTCTTTCATCGCAGGTGGACCCCTCGCTTCCCGTGCTGGCTCCAGGAGACAAGGAGCGTACCAACGCGGAGCAGACCTCTGCTCGAGGCACGGTCTTCTACTCGCAGGGGCAGATCGACTTTTGCACTGAAATGGCTCTGAAGATCGGCGCAAGACCTATACAAGTCGTCAATTGAACTAGTGTTTATGAAATATACTTTTTTTTCGTGTTTGTATATTTATTAAATTTATCAATTGATTTCAATAATTGTTAGATGCGTACAAAAATCGAATAGATCGCTCGAATCGATATATGCGATTTTAAATTATTTATTTTTCAAAAACTGTATCGTTTTTGATAAAATTTAAATGGGTGGTCCTGTTTAATTTTTTTTGGGGTATGATTTACCAAACAAAATATTGTTATTTAAATCGATTCATAATTGACGGAATTATCATGAGTCATACGTACAAAAATACATACAGTCTAATTATGAACCTGCTCTTTTTTAAGTTGGTTAAAAAAACTATGACGAGGATCCTTCACTCAGAGAAAAAAATTGTGATTTGTACAAGATTATTTTTTACAAAAATTAGCATGACCGACTTCACCCGTGTACAGAATTCGCAAATATTTCGCACGGATCGGTGTAGCATTTTTTACATTATTGTTGATTTATCAAAAATGGCTCATCCGATTTCGATGAAATTTAAATGGGCCAATTTCTTAGTATGGGTTTAAATAGTATAAGTATAAATTCCAATAAAAAATAATTATTAAAATCGGACTACTTCGAAAAAAGTTATGTGTATACATAAAAAAATATGTATATACGCGTCGAATTGAGTTCCTGCTCCGGTGGTTCGTCGGTCAATAAAATGAATGGAAAACTAATGAGACCCGTGGTCACCGATCCGTATATTATTTGTTGCTTTACTTGAGTGTTTTTGTTAAATTGTTATATTTTCTTGAATTTCTTGTAAAATAGACTTATACTTACCTAGTTTTCCAACAAGATTTTTCTGTCTGTCTATCATCGCTATATTTGAAGTAACCCTTCTAATATCTCGTAGAATACCGTAGAGTATTTTCAGGTAGGCATGGCAACATTAAATCGTAATGGCGCATTACACCAGCCGAATATAATTAAGTACGCGTTTCGAACACTCAGAATGTTAAGGGGCTTAGTGTAAACACCTAGAGGGTAAAAGCCCACCTTGGCATAAACGTTAGTTAGATATTATTTGAAGTGATAACGTCGTAAATCGATAAACGCCGGCTGCACGCACGAAAAAGTATCACGTTCCGCCTGAGTTGAGCGTGCAAGCGACAGCGCAAAACAAGCGATAAAGAGGCACGATCGCGATAAGCATTCGTTTCATTTGTTGATATAATAATGTTTTCTAATAACGTAATTATGTAAAATTATTATCGTCCGTGTACCTAATTTACAGACAGCCAATTTTTTTATTCCTGTACCAACCAACTGTACAAACGGACAGAAGAAAGTAAAATGGCCGTGTTAAAACAAAGACCTTTGCTGCGCTACGGTCACTAATGTAAAAGGCATGATGACTAAAAATTATAATAAAAGTACTTGGATAGATTATCAAAAAATATTACACCCGTATTTTTTGTTGTCAAATAAAAATTGACAAAGAAATAGCCCATTAAAGTTCCGCGTGACGTCACGAGTGCGCTACAGATGTACTACGTCGCAATAGTGACGTCACAAACCCCCACTCCAAAACTTTGACAAGATTTATCTTTGTCCTTTATTGTTTGATTGACAAAAGAAAAAAACGTGTCCATTATTTTTGAATAATCTCACTAAAGGACTACTTATAATTTTTTTACACAGTCATCATGCTTATTACAAATACGTAAAGTACTATGAAAACATTGCTTGAAAAAGACTAGGTACTCCGAGCATAGTAGGTATACCGGGGGTACTTATTTTTCAGCATCGTTGCGTCAACTCAGTTGGGTTTCCACCCTAATAACCTACAGAAGACGTAATATTTTGTTTATGAGGTAAATAATAACGTACTGGTAATGGAATCTTTCCAAATGTGGCTTAAGGACTAATCATTCCAGGTAGATGGGCAAAACTTCGCGGTTGAGCGAAAAGGGCCCGTTTGAACCTCGTTATTTACAATGATGTGGAATTATGTTTTAGGCATTGAGAGCTTTTATAATAATCCTCTATATTTACTAATATTATAAATACGTATGTTTGTTTAATTTTTTGGTTTTGTTTGTTACTGTTTCACGTAGCAACTAGACTAGATGTTTTTGCATACCTAGGTATAACTAATAAGTTGGTTACTAAATCATTATATCACTTACATTTTTAACACGCTTTTATTAGATCGATCTGTATGTAACTATATAATAGAATCTAAGGTAACTAGTTTTATCATCTTCCAAGAGTCGTAGTGCAATGAAAATTGGAAAATTACTGATCTGATGATGGAGCCAGAAGATATGAACTGGAACTTCACGATGGAAAATCGTATCATAGCTGTTTTGGATTTCTTAGAAAAGTCTTGTAATGAACTTTGATTACGATTAGGTTTCAAGGTCTGATGAAGAAGCCAGAAGATATGCACTGGTATTCCATGATGGAAAATCGTATCATATTCGTGTTTGCACTTGTGAGAAAGGCCACTTGGACTTTGAACACGATCACATGATCTAGCGTGCATTTGTAAAAGGGTGTTTTTCTAGTGTTTTTTGAACTATTAATTTATTTTAAATTGAGCGGACAGAGCAGTGGTTAAAAGCTAGTATTATTGTGTTTAAATCATTGAAAGCTTGTACAAATTATCCAAGGTTTTGCAAATTACCCTCTATAAATTGTAATTAACGATTTATAGAAGATTGTACATTTGCTTATTATAATTAGACTGTCTGAAAAATTGATAAAATGTATTGGTTTGTGTGAGCTCGTTTTATACTTCAAACGAGCTTAACGAGCAGGATTGTAAAGCTCTACACTCTCCATGTTTTTTTTCTCGGAATCATGTCATAATTATTTTTACTTCTATCATCCAGCGTAGGTATTTGAAATATTTCGTTAATAACGTAAATAATTTCAACTCGTGAATTTTAACAGGTGAAATCGAACTCATGAACGACAAATTGATTTATGCCACAAGCTTAAAATTATGGTTGAAAAATTCAAGAGCCGGTCTGACTTGGATAAAATGAAATAATGTTTTTATTCAAAAAAATGTAGCTTATTTAGCTATTTGCTTAAATCCGTATGTTTAAAATAAAACGGCACCCTCGAATGTCTTCATATCGCGAATATCATATTACATTATACAAAGCTCGCTTTAGTAGCCATAAAATGTGATGAATAGTGGTTACCTTCGACTATAACCCGACCTACAGCTGTACGTAAACCTTCAAATATGATATGATTTTATTTCACAAAGGCAAGAAAAAATATCTTCAGATTTCTGAACTAGATAATATTTTGTGAGAACCTTGGGTGATTCTTTATCATACCTACAACCAAATACGTGTTTTTTCGGATGGTACTTTTAGTTGGAGACTCTATCTGCTGAAGTGTAGAGTTTGTGAAGCAAGAGCTTGTAGAGTTAAGTTATGTAGAGTTAGAAACTTGGCTCTACATGAGATCTGATAAATTTTAGATACAGCGAACTGTAGTCATGTCTTGGCCCTATTTTACATGAATATGTTTTTTACTGGATCGAATATTTTCGCCAATAGTTAACCGATTAGAACATCAACAATGATTAAAATTCTATACATGGATTCGAGCGAACTATTACGAGTAGAATACATGAAAATGATTTTTGTTGGATCAATATTTTCGCCAATAGTTAACCGATTTGAAAAATTCTAAAGAGTACACTTTCAAGCCTGTTCCATTTAAATTTTATTGATGTCGGCTAACTGTTTTTGGAAAATCAACAATACCCTTTGGTTGCGGAACCCATAAAAGGAGATAGGTCCATAAATGGATTCGATTGTTAGCGAATTGTGGGTTCAAGTGGTTTAAAAAATATTGTTATTTTGAAATCCACCTGGTGGATCGCTGCAGAAAAAAAAATCCACGAATCCATCTGTGGATTTAGATGGAAAAAGAAGTATCCATGAATCCACTTGTGGATTTTAGAGGAAAAAGAAGTATCCATGGATCCACCGGTGAATTTAAGAGGAGATAAAGGTATCCGCACATCCACAAGTGGAGCCGAGCCGTGGATCCAAGTGGAGGGAGCCTTTTTAGCTAATTATATCTTAGGTACTAAATCGAAAAAAGGAAAAACAATTTTTACATATTTTTGAGGCCCGCTTTAAGGTCTCTGATCTGGCTAAACGGTTAATATAGCCGGGGCTTACAATTTAACGTGTCATCCGAGCCACAGTAGTTCTCTGTTGCAAATGCCACTCGCGGTTACTCATCCGAAGATTGATTGTGCTGAACATCGCTAACTAATCAAACTAAGCACAAAATAAGTGCTAGAAATATGCTTGAAATTTTCCTACAGGTTGTTACGACTGTCTGTTCATTCTGTAACTGTTCATTACGCACATTTCGACAATGACCAAAAATATTAATTTCCATGAATACCTAGCTGATTGAAACTCGGGCCTTTATCATTTGCGAACAATCCCTCAGGGCTTCACCTTTCAAAATAATCCTTGCCCTATTTAAAATCTGTTTCCTCCAGTAACGGTGTTACCAGAATTTATCTCTACACTCCACTGCCCTGATTTGAAATTATCGTCGTTAAGGACTTACGCGTTTTCACACGAACGATTTTCAACTGCGATTTAAGATTTATACAACCAACCCTGAATTGTAACTTGGAAAATTTGTCGATGGTTCTTGCGCTTGAGAACTGAGTCGAGGTTTCCTTGATAGGTGGTTTCGTAAGTGTAGAGTTAACGTGGTTTCTGTTACCCCTAAAGGTAAGGGGGTTTGTGAATAGGTGTTTTTCTGTCGGCTCTGAAGATCTGATTTTCCTTAAGGTTGTCAGAGCTGTGCATGTTGTGGGTACTAAATTATGTAGATATTGTTGCGAGCCGGATTTACTTCTGTGTGATTTTGTTTTTTTCGGGCAAGCGAAAGTTAGGAAAAGCGTTTCTAATTCCGTTCGAAAAAGTTCCGTGTGGTAATGTGTTTTGTTTTTTCAGCTGGTTCGGAGAACGCCATGTTTACTCGTAGACATAATAAACAAGAATTCGTGGTATTTGGAGGTATTGACATGGCGACTTCATGTTGAAAGCATTTTCTTTTCGAGGAAACTCCTTTTATCAATCGAAGCTCGTGATGTTTCGAGGTAATTATGTGGGAAGGTTGTTGGACTTCGATTACTAATTGATTAGATTCAGGATAAAATGTTACAATAATGACAATGGTCCGTGTCATTTAACTACCGAGTTTTATTATGAAAATTGTTTTTAATGCTATTAGTAGGTATCATCAAAGCGACTTTATTACTTCGGTAATACTACGGTAGAGGTATGACAGTCAGAGTGAAATTTACCTAACTTTACATCTACTCGTATATTAACTAGTAGTTTTCGAAACAGTAGATCTCGCGACACATCTCTTTAACTAAATCTTCATAAGCCTACATCTCGACTCGCTCTAGACCAATTTGGTTTTACTCGCAAATCTTGTCAGAATTTGGATATCTACTAAACAATGTTGCCAAATATTATCAAAATCGGCTAATAAATAGTGCGTCAGCAAAATCCCCCCTTTTTTGAAGAAAATACCCTATCAAAAATCGTTATTAACAAGAAATTCTGTTAAAATCATTATAGAATCTGTGCACCAAGTTTTGTCGAGATTCGTTGAAAAATGCAACCTGTAGAGGAAAACCAACATCCAGATGTTGGTTTTCCTACAGACGAAAGCAAAATCACCGTGTTGAAACGGAGATCTTCGCTTGCGCTCCATTAAAAATGCTTCGGGGTGACCGACTGACTGACAGATAGACTAAAGCCCATACTATTGTACATAGAACCTTCAAACTTGAAACATAATACACATATATATTTTGTATAATATTTGTTTTTGTACCTACTACGCAAAGGCGTACTAAAACAGAATTTTGGAAATTCAACCTCTAAAGGGATAAAACGGGCCCTATTCGGATGCATGAAGCTTTTTATTAACTGGATCGAATGATTTGTAATTAGGTTTTTCTCCTATCTTGAAATCTCAAATAAAAAACCGGATAAGTGCGAGTCAGGCTCGCACATCGAGGGTTCCGTACAAATCCAGAAAATTTCACAAAATTGGGAAGTAAGTTGTTAAAATCTATACTATAATCATCGACAAAAAAGTTTTATTTTTCACTTTTCTCGTCATTCATCGAAAATTACGCATTGTTAAAATAATTAAAAGCCTGTATTAGCATGTGCTAACGAAGTTATTTTATATGATACCTTACATGATACGATTTACTCACTTTGAATTTTGGACCCATATTTTGTGAATTTTGAGGGCTTATTTTTTTGTGATTTAAATAAAAATGTACATTTTTCAGATTTATTCCTATATGTGTATTCTAAGACAATACTTCTCGCCAAATTCGATAGTTCTATGTCAACGGGAAGTACCCTGTAGGTTTTGATTTATGTGAGTGTCGAAATATGCTGTTTTTTACGACATAAACGGCTCTAACTTTTTATACGATAACTGAGAAATTTTTCTTTTACCCAACTGCATAAGATCATAGATATACGTATACAGTTTAAATTTCAACCTTCTTTTTTTTACGCGTTCCCGAGATAAAGAGTTTTGACATACACACAGACGGACAACAAAGTGATACTATAAGGGTTCCGTATTTTCCGTTTGAGGTACGGAACCCTAAAACTTTGCTTAATAATAATTAGTAAAACATCATCTTTGAATAAAATGTACAGCATTTTATTAAAAGCCAATGATGTTTTGGAAGGAGGGAAGGGAGGCCTTTCCCCACCACTGGGACATGTATTGTCCCTCAAAATAATAATAATGATGTTTTGTCGTGACAACAACTTCTAAATCGATGAACGCTGACGGCATGCACGAAAAAGCATGATTCATTGTCACATTCCGCCTGAGCCGAGCGTGCAAGCGAGAGCGCGGAGCAAGCGATAGAGCGGCACGACCACAGCATTTGGCGTGTGACGCATAATTATGACGTTATCACGTAAAATTATAGGTATTATCCCCGTAAAATATAGTAAAATTATAAGTATTATAGATAATTATTGCCCATATTACGTGTGAGGACGATCGAGGACTCGATGCAGTAGAAACTCCTGTAGATTTATTTTTTCCAATACATTGTTACTTTAAAAATAACTAATATTGACTTGTTCTTCGCTCCAACGGCTTCTAAACCTCTGTCAGTCCCAGACCATGATTCTTAGTAAATTTATTTATTATTTTTACGATTTCCTCTGCAATAGCCAACCACAGCTCGTTTCCTGTTGCATTTACTTTTTAAAAGTCTGTGGTTGACTACCCTCGAACTATCGTGTCCGTTCAAAAACCGCACATTATTTAAAATATGCAATTTTTGCTCAAAACCCAACATTTGTATGTTTGTTATGTTACAGACAACCATTTAATTTGTATGGAACTAACCAATTTTATAGCGTGTTGCATTCAATTTCAAACTAATTTTCTTGCACTGTAGATTATCTATGGCTTTTTACTCAATTCGCCGCCATTTTGTGTAACGTTCCTCCCGCTATCAGCCCGCTCGAGCGAGTATCACGTCCGAATGCTTGATTCAAGCTGACACCTCGCCACTCGCTTCCAATTACAAATGGGATATGAACAAATGGTCAGCTTTGTAGATTTTGGTCAGCAGAAACAGCTTAAAAATCCTATTCGTGTTGTCCTTGGACATCTTTCATAAGTGTTTAATATTACTAGGCGTCATTTCTGTGAGGAAAATGACTTGATTATGTCACCACAAAGGCAATTAACATTTAATGGCAACAGAGCGGTAAGAAAAGATCGAGGTCTAACAGATAAACAGATGACAACAAATGCAACGAACGAGTAAGCTTCAACAAACGCAAAGACTAACGTGATTTTTAATCAGTGGATGTCCGAAATGACACTCTTATCTGCTGTTGAAATCATCACACAGCTGCATCTGCATATATAGGTACAGCATGGTGCGACTATTTCTCTACGGATTAAAACTACATTTTTTTTATATATATTTTGGGACATCTTAGACACGGCCTCTGACCCCAAACTAAGCAAAGCTTGTGATATGGCTGCCAGAGACTGATATACTACATATACACAGTTAGGTCATAAATTCTGTCACATGTTTAATATAAAATAATTGAAACAAGTTTATTCATCATGTAACCATTTATATACCAAAATGAATTTAACAAAACATAGATTTTTATGACAATAAAGTTTATTCAAAATGACCTCCGTGATTTTGAATACAGGCCTTCAATCTGCGCGGCCAGTCGTCTATCGCAGCACGAACGAGATCCATGACAATATCGGCGGCTGCCTTAATCAAGGATGTATTGAGTGACTCCAAATTGGGACGAGGCTTTGAGCACGCTTTTTCATCCAAGTGTTGCCATATCTTGTAATCTAACGGACTCAAATCTGGACTGGAGGAGGGCCAGTCTTCGTGCCGGATGAAGTCGATTTCACGCGCCGCCAGCCAGTTGTGTGCTCTTCGCTCTATGAGCTGGCGCCGAATCTTGTTGGAATACCCAGTGCCTGTTATTGAACATGGTATGAGAAACAGGTTCCACAAGGTTCGTCAGGACTGTATTTTGATACACAACTGCATTCGTTTTTACACCTTTCTCACAAAAATGTACCTCTGTTAAGCCCCAATAAGAAACTCCCAACCATACCATGAGCGAGGATGGAAGATGACCTCGTTGAACACGCGGAATACGGTTGCTTGCTTCTTCACTACTGTGTGCGTACACCTTATCATCAGCTCTCTTCTACGATAAAAATTGTTTCATCCGAAAAAAGAATTTCCCGATATTTTTTTCCCGCGTACCGCTTCAACAAAGCGCGGCATCTCTTCAGTCTCAGGTCCATTAGACGAGCATTTAAACGATGTCCTGTTATTTTCGATAAGCCCGAAGCCCTAAGTCTTCATTTAACACCCTTTTCACCGTGGTTCTGCTTAACCCCATCTGAAGGGCCAAGAGTTTCTGCTTACGTTTGGGATTTCTTTGAATTCGCGCCTTCACAGCTTTTATCACTGCTGGAGTCCTAACAGACCGAGGGCGACCACTTCTTGACCTGTCATTTACACTAGAGTCTTCATTGTATTGTTTGATGGTACGATAAACTAATCTTGGTTATATTCAAATTTTTCAGTATATCAAAAATTAGAATTGGCGCGTAACCGCAACGATGCAACGCAATAACTACAACACGGTCTTCTTTAAGCGTCCACTCCATATTTAAAAATGAGTAAAATTCTAAAAAGCATACATTTTTATTTTCATGAACAATTCGAAATTCGAATTCAGTAAACTTTTTTATGGCCAGCATTCTAAAAGAAAAGTTTTTACTGTGTGACAATACTTATGACCTGACTAGGTACTTATTTTTAAATACATACTTATATATATATATAGTAACTAAATAACACCCAGACACAGAGCAAACACTTATGTTCATCACATAAATATTTGCCCTGGGTGAGGATCGAACCCACGCCTCTTTGATCCAGAAGTTAGGGTCACTAACCACTGAACTACCGGGGCAGTCAAATAAGTGGAAGAGTATGAGTACCACGACAATCCCCTGCAACATAATCGACTGGGCGATAGCAAGCTGTCACCTCGCCGAAATGATCAGATTTAAAGACTTTGGTCAGTACAAGCAGCTGAAGAATTTTCGTGTAGTCCTTAGGCATGATTTTAGTCCGCGTCAAAGCTTCCAAGACGCTTTACTCCAAACTACGCACAGACTTGATATAACCCAACCAACCACCTCTATACTAACAAACTACCTAATTATAAAAGAATATAAGTATGCCACAAAATTGTTTATGTTCGTATGCTTTTAAGTACTTTAAATACCTTTTAGGCAAAATGTCTTACTTAATCAATTTTGATAGCATGTTCAAAAACTGTTCATAAAATAAGTAAACTGTACAAAACTACCTAGTCAAGATTCGGGAGCGTCGCGGTGGTGTTTTTGATTAATAAAAAAGTACGACTGAATTTGAAGTCATTTACTTTATATTATCTAATCAAATCCTAACCTAACAGACTGAGTTGGAAGTCTGTTCCCTTACATGGTGACTTAACTAATGCTTGACAAAACTCATTCTATTTTACACTAAGCTTGTTTAAACAAAAGAAGGGGTGGGCGCTGTTGCCCTTTCTCCCTGCACAATGGTCTTAGGCACATGTGCAAAGAGAAAAGGAGGCGCCGTCGGTTGGGTTTACTACCTGACGGTGCTGATAACATAGATACCTACTTATCCTACTAAACAAATATCTAAGTATTAACGTCTTATCCACTGCTTAATTATTGTACATGGTAGTTTCACACACAAAACTGATCATGATAAATCTACTGTCCAACTATTTTTCCATACTCAAAGTTTTATTCTTACAGGCATCGAGTAACTATTATTATAAATATTTTATCATCGTTTTGATGTTCAAAAGTACAAAAAAACATCGTATGCTATAAATGCTGCTGATCATTTAAATACTACCCATTATAAATTGTAAAGTCACAGCTATATTACGAGAGTAACCCTTTGGCCTCCTCCGATTCAATTAAGGGTGATTTTCTTTTCGACTTTGTACAACTCTCAAGTTTTGTAATAGACTTACTTAATGGTAGAAAATGGTTATTTGATTTTGTATTAGGCATTTTGAAGGGTTCGTCGATTCATTTCGTGGCGTTTCATTTTAGTGTCGAAAACAGACTGTTAATTTACAAAGTGCAGGCACATTAAGGTGAATCTGTATCTGAATACTGTATACAAACAATTTTTGCCAACCTCGAGATTGCGTAAAAAAATGCTTTATCTTACGAAATGTCGTCTAACCCCCTTTTCTTAGTACATACACAGGAAGAAAAGGAGACCCTCCTAAGTCAAGGTTATGGGGGAGGCTCAGGATCATGCACCCTTACCATTCACAAAGCTCAAAACTAACGTACGAGTCGGTAATCGTTATAAAAACAAAGCCGAAAATGAGACTACACGAGAGTGTCTCACACGCAGTCGTTGCACTATCGCGGCACACTACTGGGACCTTTATCTATTACGCCGACGACATCGAAAATGATGCCATCAGTCGATTGGTGCGGCGCGCATCCTCTGTGTCATAGGAGACCATTAAGAAGTACAACCTGCAGATGGCTGTCAGAGATCGGAACGAGGCGGTGATGGAGGCTTTGGGCCGAGAAAAGGCAACTAAATTGGCATAGGACGTGAAAAATGTATATTTGTAATTTATAAGATATAAGCATTGTGTGCATGCCCCAAGCATTTATGCTCGCCATCGAAGGCTTCTTGCGGCGGCATCATGTGTCGGGTCGTTCTCTTCCTTCGAATATGGTCGAGGAGAGCGATGGCTGGCACATGTGTCACATTCGTGATCGGGTGCTGCTTAAAATAATTGTATCTTAGTTAACAAAGGGCGCAGACCCTGGAGTCTGTGGTTAGTAAATTTTAATTAAAAAAAAAAAAAAATATCATCGAGTCACGGCGAGCGACAGCTTGAATCAGCTAATAAATTCCTTGTGTCCGTCCATCTGTATGTCCGTCCAATTATCACGAAGCTTCATATCTCCTGGAAGTATTCAAATTTCTTGGAATTTGGTTTTATAATAGTTTTAGTATAGATCTCAATTTTAATTAGTAAAAACTTAAACATTTTATATATTTATGGTACGTATATGGCTATACATGCAAAATTGTTATCTTGCTCTTTTTTTAGGGTTCCGTACCTCAAAAGGAAAATACGGAACCCTTATAGGATCACTTTGTTGTCAGTCTGTCCGTCTGAGTGTATGTCAAGACTCTTTATCCCGGGAACGCGTCAAGATATCGAGTTGAAAATTAAACTGTATACGTATATCTATGGTCTCTTGCATTTGTGTAAAAGAAAAACTTCTCAGTTATCGTTTAAAAAGTTAGAGCCGTTTATGTCGTAAAAAACTGCATATTTCGACACTCACAAAAATCAAAACCTACTACTACCTACTTCCCGTTGACATATAACTATGAAATTTGGCGAGAAGCATTGTCTCAGAGTACACACATAGGAATAAATCTGAAAACTGTACATTTTTATTTAAATCGCAAAAAATAGGGCCTCAAAATTCACAAAACATGGGTTCAGAGTGAGTAAATCGTATCATGTAAGGTGCGATATAAAAGAACTTCATTAGCACATGCTAAAACAGGTTTTTAATATTTTAACAATGTGTAATTTTCGATGTATGGCAAGGAAAGTGAAAAAAAAAACTTTTTTGTCGATGGTGTGGTGTGATGGTGCTTGTGAAATTTTCTGGATTTGTACGGAACTCTCGATATGCGAGCCCAAATCGCACTTGTCCGGTTTTTTTTTAATTTTTTTGCATCCCCTCCCAAAAGTTTTTCATTGTCATGAGTATACCTTTAAAGATATATATACCTTTAAAGATCCTGCCTTTAATGATCCCTGTACTTTGTAAAACTATACCTTGTATATTCAAATGATTGAAATTCTTCTGAGTCAGAGTTATAGGTACTTAGAGAGATATTAACTGTAGATCCTGAATAAAACACTCGGCTAGGTTTCTTACCACCAAATATTAATGTTGTATTTCCATAGGCTAGGCACAAAATTATTATACCTCCGGTAGTTACAAGATTACCTGCGATCATGATGATGAATTTACTTATACTCATTTCTCACATAGTGTTTATTAGTGCTTGAAACATTTGAAATCCTCTTATTGTTGGTAAATATTTAATGTTCTAAGTAATATTTAATTAATTTTATTTAAATTGAAATCATATCACAATTACATAATATTATTAATTAGAATTATGACATCTTAAAACAAGCTTATTAAATAAAATTAGTGGAAAAGCCCGCCCCTGAAAGGCCCGGCGCAAAGGTCCCCATCACACTGGCTGCATTACCGCCGTAAATGGCAATGGCCAACCTCTTCACCAAAAAACAACCGGAGCGCGGGTCACCGTTTCATTCTCTGATCCGTTGCCCAATCTCCCAAATCAGCTTCTTGCCCTCAGTCCACCAAGAACCAAAGTCTCAACCGCGACGGGCACAAAGTAATATTGCGCCTCCAATGCTACATATTTCTGCCATTTTCTAGCAGCGGCATCCTTCACAGCCGCCGCAGGAAACTGGATGGAGCGACTAAGGTGACAGGCAGCAACAGTGCTGTGGCACGTGGCACCCCACACTAGACATTTTCCGTTCTTCCAAGGCACCAAAGTCAGTCCATCCAGCTTCTTGCCATCCGACCTACTCAGACCTGGCGGCTCCAAGACGCAAAGAATATTCGCAGAAACGAAAGCCCTTTGAACTATGCTAAATAATATTATATATAACGTATATATTTAACTACTATTCTAAAGTGAAACGTTATTTATGTTTACTTATAATTTATGTGTATTCATGAGTCAAATAGATTTTAAGTTTTAAGATGATAAAGCCAAACTTAAGCTGGCCTAAAGCTAAGGTTATTATTTCCAGTGGTTTATTCTCTGTGATCTTTATTCTGCGGTAAAAGTAGATTCAGTATTATGATACCACAATATTATCTACCTAATTTATGTTTAGTAAAGTCTACTATACAGCTGAAAAGAAATCTGCTATTTGTGAATAAACACTAATAAAATACCGTTACGTTAAATCAAAATTCACCACCAAAGTCCTCTAATATTTGCCTTTCAAACCCGGCACGAGACAAGAATAGCAAAACACGGCAAACTGTAAACAGGCCTGTACCCATGAGACTTGCGCCACCGCGCAAAAGGAGATACCACACTTATTTGCACATCCCGTTGCTCATTACTGAATCCGTCAAAAAAATACAACACGACACTTTTTCAAAAACCTACTCTACCTTTTAAGTCTAGAGCTTAATTTCAGTTGACTTTGCAAGCGGTGTTTAAGATCTTTTCGTCACGGATAGGTATGTAGGTCTCAATCATATGACATCAAAGTGGTTGGATCAAAGACACGCTTCGGGCTAAAGATTTCCCACCTGGTACCGATAGCAATATCGGAGTACAGTCTTCCACGCAAGTGAACACTGGCACGCCTTACAGGGTTGTAATAGAGGTTATATTGGTAGAGTTTGGGTTGTTCTGCGTGGTCGAGTGTACAGAGGCTTTAATAGAAGCAATGCTTTGAAACACAGTTTGCTTGAAATGGTACGTAAATAAGCAATCGCTCTGCAGATGAAATCGAGATGATATTGTGTGTCAGCTCCTCAATTTGTTACGGGTTAAATCATCCTGATTATGAGTTTTGAACTTGAATATTAATTTCAAGTTCAATTCAATTCAATTCAATCATGTTTATTTCAATTAGGTACAAATATACACTTTTGAAACGTCATTAGCTAAATATTATGTAACGCCAATTACATACCCAATATCACAAAAACAACAACAATAATAATTCGAAACAAATAAAAATTAAATAATTAAAGAGACAAACAAATCAATCACAAAACAGTCACCGGTGAAAATTAAATAATTTGACAATATTCACAACACAATGTTGCCAGAATGAGTTTTGGAAATCTACCAGTTGGTTTGATTAGTAGGTTTACATAACTCATAAATTATAAAGTAAATAAAATAGAACGAAATGAAATTGAATAATGTCAAGATTTATAAAATAAAATGTCACAGATAAAATAAAATGTCAAAATAAAAAAAATAATAAAATATTAATGTCAATGTACAAATGTCAATGATTAAAAAAAGTGTATAAAAATAAGTTATCACTATTGAAACATAAAATGATAGGTAACAATGACACAAAAAAAAAGAAAAATTTGGCTAGACTACCAAATAAAATACTTAAACCATTCCATTTCACCTATAAACAATCAATTCAATTTACATTATTATTTTCTGCCAAGCCTTTCTGTCTTCTATAAATTCATCCACCTTGTAATATGCTTTTTGTAGTAAAAGTTTTTTCAAGTTAGTTTTAAAATCACTGTCTTTAAGACTTGTTAAACAACTTGGAAGAACATTATAAAATTTAATACAATTTACTACAAAAGATTTTTGTATTTTGGTAAGGCGGGTTTTCGGTACTACGATTTTACCTTTCATTCTAGTATTAAAATTGTGTGTATTATAATTACATAGGCGTTTCCTTGCGTACAAAATGCATTCATATACATAATATACATATACAGTTGATCCTCAATGACGGAAGTGATATCGTCATATGAAATAAAGTTCAAGGGCACCGATTATTTGTGAGTTGAAATGTTGATGGTAATGAGAAAGAGAAGTACCTACTTACTTATTAATCTACTTACTTAATTGGTAGCTTGTTATTGTTTCGTAAACTTCTTGATAAAAAAATACGAGTTTTTGAATCCAAATCAAAAATGACGACGTTAGTAGACAAGCCTGTTACTGAGCTTAAACATTTTTAAGATGTTTTGGACTCTTTAAGCTCAGATTAAATAAATAGGTGCTTAAGCTTCTAATTTGGTTTCCAGCTAGCTTCTTATATATCATCTATATTGTATATATAGTTTTTTAGTCTGTGAAACATGTACTCATAAAAAATGGGTTTTAATTTGAAAGTTCCTGGACTGCAAAGAAACACTTATTTATAACACAAGACATCATAAACACTATATTACGAGTAAGTCCATATTAATTATTGTTAAACTTTCATATATTTTTCTCATCAAGCAACCCATTGATTTCCTTCATTCCTTTACAGGAGCAAGCGTCCGACTCAGAGCAAATAAAAAAATCAAGAGAGAATGTTGTGAACAAACAAGTGAAGCCAACCAAAACTACGCCTCGCCGTGTACAGACAATTACACACACACACACACACACATCAACGTACAACGAAACTACGCCTTGGCTTGTTAGTCGAACTAATGGCGGCGCAACACCGACGCACTCACACATGTATAAAAAACCGGCCTCATTTGACTGTTCAAAGACGTTCCCTCTTGATTTTTTTATTTGCTCTGAGGCGTCCGAAGCATAGATATCTAGAAAGAGGCATTATCTTTACCTGACGCGATGCACTCAAATAAAGCAATACAGCATAAAATAAAATACATAAATATTAGAGGACATCTTACACTGGTCAGACGCCAAACTTAGCAAAGGTGATATAGCTGCCAGAGACTGATATGCTACGTTTACTTATTTTTGTTCGTAATGCATGCAATGTACATTGATAAATTGATTGTTGTTTTGTAAGTCTGTCTTGGAAATAAATGATTTATTTATTTATAAATAAATAAATAATATAAATATTTATATAAGTATTTATAAATATTTATTTATAAATACATATTCTTAAAGATTTAATTTATTTGTCAACCACAGTGATCAATTTTTTTGTCAGATAATAACATCCATACACAGATCAAACATGATCATGATATAAATGCTTGCCCTGAGTGGGAATCGAGTACACGCCTCTTTGGCCAAAGAGTCAGGATCACTAACATCTGGTCTACCGAAGCAGCCTTTCGATCGAGACATGTTCCATCTTATGATACGAGTCGTCCGAAGAAAGTTGGTATTCCATATCTATGAGGATCATGTCAGTATTAGTCAGCAGGTAGTCAGGCGGCCCCTGGCACGGCTCCGGGATGGCTCCGGGACGTGTCCGGCCCGAGCACTAGCTTTATCAAGTGTCGGTATGTCGCTTAAGGTTTTTGCTACGAGTCACTAAGACGGTGGCGTGAATTGCTAAGATAAGCACATACGGAATTTTTTCTCAGACTTTAAAAATAGTTCATAGGTTGTATTGTACGCATAGTTGTGTATTTCTTGCTCTAAACTTAGCTAAAAATGTAAGAGAGATATGAAATTCACAACAAAAACTAGCAAGATGCAGAAAAAGGCTTGTCTGTGGTAATGTTTTTAAAGAGAGAGCATCAATTCTGTGTTTGTGATGGGTAAACGTTCGAAGAAAGTTGCAGCGGGTTCGTATTCCATATGTATGAGGATCATGTCAGCGTTAGTCGGCAGGTGGTTAGCCGGCCCCCGGGACGGCTCCGGGACGTGTCCGGCCCGGGCACTAGCTGTACCAAGTGTAGGTAGGTTGCTTGAGGTTTTTGCTACATGTCTCTTGGATAATAGTGTGAATCGCTCTCATATTTGTAGTTGCAGCTTTGACGTAGAAGATATGTGAGAGGTACACAAATAGATGAGCTTATTGTTTACACCAATACCCTATTAAGGAAGAAAGAGAAAACCATAAGAATAATTGGCTGCCTTATTGCTGTCTAATAGAAACGTTTTTTTAATTCAATTTCGTTCGATCGCTTATTTCAGCAATAAGACGTAGACATCGATGTAGCAGGTAGGAAATAGGTCTCCCCTATAGATTCTCAATAAGAAAAAGATTATATCCAGCGCGATTCTGCAATCGTCTGTCCACTTAGTGAGTTGGCGTTCTACGCTGCGCTTGCCAGTATGTGGCCTCCACTCGAATACTAGGTTCAACTAAATATGTGAGACCAAGAATTATAAGAACAAATATTACAAATTAAAAGATATCAAAAGAAGAATTCCTTAAAAACATTTATCGTTGTTAACATCATCCCTGCGTCCTACGGACTGAACTTGGTACAAAAACAATGAATGTTGACAAACACAACACAATTTCTTGGAATTTACTTTCATGTTCAGAAAACATATTTTCTGGATAAAATAAAATCGCAGTTACATGCCTCATAGTTACATTTTTTCTTACATAGTTTCATATAAATAAGCTAAAAGGAACTGCGAAAAACATATTTTTTCTTCTGGATAATGTACCTAACAAAGTTCTGATCACGACTTTCGCTATGCAATTTATTCAATCAATGGTGATATAATCAAGACATATACAGGGTTATTAATCAATTAGCATCATTTTAGGGGTTTATTCTGTACATCAAAACTATCAACTTTTGTTCTGCGACTTTTGTCAAAACTCAAAGTTCAGCTGTTCCATACATTTGGTCGCGGGTGAAAGATATTTTTCTATGCAACACGATTTTTTTTTTAGTTTAGACAAAAGTCGCAAAACAAAAGTTGTTAGTTTTGATGTACAGAATAAGCCCCTAATAGGATGCTAATTAATTAGATATAACCCTGTATAAGTACCTACCAACGTCCACATTGAAAGATTATAAAATAAGATTGATGATAATAAGATTTGTATTTATTTACTAGCTGCGTCCCGTGATGTCACTCGTCCTTCTACATAAATTGTCTTTAAATATTTGCGTGAGTGTGTGGATATCACTAGCGTATGTGTTAGCCTAAGATTTCAGCCACCCACATAACAATGTTCATCATAGCCGGTTCAGCCATTTGAGCTTAAAAAAGCAACAAACAAACAGTTATTTTTGTGACAAACATTTCCAAAATTTATTGCGAACGCAGGACTTGAACTTGCCTCTTTCGGATTACCGGCCCCACGCTCTACCAACTGAGCTAGTTCACTTCCTTTATGCAAATCCTATAAACAAAAACAGCTCTTTGAGGTAAACCTAGCGAGGAAAGCACTCTAAAAATAGACCAGAAGTAACAAACTATCACAATTACAATATTCGCATCTACAGGGTTATTTCTAATCAATTAGCATCCTTCTAGGGGCTTATTCTGTACATCAAAACTAACAACATTGTTCTACGACTTTCGTCAAAACTAAAAAAAAATATCAGCTGTTCGATACATTTTGTCGCGGTTGAACGATATTTTTCTATGGAAAAACAACATTTTTTTTTTCTGTTTTGACAAAAGTCGTAGAACAAAAGTTGTTTGTTTTGATGTACAGAATAAGCCCCTAGAAGTAGGCTAATTGATTAGAAATAACCCTGTATATGAATTAGTGACAAAATTAGTAAAAATATTTGGTATATTTTAATGCAAGAGATCTTCGAGCAAATATCTACAGTTTAAATACTACTATCAACAATCCCTAAGTGAAAGTAAAAAAAATTCGCAGAGCCGTTATACTCGTACATACTGACTTAGATATTTACCTACATTATTTAATTCACAATAACTCGTTTTCTTGAACCTCAACGTGGTTACCCAATTAGTGCTTGTAACCGAGCACTCGCGGCGTTGTAGTCGGCTTGCAATCGCCTTACGACTTATTGCTCGCACACTTTTTTGCACGATTGTGACTATAAATGTTTGCTCGAAGTGTAAGATGTATCAAAACTTTTTTTCAAAAATCTGTATAATTACAATTAAACCTTTAGTTTCCAATAATTTTCATCATCGATTGTTTATGCAACCCCGACTCGAATAAACAGTGAACACAATGTCCACGGACAGCCAAGACCCACTAAACAATACAAAATGTACCCTTTTAATTTAACTTGATCCTAATTAAATAAGCACAAGGTTGGGACAGCTGAGGGACAATAATTAAACTTGGAATTAATTCGTAAGGACAGATTGACTCGGCTCCGAGGGGGCGAAGAATTGGTAAAGACTAATACATTTCGAGTGACTTTGTTTATTGAACAATAAATATTTATTTTTTAAGATATAAATATTCACATTTTACATTTGATTAGTTTTTTCAGAGTAATTAAATAAACTGAAGGTTGGGACTCTTGTAAGACAATAATCAAACTTGGAATTCATTCGTGAGGACAGGTGGACTCGGCTCCAAGGGGGCGAAGAATTGGTAAAGACTAGTCGTTTGCGAGTGACTTTGTCTAAAAAACAATAAATATTCTATTTCTTGAAGGCTTATAACAATTTAAAAAAATATATAACTAGCCTAAATTGGAGAAACCGATGGACAATAGAATAGAGTCGGTCTCAGTGGAGGAGAAAAGTTGGTACAGTGTATTAGATTGTGTAAAGAAGAAATACTGCAGTACTGAAATCTTTTATCTAATATGCACACTGCACAGTTGTAAAAAAAACGGCAAGATTTGGACAGCTCGGACACTATCAATAAATTTATTAATTCGTAACGATAGATTGGCTTGGCCCTTGAGAAACAAAGAATTGTTAAACTTACTTATAAAATACTTATATTTTCTACTCTTAGAAATTTCATATATATCTGTTCAGTGCTTAGTTTTTTTTAATAAAAATAACTAAAACATCACAAAAATTGCGATGCTTTTACGAAAAATAATTATAGAAGGATTGCTGTTACAATCAGTTACATCCTTAAGTTATGTAGAGAAAACTTGAAGGAACTTAATAACGATCTATTTGACATCACGACCTTTTCATTAAAGCCCAAGGAACGACAATAATCGGGCACATTTTACACCTTATTGGTCGTTAAAAACAGGAATGTAAGTAAAAAGGTAAAAAGAAGAAGAGGATGAATAGATACGCGCCACGGAAGTCGAACTTTCACATTAATGTATTCACTAGTTTCAAGTCCCAAAATTTGATACAGTAGAAAATAATATTCGTATCCCAAACTCCTAATAATACAATTATATACCTAACAAGTTAATGCCTCAAGTATATATACTCGTAATGCGTCAAGCAGTAAATTACTACGCTAAGTAGTTCTAAGTATGTTACCATCACGCTAAGTTGCTCATATCAAAAGCGTTAAGTTAAAACTGAAGCTAAACCCACTTAGAGTGAGTTCTCAGAGCAAGTACTGTGTTCAAGCTATAAGCTCTAACGATTTGCAGTACGGCCAATAACTTGACTAGTTTTGGTTTAAGATACTCATTTTCTCCACAAAATAGTATGAAGTTATCCTAAGGTTATCTCTAAAAGCTCATTAAGCTCAGAAAATCAGGTGCCGGGAAGATCTACTGAAATATGACTTCAACTCTTTTTAAACTGTATGTAGCACAATCAACATCAAAAAATTATATTTTTTTTTTTGCAAAAAAATAGCATGACCGACTTCACCCGTGTACAGAATCATTACATAATATAAAACAAAGTCGCTTTCTGCTGTCTGTCCCCATGTATGCTTATTTTGATGTAGTTTGTTTTAATAGATAGAGTAATTCAAGAGAAATGTTTATATGTATAATACACCTGGGCGCATCGCTAGAACGCAAATATCGATGTAGCATTTTTCACATTATTGTTGATTTATCAAAAATGGCTCAGCCATTATCGATAAAATTTAAATGGAACCAATTTCTAAGTATACTCTTTATTATAAAAAAAGAATTATTGAAATCGGACTATTGTAAAAAAAGTTATGCGTGGTTATACATAATATATATATATATATATATATATATATATATATATATATATATATATATATATATATATATATATATATATATATATATATATATACACTTGTGAACACACAAACAAAACAAACAACACTCGTATAATACAATAAATTTACAAAATCTATTTCCATCAAGATCTGTCTATTTGATCATCATCTATCCTATCTATATCATCATCTATTTCTTATTACATAGCCCAGCGGATTGGCAAGTTGAAATGGCAATGGGCAGAGCACATAGCGTGGAGGACTAATCACCGATGGGGTTGAAAAGTTCTCGAGTAGAGACCACGCACCAGCGTATGACGTCCACCCACAACGTGGACGCATGACCTCATTAAGACCGCATTATCACGCTGGATGCAAGCCGCTACCAACCGGTCTTATTGGAGATCCATAGGGGAGGCCTATGTCCAGCTGTGGACGTCCTATGGCTGATAGATGGATGGATGGATTTTCATCACTTGGTCCTTAAGACTTCTAGATATATATTTTTTTATCTCCAAGGGTCTGCAGGTTCAAACGATCCAATTCCTTTTTATGCAGTAGTAGTGTATGTAGTTCTAGTTTATAAAATAGTATTGTATTTTCTTGTAGTTAATAAAGACACTAATGCCCTTCTAGGTACCTAAAGTTATCTAGTAAGACAGGCTGTTGTTTTGATTATATCGTCAGTTCAGCGCGTTCAGTATCTGCCGGTTCGTAGTTTTCATCAAATAATTGTACCTCTCTATCAACTATCCTTCTTACAAGCTACTGCCCTATCTACTTCTACTTCATCTGGGCTATATTACCACATTTGAATTGAAAACACCCAACCCAATATCCATACGATCTAGTAAGAAGAATCCTAGTAAAGCCCTTTCTTTAGCAGCTGTATTCTTGACTTTGTTGCTCAATTTTTTTATTGCCTTTATTAACTGAAACAATATACAATACTACTTACTTAAGCAAAAATAGCATAAACTACTACTACGTAAAAATCAATTGGATCACCCACAGACCCTTGAAGGTCTAATGATAAATCAAATGCTCAAGCCCACTGCCAGTTGTCAGCGTGCCATCAATAGAATAGAATAGACACGCTTTATAAAAGAGTACAATATATTAAAATAGTCCGACAACCGACAATATGAAATGTAAGCAGAAAAAATGCCGATGCAGCGTGCCCAGCATGCTTGTAGTATTGCTACGCTGAATGACAATGCTTATACGTTGAGCCAAATAAACACCATATATTATTATTTATTTTTATTATACTTGCTACTTATTTAGCGCTGTCTAAATTTTGAGAAATTGTTTACCTTCTGGCTTCTCTGGCGCCATAATACTCGCTATCGCCTCTACATTAAACTTTGCTATTTAAGTGCTGTACTTAACAATGTTTGGATTCGTCGTTACGACGTAAATGCAAAGAAAACACGCCGCCCCTTTGAAAATAACTTAAAAGAAACCTGGGCCCATATTCTAGTACTACACGACATAATATCATCATTATTCTATGCTATGTTTGAGATATTATTGAAGTAAATAAGCATTATATTTACAATCTTTAGGGTCTTCAATTTTTAACACGCTTTTATTAGTTTCACCTGTATGTTCGCTTGCTTGTAACCAACCCCTTTGAGCTCGATTTTACCTTACTTTGAGCGATCAGATTTTCTTTAAACTTTGCACACCTATCAAAGACCTATGACAATGCATTTATTCGATTACTAAAAAGTGAAGAATAACTAAAGTTTAAGAAATTATTAATTTATAATAATTTATTATTATTTTCTGCCTATATTTAAAATTATTTTACACGTTTTAGTTTGATATGCTATGAAAGCGTGTTTTTTTAGTAACTATATGTATTAATTTTCACAAAAAAGTGTTTAAATTGTTACATAAAAAAATAATATCGCCGAAAGAAAATCTTGCGAACCAGACAGTGTACCATAGTTTAAAAAAGCCATTAAAATATTGTATTGTATTTGCTTTTCAGCCTTTTGGCATTATCAAAAATGCGCTTAGGCACGTCAAGTTGCAACAAAGTTAAAATTAAAATTAGACAACGAAAAAGTACATAGGCTTGTTATAAACTATTTTAGCCAGCTAGGAAATGGCAGGGCTACTCCCAAGCCTTTCTATCATCTATATATTGTTGATAGCTATATTAAGCATTACAAGTTAGTTTTTCCTTGACAATTTTTTTCAATTTACTTTCATTTAAATCTAATATTTCACTTGGAATTTTGTTATAATACAGTAGAGTTTCCAAGAAAAGACTTCTTGCCCTTTTCAAGTCTAGGTATGCTATATGGTAAATACATGCGCAGAGTAAAACAACAAAAGCAATGTCGAAAGATAAATAAGATCCAAAAATATAAAATTCTTTTAATGAAGATTGTTAAGAAAGAAAATATTAGGAAAATAATTTTCTATAACAAATAAAGCAAACAATCGAAAACGATACCAGGCCTAAGTTTTATAATTTTTGCATTTTCTTTTTTCTCTTCAGTCTCATTACGACACCAGAATAGGGTCCCAAGAAATTTCCCTTCCTGCGTTCGTTAAGTGAGCCAACGATACTTTATGGACTTAAGAAAATCATGTCGACAGTTAATTACGTTATTTTTTACCTTTTTAAATTATAATTAACAAGGTTTTTTAATTACCGGGGGATGCCGACGGTGAAGTAGGAAAAAATATCTTTCAAATAAAATCGCACTGGGAAACGAAACAGGCAAACATTTTGAGTGAAGTTAATGTAGGAAATTGCCACTTTGAATTTTGTTCAAACTTACGAGCAGTAGAGTTTTATCATAGGCATGTTTTGGCAGTAGTATCTAGAATGAAAGACATAGGCCTCTCTTAAACAGGGTTATCTAGAACTGGTGTAATAAACCGGAAGGATGTGATTCAGACATGAAATGTTTAAAAGAGAATTTAAAAGAATACTGTTAAATAAGTGTTATTATCGTATTACTGACTTTTTAGATGACAAAGACATTACTAACAGTTGACATTACTATTAACTTACTTAACCAAATCATTTGACATTATTTTAATTTAAGTAATATAATTTGACATTATCACTTGTCATTATTCTAATATCTGACATAATCTTAAATTCTGACATTAATACTTGACTATAATTTAACTTTTGTCGACATCTTATAACTCAGTAATATTTATATGTTTTGTTTATTATTTTTGAAATTGTACATAATCTTCATAAATTTTTAATTTAAATTGTGCGCCACGATGGGCAAAAACATGAGTTCTGTATTATATTTCGACCTGTTTGCGACTTTGTATGTTGTACACGATTACCATGTTTTCACAAATAAATGATCTTGAATCTTGAAGACCATCGTTATGAACAACTTTTACTAGGGAAGTAACCAACTTGGAATTTGAAATAAAATGCTGTTATATTCAATTTGTCAATTTAAAGTTGCAATTGTATGACATTGCTGATATTTTACTAAGTATCGATTCCGCGATAGCTCCATAGTAAAAAGTGTTTATAAGGATGGTCTTAGTGAGTCCTTTTTTACAGGGCAAGCAGATAGGAAACCCTGTAAATTTGCAGTAGACTAGTACTTAGTCCCCATAGGTGACAGGTTGCCCGGTGTCTACCATATGCGTGGATATTCTACGCTGAGTTTAGTCCTGCATAGTTTATATTTGAAAACTTAGTGGTCTTACCGTCCATCAATGATTTTGCGTAATTTGTGGACTAGACCTACTGACATGGGCAAATGCATATCGATATGACGCCAAAATCTTCCTATGTATTAATGAAAAATATTGAGCTTTTCTTTTTTCAAATCAGCACCATAACACTGCACGCCATTAAAACGTGCACGTATTAGCCAATCCGAAATACTAATAAAAAGCACACTCGAGCGGTCCGTGCGCAAGCAACGTATTCACGAGGCGATTCTACACAATGACGCGAATTTGCCTTAAAATGTGGCGCGCGCTTTACGCCCGGGATACGTGACACATTTTAAATTTCGAACGTCGCCGTCGTGTTTGAATTTCATTGGCCGTTCTGCTCTTTATTTTTTCTTGAATTTCATTGGTCGTTTTTGTGTTTTCTTTTTTTATTTTTCCTTTTTTTTCTACGTAAATTCGTTTGGGTGGCGGCACGTAGTGAAAATACTGGTGGAAAATATTGAAGGTTTTGCTGATTTGGAAAAATTAGAGGTTTAATGACTCGATTCTAATTTTTTGAGGAACAATTTTATTATTACAACGGTTAACAAAAAGTTATACGGAAGTAGCTTAGTAAAATCGAAAATCTACAAAATTGATTTATTTTACATTAATGAGTACAAAAAAAAAGGTTTTTTATTTAGACATTACTAAGTTTGTTTACTATTTCGTTAACAAATCATATAAAACATGAGGATATCCACCAGTGAAAGATCTTCTATGACAAACTCACTGCCAGTGTGCTGCACATTAGCATAGTTAAACTGCAAGGCATAGATATTTGACGAAGCCCCTAAAAGCAAATTTTTTGCATTGATTATTGCCTAATTTTAATCTATTGATTTTATTTTGAATATGCATGATGTTTGAGTAAAAAAATCAATGATATAATTAGTCCGTCAGTTAGATTATCAATAAATATCGGACACGTATTTTTTCTTTTGTCCATCAAACAACAATTGACAAACATAAACCCGAACCTAGTGACGAAACATCTAATCTAGCCAACAACAATATCACCTCTCCAAACTCATTGATACTGATAGATACAGACCCATTGGAAGTATTTCATTTACTTAATAAACTCAAAGAAGATAGCTCTCCTGGTTGGGATAGTATACCTTCTTCTATCTTGAAGCAAAATGCTGCTATTCTTGCACCAGTAATCTCTCACATTTGTAACTTGAGCTTCAATACCGGAGTTTTTCCAAATGCACTCAAAAAGGCTTTAGTTCATCCAATATTTAAGAGTGGAGACAAGTCTTTGTATAATAATTATAGGCCTATCTCTGTTCTTCCTGCTCTCTCCAAGGTACTAGAGCGGCTTATAAACAATAGGCTCGTTACATTTTTAGAGAGATTCAACCTTCTGAGCACAAATCAATATGGTTTTAGACGTGGAAAGTGTCGCGTTTCACGCGAGTCACCGTGAACAATTTGGTAAGTGTCACTGTCGTTATAGATAAAGCTTGGCTTACACTGTGGCAACATAGAGGGTAGCTTTTGACAATGGCAATGTCGGTAGGTTGGACAGAAGAAAAAATAGTGTGTGGACGACAGACACAACGGCGCGGCGGAGGGTAAGCACGTGAACAGGAGCGTGATGGTGACTCCGGTACGGTCTGAGGAGAAGACCTTGGTGAGACTACGAAGTCTGGTGAGTGCTTGTTGAGATATTTATGTATCCTGTATGCGCGGATTATGGGATGGAACAACGGGAAGACCGTGGCAATGTATGGGATGGTGTCGTAAAGACGTGACTAAATAGTCCAATTTTATGTACCTTGTACTGGACATTGGACAGGCAGTAGTTAGGACGATCGGTGTGCGCCCGTTCCAGCAGTCGGCCGGCACTGTTGACAACGTGCGCATACTCCCCAAGTAGTATACCCGAACGGCGGTACAGGTGTGGGGCCACGGACATATATCAGGCGTTGCTGATACAAGGCTGGGATCGATGATAGGCTACTGTAGGGCGATTCGTGTGCGCACGCTCTAGCAGGCATCCGGCACTGTGAACAGCGTGCGCAGACATCCCACGGACAGATACCAGGCGTTGCTGGTACGAGGCTGGGATCGCCACGCGGCGATCGGCTACAGCTGGAGGTTTGGGTGGGACTATGGGGAACAGGTGGAGGTCCCCGTGGGGCAAAAGCCCCATGTCCAGCGGTATCTGGAACCCTGTAGCCGGTCGCAGGGGTCTGGGCGTAGCCAGACCCCAGGAAAGGCTAAGCCTACTTGAACAGCTCTAACTTACCACGCAGTGACTGCGGTCGACTCATTGTTCCATCCCCAGGCTATATTTGTCGTGCAAACGACGGTGACAATAACCTAGGCGGGATATTGTTAGTTACATCATAAGACGCACGACAAAATGGTGGAGATGCTGGGATCCACAACATGTGTGTGATAATAAAAGTGATAACATAGACTTTTCTAGCAGGTACTATCATATTTTACGGAAGAATAATACTTGAGTAATACCAAATTCACTTTAATTTGAGACTGATTGTAAACAAACTTCTAGTCGTAAAGTTTTTTTTTTTTTTAATCCGAAAGAAGGAATCAAAATACTATCCTAGTATTTTAATAGGCTTCTAGTACCTACCTACTTAAGTAAAGTTTTTGATTACCGATCAGAACTTATCTAGGAGGTTATTATTCTTCTTGTGTTTTATTACGTCGTGTTAAGTTTAAGATTATTTAGACTAAGTTGAGCTACTATCACCTGATATAAAGAAAAATACCGAGTTACAACCATAGGGTTATTTGGACTAACGAAGGTGGCAACACTAGCTAGTGTTGCGCCGAATCCGATCGTAGCTTTCGAACACTGCAGCGATTAGACGGAAACGATGCGATTATAATCGATCACGTTGTACGTGAGTCTCAGGAACTATTCTTATTCACTGGGTGAAACATACGTTAATGCGTCTTAGATTAAGTACTTACATATAAGTTAAGTTTGACCAGCATACAAAAAATATATATATATATATATATAATTGACCCCTATGGTGTAATAACTGTTACTTATATTAAAATATGCAATTGTGGTTCATATTATTTGAGATTGTTTCATAAAAGCACTAACATTTGTGAGAAAACTTCGTTACTCCGAGTAGTTCTTTATTGGGTGCAAACACTAGAAATAGCGTAGCTATAATTATTGTACATTACTATTAAGTTTATAAGAGTGGCTATGAAACATTGTCTATGGATCTGTGTTATTTGAAATTTAAGTTTAAATTATTACGATAAAGACACACAAAAGGCCAGCGGTACCCAGTTTGACTCAACTCGATGAATTTTAACTTGTGACTTGTAAGCGGTCTGACCCGAACAGGATCCATGATTGAACCGCTCTAGTCCGCTCGAATTGAAATCGAATCGGAACGAATTAAAACGATCCAATCGATTGTGATGGCCCAACACTAAAAGGGACGCTCTAAATTCTTGTGCCATTTGCAATTCCAGACCTATCGTGTAATAATTTAACGTAAACTGTGAGCATATAAAGCAATATTACATCAGAGAACTTAATGCAATTATAAGTAATCGCATCACAGCATAGAACAATCCATCTCAAGGGAAAACAAAAGGAGCAAATCGTTGAAAAAACTCGAGTCAACGTCACGTACGGATCTGAGAGATTTGGGCTACGTTGAGAGTCTCTACGCATTTACGAGATACAATGGCTTTGCGGCTCAGATTTCGCCACGATAAACTCATGTTGGCAGTAGAGTCTGTCCGCAAATCCATAGACGAGGCTCAGACTGGCATTACGGAGGTCGATCTGATAAACCACCGGAACATTCTGAAGCATACGATCGGCTCATTCGACCAGGAATTCCGGGCCACTCCCGAGCTTGAACCGGACCTGTTCAACAAGTACATGGAAGACCAGTTCAAGGCCGAGGAATTGCTGATCCAGCTCGACTCCGCGCACGAAACCTACCTCAGCTCTCGTCCACGGACCTCAACCTCAGCAAAGCTCCCTAAACTGGAGTGGGACAAGTTCAGCGGAGATGTCCTGAAGTTCAGCGAGTTTTGGGACAGGTTTGAGGCCAATGTAGACTCACGAGATCTTCGAGATGTAGAGAAATTGTCATACTTACTCGGGTCCTTGGTAGGTCCCGCATTAGAGACTGTTGGTGGGTTAGCAATAACCAACGCTAACTACTCTATTGCCGTCGATGCCCTGAAACAGAAATATGGCTCCAAGGACTTGGTGATAGATGCTCATCATAGCGCAATTACTGGCACCAAGAAAGCAACAGAGGACCATCAGGAGTGCAGGAGAACTCTGGACCAAATTGAGAAACACCTTAGGGTGCTGCAAACACTTGGAGAAAACATAGAGAGTAAGCACTTGCGGGTCACCATTGCGAGTAAATTTCCTGAGCGAGTCATGTACCAAGTCAACTTACTCTCTTCGGATAGACCAACGGTCCCCACGCTGAGGCTCAATTTGGGCAGAGTTATAGCGGCCATGGAACGATCCTCTATCGAACAAGGCTCTTCTGGTGCGGCATCACCTCCACTAGCGACAACAGAAGTGCTACAGACTAGGGTAGAAAATTTGCCAGGAATTAACCGAAAGCGACAACATGACGATACCTCAGCTGGATCATCTAGCAAGAAGCCCAGCTACCGTCCATGTCTCTTCTGTAACATGAGAAACCACTTGAGCACCAGTTGTAAGAAAGTTGGATCAATTGAAGCCCGTAAGGAGAAACTGAAGGGGAGGTGTTTGACATGTCTCAGGCGAGACCATAGTACAGATCAGTGCACTAGGAAGATAGCATGCTTTCACTGCAAGGGGAGCCACCTAAAGATATTGTGTCCTAAACTAGAGGGTAAACGAATTAAAATTTCAAGGGATTCAGACGGTGTGATCACATGCAGCACGTCTAATGAAAATACTTTTTTACAGACTGCAGTGGCCAAGATATACAACCCTCTAAATAACAACCAGAAAGGATGCCGCCTGCTCCTAGATTGTGGAAGCCAACGGAGCTATATGACGGTCAAAGCAGCCAGATCACTTGGACTCTCTACAATAGAAGAAGATTCACTGTTAGTATATACATTTGGTGCTAAATCGCCTATAGAGATGAAAAGTCCTACTTCAGAAATAATCATTGAGACAAAGCGAGGAATTAAAAGAGAGGTAATTATCAACATAGTACCTCGTATAACAAACTGCATACCTATTGCAAAGTGGCGAGATGATAGAATAGACATACTAGCTGATGACGAGTCTGTTGGTGGAGGTATAGATATACTCATAGGTAATGATCTATACTGTTCATTTCTACGCGATGATAGGATTAAAATTAATAACAACCTGTACCTGTTTGATACAGACTTTGGCTGGATATTATCTGGTAGCATCAATCAACGAGAAAATGACGTTTTGTCTGTGACAACTTACTGTCAATGTCACACCCCGAGCTGCCCATATTTCACCGAACCGGATCTGCCTTTGCGAAACATTGATATGAAATTCTTGTGGTCATTAGAAAGTATTGGCATAACCGACTCACCAAAGGCTACACGGCAGGAGCAGGCTGTCAGCCACTTCAATGAATCTGTTCAATATCGGAATGGACGTTATGAAGTCAAATGGCCTTGGATCCAGTACCCTCCTGAACTACCATCCAACTTTGGGCTTGCATTAGGACGGCTGCGTAGCCTAATTAAAAGATTAGACGCGAACTCCCTAGATGAATATGGAGTCATCTTGAAAGAGCAGTTAGATCTTGGAATAATCAAAGAAGCCGATACTGATCCTAGTCAAGCAGAACATCCTGTCCACTATCTTCCCCACCACATGGTGAAGCAGAAGGATAAGCGAGGAAGAATTGTGTATGATGCCTCAGCGAAAGTAACTGGACAAAGGAGCCTTAACGAATGTTTGTACAGTGGCCCATCAATGCTAGAAGACTTAACTGGGCTACTTCTCAAGTTTAGAACCAAGAAGATCGCTATGACAGCTGACGTGGAGAAAGCGTTCCTACAACTTGGGCTACAGCAAGAAGATCGAGACGTGACAAGGTTCCTATGGCTGAAAGACCCCCACAAAGAAGCTACGATAGATAACTTGCTCCATCTCCGTTTCTGCAGAGTCCCATTTGGAGTTATCTCCAGTCCTTTCCTGCTGACCGCTACGGTAAAACATCATATGTCATTATCTGGAAATGAAATGTTGAAAACGGTAGCCGAAAGGTGTTACGTGGACAATCTGGTGACGGGAGCAAACACAGTAGAGGAAGCACGCAGGATGTATGAACAAACAAGATCGGCATTTGAATCTTTGTCAATGAATATCCGAGATTGGGTCTCCAACAGCGGCGAGTTCACTGAGACAATTCCGGAACAACATAGGACAGTGCAGGCCACAACAGTTAAAGTCTTGGGGTTGAGGTGGGATACACAAAAGGATATACTGACCTTAAACGCCTCAGTTGACAACTTCAACCCTAGTACCCCAATCAAAACAAAGAGAGCTGACGTCCTACGCACCCTGGCCCGAATTTATGATCCATGTGGATATGTCTGTGTTTTAACGCTCCCAATAAGGCTTCTTTTTCAGAAAATTTGCCAGGAAAAGGTGAAATGGGATGAGCTATTACCTGAACACCTATTGCAACAATTGTCTTCAACACTCGAGAACCTGAGAACCATAGTGCAAGTACAACTACCCAGGTACATAGGTACTAATGCCACAGCTGAAAGTGCCACCCATGAACTCCACTGCTTCTCGGACGCGTCAAGCAAATGTTATGCAGCCGTTGTATACCTAAGATGTCAAGAGAAAAATGGACAATCAGCAGCAAAGGTATCATTTGTAATGGCAAAATCGCGCGTAGCACAAATACAAGACAAAGACGATCTGAAAATACCGAAATTAGAATTACTTGGCCTTCTAATTGGAAGCAGGTTGCTAAAGTATATCAATAATAACTTGGATATACCTATACAAAGACAGTACCTATGGACAGACAGTTTAGTGGTACTTGGCTGGATAAATTCAACTAAACTCCTACCACCATTTGTATCGAACAGAGTAAACGAAATCAAACGTGACCAGCAAGGAACTGAAATGTACTACATACACACCAAGTCAAATCCTGCTGACATAGCCACCAGACCTGAGCCAGAAACTTGGGAGGAACGAAAAGAGTCCTGGTTTGGAGGACCAGCCTTCCTTAAAGAAGATGATTCCTCCTGGCCTGACAGTCGTCACTACATGACACATACAACACTTCTTTCTTCTGAGGAGGCCTCTGAAGGGAATGGCAATGAATCAGAGCTACACAACTGGTCAGACGTAGAAAGGAACAGCAACAACCTGATGGAATTGGACGATCCAGATATGTTAAAGGACAAATTAGATGACTCCTGCAGAGTACCTCACAAAACGATGATGTGCTGGAGATCAAGAAATTACAAAACAAATATTTTCCTGATGAACAATTTGGCAAGAAAACCCACCTGACAAGGAACTTAGACCTCTTCCTTGATGAAGAAAGTCTTTTAAGGTGCGGAGGTAGGATGGCAAACACAATGTGGAGTTACGACATGAAATATCCAATATTATTGCCAAGAGATTCTGAGTTTACAGATGAACTTATTATCAAGACTCACGAGAGCAACTATCATGTTGGAGCATCGCATACATTAAACCTAATAAGAGGGAAATACTGGATACCACAAGGAAAGGCCAAAGTCGTTAAAGTACTGAAGACATGTAAACAATGTATTAAACACGGAGGAGGGCCATACAAGCTTCCTAATGCTCCTCCTTTACCACCTGAAAGAGTTAACTACCATGAACCATTTTCATTCTGCGGACTGGACTATTTTGGACCTGTATTTGTAGATACAAGCAATGGGAAAGAAAAGAGGTGGGTAGCGCTCTACACATGCTTAACAATTCGAGCGATTTCCCTAGAGGTTGTTAAAAACTTATCGGCAGCAGAATGCCTCCTCGCATTACGAAGATTGACTGCATCAAGGGGCATACCAATACGGATTTATTCAGATAATGCTGCCTGTTTCAAGCTAACCTCAGAAGTCATGACAAACCCGTACTGCATTGACAATAAAATTGACTGGAAATTCATCCCTGAATTAGCACCATGGCATGGTGGATTTTATGAACGATTGGTAGGACTTGTTAAACACTGCCTTAAGCGCACTTTGGGCAAACACTTACTTAACGACAGTCAGCTGCTTACTGTAATGAAGGAAGTTGAAGCGGTAGTAAACACAAGGCCCTTGACTCAAGTAGGCACAGAAATAGAACATATACTACGACCTGCAGACTTCCTTACTCTCGGAAAATGTTTGACAACAAGAAAGGCCGCAGTTGAAATGCCATGTTCAGGGATGAGGACAAAAACCGATCTGATCGATAGCTGGAAAAGAGGACTCATGATTCTCGATGAATTTAAGAAAATGTTCATAAGCCAATACTTGCTGAGTCTTCGAGAAAGGTCGAAACATACTCCCAAAGAACCTCGCATAAGGTCAGATAGGGAACCACAAGTAGGTGATCTTGTTCAAATTAAAGCAGACTCTAAGAACCGAATCAACTGGAAGGTTGGTAAGATAGTCACTCTATTAAAAGGAACAGATGGGTATTGCAGAGTGGCAGGGGTAAATGTTGATGGGTATATATATACAGGTTCTATATCACATCTCTACCCACTTGAGAGGGACATCAATGAAATATTACATGAGTCAACCTTGTTACCTGAACCGATTACACAACAGGAGAAAGTACCGAGTTTAGACCCGGTCACTGGTACAGATGGAACGAGAGATAGTATTCGTAGTATTCCGTCACAAGAAGATACAGTTTGGCAGCCTCTCCAAACTGAAATCCAGCCTGACGACATGGCGGAAGAGCCTAGTGGCAGTCCTAGTCCCAGTAGGGAGACAAGTACCGAAGAGATGCAACTAGAGATATCAGCCGATCCTGTTGTGGACGAGATGGTTGATGCTGATGCTGACAGAGACCAAGGATCAACTAGAGCCAAACGATATGCAGCCATCAAAGCTCGAGAGAAGATCCTGGAGTGGACGCACCATTTATTAGTTCTCCTGAAGTAGTCACCTCTTGGCTGTTGTGAATGTCGCGTTTCACGCGAGTCACCGTGAACAATTTGGTAAGTGTCACTGTCGTTATAGATAAAGCTTGGCTTACACTGTGGCAACATAGAGGGTAGCTTTTGACAATGGCAATGTCGGTAGGTTGGACAGAAGAAAAAATAGTGTGTGGACGACAGACACAACGGCGCGGCGGAGGGTAAGCACGTGAACAGGAGCGTGATGGTGACTCCGGTACGGTCTGAGGAGAAGACCTTGGTGAGACTACGAAGTCTGGTGAGTGCTTGTTGAGATATTTATGTATCCTGTATGCGCGGATTATGGGATGGAACAACGGGAAGACCGTGGCAATGTATGGGATGGTGTCGTAAAGACGTGACTAAATAGTCCAATTTTATGTACCTTGTACTGGACATTGGACAGGCAGTAGTTAGGACGATCGGTGTGCGCCCGTTCCAGCAGTCGGCCGGCACTGTTGACAACGTGCGCATACTCCCCAAGTAGTATACCCGAACGGCGGTACAGGTGTGGGGCCACGGACATATATCAGGCGTTGCTGATACAAGGCTGGGATCGATGATAGGCTACTGTAGGGCGATTCGTGTGCGCACGCTCTAGCAGGCATCCGGCACTGTGAACAGCGTGCGCAGACATCCCACGGACAGATACCAGGCGTTGCTGGTACGAGGCTGGGATCGCCACGCGGCGATCGGCTACAGCTGGAGGTTTGGGTGGGACTATGGGGAACAGGTGGAGGTCCCCGTGGGGCAAAAGCCCCATGTCCAGCGGTATCTGGAACCCTGTAGCCGGTCGCAGGGGTCTGGGCGTAGCCAGACCCCAGGAAAGGCTAAGCCTACTTGAACAGCTCTAACTTACCACGCAGTGACTGCGGTCGACTCATTGTTCCATCCCCAGGCTATATTTGTCGTGCAAACGACGGTGACAATAACCTAGGCGGGATATTGTTAGTTACATCATAAGACGCACGACAGAAAGTCCACTGGAAATGCAGTGCTTAATTTAACCAATTTTGTTGCTGAGGGATTGGATAAAGGAGACAAGTGCTTGGCCGTATTCTTGGATATAAAAAAAGCGTTCGATACTGTGCCGATTTCTCTTCTAACAAGAAGACTTGAACGCCTAGGAATACGTGGTCTTCCACTTCAACTTTTGAAAGATTATCTTTCTAACAGATACCAGTGTGTAAAAATGGGAGAACACGTGAGTAGATTCTTGCCTGTTATCCATGGTGTGCCCCAGGGTAGCATACTTGGCCCTACCCTCTTTCTCTGCTTTATCAACGAATTGTGCAATCTAAACCTTAATCTAGCTACCTCTAAAATTTTAACTTTCGCAGATGATACAGTTCTCTTATTTAGAGAAAAATCCTGGCTGCGAACTTACATAGCTGCTCAAACGGGATTCAACAAAGTAAATGAGTGGCTATATAACAGCGCGCTTAGTCTCAATAAAGATAAGACAAAATATATGACCTTCACGATAACTAATTTTTCTCAACCGACGGAATCAGAATATTATAAACTCAGAGTTCACGACTCAAACTGTCCAAAAACGTACTGTTCTTGTCCGATATTACATCGGACTAACACAATTAAGTATTTGGGAGTAAATATAGACAATAACTTATCATTTCAACATCATATTACAAATTTGAAAGGTAGAATCAGGAAACTGATCCCTATATTTAAAACCCTGAGACATATAGCAGACCAAGATCTGCTAAGAAATATATATTATTCTCTCTGCCAGTCCTTGCTTACATACTGTATCCTAAGCTGGGGGGGAATATGTAAGACTAGCCTAAAATCTTTAGAATGTGCACAGAGAGCTATACTAAAAGTTGCAAATTTCAAGCCGCGCCTCTACCCGACTACTGACCTGTACAAGGAATGTAATGTTCTCACTGTTAGACAACTTTATCTTCTACAATTGTTTATTCAACAACACACTAAGCCTCAGTCAGCAATAAACAATAACTTACATAATAAACGCAACAATAGGAACATATATAATATTTACACTGTACCACTGACAAAAACAGTTTTTGCAATGCACTTTTCCAACTATTTGGGTCCTAAATTATACAACAAACTTAGTAAACAATCTGCTGTTCAGAAGCTAAATGCGCATAAATTTAAAAAAAAATTGTTATCTTTCCTAAAAGATATGGACTATCAAAACACTGAAAGCTTTATCTCTGTTCATTAAATTTTTTTTCTATTAATTATTAATGTTAAAAAACGATTCTAACTATGCTTATCATAGTTTTAATACGTTTTAATTAGCTTATGTATGAATGTTTAAATTTTATTATTTTAAATATTATTTCAAAATTTATTGTTAATATTGATTCAAGTTACTTATTTATAATTATTTTAATATAGTGCAACTATAGGGAGAAGCCACCGGATTCCGAGACACAGTTTTTAACTAGTTCGGAACCGGTGGATTCAATTCAATAGCATGTATATTTTGTGTCCTAATAAAGATTTTGAATTTTGAATTTGAATTTGAATTTGAAACCTTGTCAATATATTATGGCACTTGTGACGTCACGCTGTAATTTGACGGGCTATATCTTCGTAAATTTTTGTTTAATTGACCAACGAAAAAATTGGTGTCTAATATTTTTTGATAGTATATCTGACGGACTTTTTAGTCCTTATGCCATGTAAGCCTATTTACAGGCTGCGATTTGTATTTGTGATTACTTGATAATACATAATTATTAACATTATGTGTATTTTCTCAATGAGTTTATTTTTTTTTATGAAAATTTTTTTTTGACAACACTGCATTTCCTCGTGTACTACTTAGACCTGACGAGCATGTTAATCCTACTAATATTATAAACGCGAAAGTTTGTGAAGATGGATGGATGGATGTTTGTTACTCTTTCACGAAAAAAGTACTGAACGGATTGAGATGAGACTTTGCAATAATATAGCTTATATATCACAATAACATATAGACTATAAATTATACAGATATTGCGTCAAAATTCAAAATATCATGCGGGTGAAGCCGCGGGTAAAAACTAGTGAATCAATATTATCTAATATTTTTAGTAATATTAGGTTCTATTAATATCAATAAAGTTATCTTATCTTACCTTATCTTATAGCTATCTACTAATTACTATGTAACCGTCCTCTTAATGAAAATAATATTGTATTGAACAGTTAGTAAAAAACAACAATTCTGAGGAACTCTTTGTCTAGCATAGTTAAACCGCAAGGCATATAGCTACCTACTATTTCTATCTAACCGTAACCGTACCTAACTATTTGGTTTTTTATTTCAAATAGGTACTTTTTGGTTAAGCTTGCTACTGTCTAGAGGAGACCATAAACCACATGTACATGCAGAATGTGCTCAAACACGAATATAATATACCTACATCAGAAAAAATTACAAGTTGATGAACATAATACAGAATAAATAACGAATAATGAGAACTATGATAGTACTAAGATCACAGATATCTATAAGTATCAGATTTGTAATGATATTGTCACTAGAGGCAATTTTCAACCACAGAAGTGCATGGAATATCTTCCAAGCTGCTGTCAAATAAGTATTTGACGTTCCTTTTCAAAAAATCCGACAACTATCACCGAACCGAGATATTGTTCATGTCTCTTTCTAACTTGTGCCATATTAAATCTATGCATCTCTTTCAGATTTTCTGGATCAACCACATTATCCTTCTGGTAACTCCGTGACTAAGATCTGTCATGATTTTTAATCGTTGCATCAAATTTTGATCCGGTATTTAAATATATTATGTCGAATGTTATTTTCTAGTACTTGTAAGGGTAACATTTCTCTGGTTTATGATTGGCCGATTTAACAACCAGATTTTAACCAATAAGAACTGCTTCCGGCGTAGTTTTAAAACAGCCAATCAGAAAACGAGAAAAGAAACTGAAGAGATGTGAAAATATAAATCTTTAGGTGAGATCATTCTCGATTTGCGCCTCGTGGCGAAAGCACATATTCTTAGTCAACACGAACTGTGATAATTATTTTAAAGAAACTAACTTAAAATATTTTATGGTGACCAAATACACATGAACATGGACTTGTTAGTTTGATCCACTACAGATCTGTACATATAATTTTCAAATTCGTTTTTATTATGGTAAATAAAATTGGAAAAAGTATATTATACAGCTACCAAAATAATGAAAAAAGAAAGAACTTATATGCAAAAAATACTTATAAGTACTTATAAATAAGAACTTATGCATACTAAAATTAAAATAATCTAATAGCTCTATAGCAGCTATAGCTTGACCAATAGTAGTACAAATAACCTGCCTGCATAATCTGAGACAGTTATAAGACTATTTTGTAGATCTCAATCAATCAATCATTTATCAATCAATCAATCAATCATTTATTTATTTTCTGAACACATATATTACAATGGAATTTTCAAAATAACAATACATTTACAGAACAAAACATAAGGAGATAATTCCAACTATTTCCAGCGGCCCCACACTAGGCTCAGAGGCCCGTATTGTGGCGACCAGAAAAACGAAACATACAAAAAATGATATGGTATGGAGGTATCCTAGGTTACAAGCATTGCAACAAAAAACTTGGTTCTATTTAAAATAACACACTAAGATCAGTTATACAATAATAATAATAAATGGATCAAAAATAAAAATGAATATAGCAATGAAGTTACTCAACAGCAATTAGTAAGATTATGCTCTGTTAAATTTATGCCCATAGTGTAGTTGTATGTGTGTGTGCGTGTTTGTGTAACGCCGCAATACACGAGGTCTCATTAGAGCCAAGGTTTGCAGCGCTACACGCGTGTGTGTGTGTGTGTGTGTGTGTGTGTGGGGGGGGGGGGGTGCGCGTGCGTGCGTGTGTGCTATGCACGTGTGTGTACAAAAGCTCATTGTTCAGTGCGGATCTGCGATATTATGTTTTCTGTGTCGTCGTAAGACAACGTAAGTAACCACTTTTTCACTTCACACTTGACAGTAGATGTTCTTTTGTTTTTTAAGGATGGAATGGTTTTTGCCACTTTGTTATATATGAGTGGAAGGAGTGAGTTCGGATGTCGATTTGCAAAGGCTGATTTAACAGTATGTATTGGCACTCTGTATACTCGTTTGTTTATTAGATCAGTGAACTGGCTAGAGTTAACTGTGGCCTTGTGTACCGCAACTGTGGCTTTTTGAATAAACAGTTGTCGCACTGTGAGGACTTCCGTCAGCCTGTACAGCTCTCTTGTAGGAAATCGAAACGATTTGTTCAGCATAACTTTCAGGACAGCACGTTGAGCCCTTTCAAGTCCCAACATTATCGACTTTGCAGCACCTCCCCAAGCCAAGCTGCAGTAGGACAGAATGGATTGGCAGAGGGACGTGTAGACGATAAGCAGAGTCATGAGGTCGCAGGAATGTCGAAGGGTTTTCATCACATATATATCTATTTAAAAATATTATCAAGCATAAACACAGCCTATAATTTAACCACCAAGAAAGCAACATCTCAATATAATTATGTTTTTACCGACTTCCAAACAGGAGGGGTTACTATGTTCGTCTGGAATTCTGTATGTATTTTTTGTGTATGTTCATTGATGTTTTGCCAATTGATAACCGATGTTTAAAATATTTTTATTTCAAAAGGGTACATCCCGAGATAGTACCTATCCTACCAATTAAATTCTATCGTCATCCAACTAAGCCATTTATGATAAATCAACAATAATCTACAATGTACATGGATGTCACATCGATTCGTGCAAACTATTCGAACTCTGTACACGGTGGAAGTCGGTGTTGCCATTTTTTGCGAAAAATTATTATGAAAAATATTATCAAGCATAAACACAGCCTACAATTTAACCGTCACGAAAAGCGACATCTCATCATGTTTTTCATTTTCGCCCGTCGAAGTGCGCGATTTTAATCCGTGCATTTATTTTAACTTACGGGGCGTACAGGGGTGCGTGCCCCCGCATAAATGCAGCCCTTCGATAAAGCATCCCTTCTGGATAAATACGGTGCATGAAGTACCCCATCTACCCCCATACTGAATACTTGTGCTTACGCCGCGTACAGACTGGTTATAAATTTTAATCATGTTTTTAACCGACTGCAAAAAAGTGGACGTAACATATACTTCCAATAATCGGACAAGCACGAGCTGGGTTTGCACTCGAAGGGTTCTGTACCATATGGAAGCCCCCTATAATATAATTATTTTATTTTAATTTCATTATTTATTTTTGAAGTGAATATTTAACTAAATATTCTGTGAATATTTCAAGCATCTATGTATCTATCACCGTTATTAATATCGGGCGAAAAACGGTATTGTTTGTTTTAAAAAAAAATTGTTGTATGGCCCACCAATTTTATTTTTCTATTTTTAGTTGTTGTTATAACGGCAATAGAAATTTGATAAAAATTTCTACGTTCTAGCAATCACTGTTTATGAGATACAACCCGGCGACAGCCAGACAGACAGACGGACAGCGGATCTTTAGTATTAGGGTCCCGTTTTTACCCTTTGGGTACGGAACCCTAAAAAAGTAGTCTATTAACATGGTTGTACTTTTTTGCTAGGTATCATAAGAATTTTGTTACTTTTAAGTTAATTTGGAGCAATTTTTTGATTATTTTATATGAAAAGTGGTCTTCCAGATCTTTTGTGCTGTGTTTCAAAAAGGAGCTGTCAAGAGGCGGGTTGAATACGACGTCTTCGATAATGTTTATATTGTGTACAATAGTAGTTACCAAACAGTCCTACTATAGAGTAAGGATACAATGACTTATGTATTTAAATTATTTTTTGTCGTAGAATGGTCTACGAGCTTTCGTCGTAGCACAGATGGCGTAGCCATTCGAAATGGTTATGGTAGATTATTTTATTTAATTACATTACCTATAAAATATTATTGATGTAGTGTAGTGTATCTTGTAGTGTGTAAAATATAGCTCCAAAGCCCTCGAAAATGACATACTTTTCACTTTTATAACAAAATTCTGAGATCGTAGCATGTTCTACGTGCAGTCGTAGCTGCCTACATAGCGCAGCTACTCAAACTGGTCTGAGTGGTTTTATCAACTTTACATCAAAATTGGTAGATGTATCTGGTAAAGAACTAAAGTAAATAGAAAAAATGTGTTTGATGTAGTAAAACTGAGGACTTATCAATAAGTCTTTGATTACTCTAAAGTTCTAACACAAAAGAGTAATACTTATCTCGATAACATAAATATTCTGGTTGTTTTGATATACTATTCCAAATTTCCGCTACATACGTTCATATGAACTTGTAATTCAAGGGTGCGTACATATCATTTAACAGACACAGACCTAAACAGAGAAAGCGAGAAAATAGGGCTATCCATGAACATCACCAAAAACAAGCTTCTGACAAACTCTGAAAACCGAGTAATAACAATAAACAACAAACCTCTCGAATACGTGGAAGAGTACATATACCTGGGACAGATCATCTCGTTCAAGGATCAGACGGACAAGGAAATCAAAAGGCGAATAGCAAACGGTTGGAAAAAATACTGGTCACTCAAAGAAATCATGCAGACCAACGACCTTAGCATCAGTACAAAACGGAAAGTCTACAACACTTGTATTCTACCTTGTATCACATATGGCTGTGAAACATGGCCTCTCTCAAAACACCACCGAGATAAGCTGCAGTGCTGTCAAAGAGCAATGGAGAGAAGCATGTTAGGCATCAAGAAACAAGACAGGAAACGAAACACCTTTATAAGAGCCAAAATTTTGACAGAATTTTGTAAAATTGTGACAGACTGGTATCCCAGAGACGGAAAAAGGAAACGGGGAAGACAACATAAGAGATGGGAAGATGAATTAAAGCTTACAGCGGGCCCTTACTGGAGAAGGGTTGCCAGAGATAGAAAACAATGGAAAATGTTAGAGGAGGCCTTTGCCAAAAGGCACACTGAACTAAGAGGTATTCTCTAATAGAGGAAAAAAATATATACGTCATAACAGACAGTAGTTCAGGATAGAGGGCTAATTGATTGATTGACATATCATTTAACATGTACAAGCTGCCAGCATGCTGGGAACGCTGCCAACTGGCAGTGGGCTTGAGCATTTGGATTATCTTAAGATCTTCAAGGGTTTGTGGATGATCTAATTGCTTGTTACGTAGTAACAAGTAGTTTATGTAGTTTTAGATCATAGTAGTCTTGCATTTAGTGGTAGTTAATAAAGGCACTTGGCCCATTGTTAACATGTTACATAACTAAAAATATTGTCCACATTACTGACACTGTTATGTTATATCATATTCTGTACGCACTAAGGTGCGTACAGAATATGATATAACATAACATGTGAACGTTGTCTTAAGAGACAACGTTCACAAATAGTGCTATCGCAAAGTTGCGTCTTATTCTTAAAACTATACGTAAATAGAGTCTAGCTAACGAAAGTTGATACTGAATATCAGTTTGGCAGCCCTAAACTGAGAGGGAAACACTTTCTCTCACTCACACGATGTACTATTGTTACCAAACTGCGATTCTGATTCTTCCAAATCTTTAGGGGAATCGCAAACTAATGGTTATATTTCAAGCTTTAACTTGTCGTGTAGTCATTACTTACGTTAATTATTTTCTGTATTTTGACGAAATTATTATGCTAAACTGTGGCTTTGCATTGCTCTGCTTTGTTCAGTTTAGTACATGACGTAGGTTTAAAAAAAGTTTTTAATGCAAGGTAAAATACCCCAATCTAAAGGTCAATCCGCGATGGTAGTAGCACTGTGTGTTGTCATTTAAAAAGTTAGCGAAAAATTCGAGTATCGACTTTCGGTAAGCTCGAAACATACTATCGGACGCGGATTACGGACGCGACTGACAGCCGCGACCTAGACTATAAAAGTACACTGAGCAGTGCACACTATCGGACATAAGTCGCGGACGGACGACCTTGAGCGTTCGGACGTCCGAGAGCGATCTGGCACACCGGATGTTTTAAGACTGTGCACATTGCTAAGTCGCGGCTGTCAGTCGTGTCCGTCAGCCGCGTCCGATAGTATGTTTCCGGCTTTAGACTCTAACACATTTATTTTATCAAAACATTCCAATTTGAAACACATTTAATCTCACGTTGCTTGCATCATGTGCTACAACATGCTCATAATCTGCACGCGGCTTTAGATGCTTACAGAGGATTTATTCAACAGAAAAAAATGATAAAACGCTGCGAGGACCGGCTTTAAATAAAAACAAAAACGACTAAATAAAAAAACGGTTAAATGCAAAAACGGTAAAATGGACGGTTAAGTACAAAATGGTCGCTTTGTGAGCGTCCTTTTCGCCTTTTAATGAGTGACCGTGACGCTGCTAATTTTGTTTTGAATCTCTTCTAAAGGAAATACTGTAAAATCTTTATAACGTCATTTGATAGAAGGAAAAATTCCCTTGTAAAGTACCGGAATTTTGATAGTACACAGCTAAACTATCTACCCTCGATTTATACTTATACATATCACTTGTCAAGGGCTATAGGCATATACCAACCATAATGGCCCAGTACGGGTTGGTGGATTCACATGCGTCGTCGAATTTCTTCATCCATCCGTCCATGGGACGTCCACTGCTTGACGTAGGCCTCATACAGGGTTATTCCTAATCAATTAGCATCCTTCTAGGAGCTTATTCTGTACATGAAAACTATCAACTTTTGCTCTACGACTTTTGTCAAAATTCAAAAAAAAAAAGTGTTATTCCATAAAAAAATATCGTTTACCCGCGACAGAATGTATGGAATACGTGATTTTTATTTTTAGTTTTGTCAAAAGTCGTAGAACAAAAGTTATTAATTTTGATGTACAGAATAAGCCCCTGAAAGGATGCTAATTGATTAGAAATAACCCTGTATATTTCCAAAAAGATAGGTTGGTAGCGGCTTGCATCCAACGCGATCCTGCGGTAAAGGTATTTTTGAAAAAAGAAGAAATACATAATTATCTGAATGTTATACTTATATATGTATCGTGGCTTTGAAGTAGAATATTTAACATGAAAATGAGGTATTTAGATCTGTGTTACATTATAATTTAATCACACTTTGTCTGGCGAAGATTCGTGGTTAACTAGTGTAAGAAACATTTAACCATGCTAATCGAATATAATTTTGAAATGGTGTAAAACAAATAAATAATAAAGAAATATTTTGGGACATCTTACACACGGCTCCTGACCACAAACTAAGCAAAGCTTGTGATACCTATGGCTGCCAGAGACTGATATACTACATATACCTATGTTTAAATACATACTTATATATATAGTGATGACCACGACCGTTCTGTCAAGAGCGCAACGATCAAGAAGAAGAAGAAGATATATAGTAAATAAATAACACCCAGACACAGAGCAAACACTTATGTTCATCACATAAATATTTGCCCTGGGTGGGGATCGAACCCATGCCTCTTTGATCCAGATGCTCGACCAGGATTAATAAAACTTTAACCACACCCTGTATGATGTAGAACAGAGATGCGTTCTAGAGTATAACACGTTCACCTAAAAGATACCTAATAACCAGGGATGAAAATGAACAGAGATGCGTTCTAGAGTATAACACGTTCACCTAAAAGATACCTAATAACTCAGGATTCGTAAACACTTAACATGGGCGAGACTGGCGCAAAAAAGAAAATTATGGCATAAATACTATCCCTACATAGTCGACGTACCACCTGCTCGTACTAAGCGATTCGCTTCTTCCTTCATAATGCGGATCGCCAGGGATTTTTTTTTTTTTTTTTTTTTTTTTATTTAATACTTCAATTTTCCCCTGACGTGATCAGGGAGCTGATTTACATTCCACATATCCGAAAAACTGTGAAGTTATGATTCAGCCTTACATTACATTACATTGTAATTACTACTAATTATCTTTTATAACTAGATTTATCTTTTTATTGATATAAATATATCCTATGATATAGATATTCAATATTCCTTATTTATCTATTTGTTTCTTTTTATCACTTTGTGTGTTAAGTTTTTGCTATACTCAATAAATCGATCTCTTATTTTGTCGTCTACCATAATTTCATCAAACTTAACTCTGTCAAGTGTGCAGCCCGTTTCTAATTCAAAGTCGAGTCGTTCGGGTCCGAATACCGGGCAATCAGCTAAAATATGTGACACAGTCTCGTCCTTATCTGGTTCACATATACACGATGGGCTCCCCTTGCACTTGAATCGGTGAAGGTACTGAGAGAACCCACCGTGCCCTGTCATTATTTGAGTTAGAGTGCTGGATGTTTCCATTTTACTGACAATCTTATAAGCCGAGACTGCATCAGGCAAGAATAGTTTTGTTCCAGATGCGGTGTTCCCAGATTTGTATCTCCGGTTCCATTCGTCAAGTGTGTTCATACGAATAGTTCGTTTAACGAATGATACAGGGTACCTATCATATGCCGGCTTAACTTTTAACTTCAAGGCCGCGTTTTTGGCCAGTACGTCAGCTCTCTCATTCCATTCCAGTCCAGCATGTGCTTTCACCCAAAAAAGTTCAACTTTTTTGCCCAACTTGTCACACTTTATCAAGTTGCTTCTGGTTTGGACTGCAAGGGAATGAAGGGAACGGCTATTTATTACGGTTTCTAACGACGACCTTGAGTCACTATATATGCCAAAACTTGTCTTTGGGCTCTTCAATACTTCCTCCGATGCCCTGCACAGAGCCAGTAACTCCGCCTGATAGACCGTGCAGTGGGACGACAGCTTTAACTTCAGGCATTTAGTCTCGGCAGCATCATTCCAGATGGACAGTGCTGCTCCGACTTTGCCTTCAATTTTGCTGCCATCCGTGTAAATCTTAACTGCTTGGTTGCTATTTCTTTCTAGGTCTGCTTGGTCTGTCAGGCGGGTGAACTCCAGACCCAAGTGCTGCGCAGGATGTGGTGTGTCGACAAACGCTGTGCGTCGCTCGATTTCCCCGCCCCTAAATACTGACTGATGTACACCCCTCTTAGCCACATACAGGGCAGCTGCCTCCTGTATCCGAAGATCAAGGGGGAGCAACCCAGCCAGCACGAGCGCCGAGTTTAAGGAAACCGTGCGATAGGCCTTGATTACTTTTTGAGCGAAACTTCTCTGCACAGCGTTAAGTTGTCTTTGCACGCATCGCTTTTTCGCTGCAGGAGCCCATACACTGGCAGCGTACATAATCACCGGCTCTATGACTGCCGTGTATATAGTGCGTACCACTTCTGGGTGGAGACCCAGGTCACCCTCGCAGCTCTGGAAAGCTGTTTGTATATATTTGTCGCTTTTCTGCAGACGTTTGAGACATGGCTGTTCCAGGTAAGCTTTTGGTCTATGGTCACTCCGAGGAGTTTTATTTCAGTAGACATGCCAACATCAACCCCACCCATCCTCAGGAGAGGGGTGTCATATTTCAGTTTCCGCGTCATAACCATGGCATTGGTTTTGTGTGGAGCGAATCTAAGTTTGTTTTTGATACCCCATTCCTGAACATAGGCAAGGGCGGCATCGGCCTGTCCCTGAATATCGAGCGCTGTGTCTCCATCGAATACCAGGACCACATCGTCAGCGTAGGCCTGCACGTGGACACCCCTTCTTTCTAGACCCTTTAGAAGTGGGTCCAGGAGGAGATTCCATAGAATCGGACCAGCTATGGAACCTTGCACACACCCTTTATGTGTTCGTTTAGAGTGCTGCTCTCCCGCATACCTCACGCTGACGTTGCGGTCCTGGAGGTAGCTGTCTATTAGACGTCTAATGTTTATTGGACATTTTTCCTCAGCCAGGCGTACTTTGATTGCCGGCCACCAGGCGCCATCGAAGGCTCCCTCTATGTCCAGCGATACCATAGTGAGCAGTTTTTTCTGATTTAATTTGTCTTGTACATGCTGAATTAGGTCATAGAGGGAGTCCTCGGTGCTCTTCTGGGGCGTAAAGCCGTACTGGTGAGTACTCATCTTTTTCATCAGATGCCACTTCAACCTTTTCACTACCATTTTCTCGACTATCTTTCCCATCACCGAGAGGAGCCCTATTGGTCTGTAAGACTTAGGTTTTGTATAGTCTTCCTTACCTGGCTTACGAAGAACTAGCACTGTGGCCTCCTTCCAGGTGGTGGGAAAGTACCCCAGTTCTAGGCTTTTGTTAGCTATGGCGAGAAACAGCTGAGGATCTCCGGCAATTGCCTGTGAGCAAATGTCGGCTGTGAGACCATCCTCCCCGGGGGCTTTCCTAGGATTGAAACTATCCACCGACTCTCTGAGTTCCTCGAGCGTAAACAGAGGATCATGTTGGTCATCATGGTTGCTGTTTACGTGCGCAGCGATGGACCTAGTTTGTTGGTGGTGCGCGTTGTCCTCGCTTTCCAAGTCCTCCGGGTAGAAGGTCTCTGCGAGCATTTTAGCCGATTCCTTGGGGTCCATAACTTTCCCGTCCTGAGCTAGTGGCATATCTTCGTGCCTTTTAGCAGTTCTTCCGATCACCCTATATATTCCCTCCCACATAGTCTCTCGATCCTGTTTACCGCAAAAATCTTTCCAGCTTTGTATTTGCGCCTCTTTTGCTTCACATTCATATTTTTCCTTTGCTTTCAGGTACTCAGCAACGACCTTCTGCCTTCGCACCGGCGCTGCGCTCGGGATCCTGCGTTTCTTGACCGCGACCTCTTTTTTCTGCTTGACGAGTTCCCCGGACATCCACGGTAAGTTTATTACATTTTTTATTTTTATTTTTGGTATAGTCACTTCGCATGCTTCTATTATTAATTTTGTATACAGTTTTACTACGTTTTCTAAGTCTAATTTTGCTGTAATTTCTTGTATTTTATTTGTGTTTATATTGTTATCGTTGAGCAACTGTTCCATTTTCTCACGAAAATGATGCCAGTTAGCTTTTTTAGTGTTGTATTTTCTTGTTGTTCGACTTACACTTGTTCCTTTATTCCTTGATTTGCAGATTTTGAACATTATAGTATTGTGGTCCGAACTCGTCAAGCCCTCGTCGACGTACCAGTCCTCCACCAAGTTTAGCAGATCCGACGTGCAGGCCGTTACATCTACAAAGCTACTGTATATTTTTCCACCTCTTACGGTGAAGAAGGTAGGAGTAGTGGTGTCATTGTTGAGTACCTGCAAGTCCATCTCTTCGAGAGCTCCCGCCATATCCTCTCCCCTATCATCAATTATCGGGCTACCCCACCACAGGTTTTTTGCATTTGCGTCTCCTCCTATGACCATGCTTTGGTGGAAGTGCTTTCTGATCCTGCCCAGCTGCTCCAAGTATGGCTCCATGGGTTCCGGGCGCGGTTCAAAGTAAAAGGAAACCACAATAATTTCCCACGCCTTTGTTCCGATCTTTACCACTACGATGTTGGGGGTGGTAAATTCAGGACATAAGATAACGTCCAGATCGGGGTCGAAGACAACTATTGCTGCTTTGACTGGACCGTCATCCGTTCCTGTGTACTGGAAGATCCTCGTGCCTCTATAATCCTTCACTCGTCCCGTTCTTCCAATGTATGGCTCTTGGAGTAGTGCGAAAGCCATGTTTTTATTGTGTGCTTCAAATATTAACTCGGTTGTTGCTAACTCTTTTCTTTGTAGATTCGCTTGGGCTACAATGTATGGCCTCGCATTTTTAGAGGCGGAGTTTCCACCGGGGACCACTTTAGCAATAGGCAACTGTCGCCCGAGCCAGTGCGTCCCACTTGCGCCTTATTGCACACTCAGGGCTGAAAGCGTTGTGGTCTGTCTTATCAATCTTAGCATGTGCGCAATTGCAGCAGTTGGGGAGCGCGCCAGAGAGCCAGTCCTCACACATGGCCTTGAGATGAGGGCCTCCACAGTGACTGCACTTTTCCAGTGTCTCTTTGCAGAAGCGCCGGCCGTGGCCGTAACCAAGGCAGAGCGAGCATTGGACCAGTGGCGATTGGTCCGCCACTTTCACCCGCTGTAAGTCTATGTGAACTGCCTCGGCTTCAGTCATGTGCTGCCATAGTTTCGGGGAGACCCTCATGACTATATGGTTTGTGTGTGGGTTCCTAGTGCGCCTTTTATACGCTATTTCCACACGGTCATCCTCACTTGCAATGCTACGAAATAAGGACCTATTTTGAGTCCGTAAGGCTTTAAGAACATCCTCGTCTTTATTTATTAACAAAACATCCTTGAGAATCACTAGAGGGTCTTTATTTTTAACGTCTTCGACGTTTAATTCTGTTGCATTGCTTAGTCTCTCCTTGATTTTTCTTCTTTCCTCCTCTGTCCTACACCCTACTATAATCTTCCTATCCTTGGTTTTCCTAATTCTGTCTACTTCGATGCCTCCCTCCTTCGCATTTACTGCCTTTCTGATTCTATCGAGAATCTCATCCCCGGTCTCTGTTTCATCTTTGGCGGTAACCACCACCGAGTGCAGTGCCGTTTGTACCGGTGGCTGCATCTTGGCGGTCGCTGCCGCCACACTGGCATAAGTTTTCTTTTCCAAACTTTCCCTCAGTACTTCCATTTTTTGATTATTTTCGTTAATAAGTTCCGTATGCCTTTTTAAGATTTTTTCCAACTCTTTTGTATCCTTATTACTTTTTCCAGATGATGCTGCTGCCTCTTCCTTCATCAGCTGGTACATCTTGTCCACCGCCAGAGTGATACCCGCCTTAAGCTCTGATTTCATGTTGCGAGCCTCACTTAAATAATTCTTCGCTTTCTGAAGCCAGTTCCGATACTCGGTCACTCTGTCGGCGGGTTTCGACGCACCAGCCGCCGGCCCCCTCACCACCGCGGTCTCCGTGGACACATTATGAGCTGCAGTTTTATTTATTCGGTGAGTCATCGTTTGTTTGGGTGACGTTTTAGTGTGTGGTACTGAGGTAGACGGTTTGGAAGCTGCCACACCGCTCTCCCATTCTCCTATACTTCTTCTTACATTTGAAGCTTGCGTCTCATTTTTCTGAGAAGGTCCTGCCTCCTCTGGGTCTATAGGGGACTTTGTGGCACTTACCTCTCCGGCCTTCTTCAGAGGTGTCCGTGAAACAAACATAATGTGCCTTTTGTTTTTATAGATTAAGTCACTAAGCGATAAAGTCACTAAGTCAACAATGCAAAAATAAAATATATCTGGTGGTAACTTTGGTCAGAGGTGTCTTAATTAGGTCAAGTTTTTATAGCAAGTCAATTCAATGGTTCCTAGTCACTGTACTAAAATAAAATACGACGTTACTATTTTGGTCCAAAAGGTTTGTATAAGTTATAAATACTTTAAGATTTTAGTAACTTAATTATTTATTAGTTTAAATTACCCTACTCTGATAAATAAACAGGTGATTTAAGTCGTCCGACTACTTTAAATCTATTTATTATTACAGATTTCGTTGCCTAGCAACTTCGTCTGTGATTCCTTCCAGTATATATCCGGAATGTTGTCATGACAATATCAATGAATTACAGGAGCAGAGTTTGTAAACTTACCGTCAAATGAGTAAAAATACTATGTTGTTATAATAAATTGTAGGTTACGGACCTACTACATTCAATGGTAGGTGCTGATATCACAGTCAAGGTCAGCATACGGTATGAGACAGTTTCATCATATATTATAGGTCACTTTAGAATCATAGAATAATATGTTTAGAACAATAAAAATAAGAATTGGGTGATTCCTAATTTATTAAAATTATTTGATAAGTCTCTAAATTCTGCACTTTTTCACGTTTTGAAGATTGCTTCTGGTTCGTCTCTTCGTCCTTTATCGGGTTGTTGCAATAAAACTTGTACGGCCCCACTGTAACCCACGTGGTTTTGATCTGGAACGATGGGGTGCCTGGGGGTCCTTACGGAGGCACCATAAAAAGTGCTGGTCACTGATCTTAATCGAGTGGCGTTTATCAATTTATGTTTTAATAAAATTTTCACATTTGCACTGTTTCGTCACATGTACTTCCGGGTTTTCGTTATTTGTAAAACAATTTTCTTTTTCCAATGCGCCTTGTCACGGCGCAACTTTTGACATATCACACACTGCAATCGGTCGGGTTTTTCCTAATTTTCTCGATTTATTTATCGCGGAGCGACACAACAATCGACTTAGTTTCACGGCTACGATCGCCAGGGATTGGAATGCCCTGCTTCCATAATTGTTTCCTGACAATTACAATTTGGATATCTTCAAGTCAAGAGTGAATAGGTATCTTCAAGGTCTGCATACTCCATCTTCGGCTATAACTTCGCTTTCCATCAGGCAAATGTAGCCCTATTCTCTTCGAGAAAATATCTATAGAAAATATCTATAGATGTATTCTACATAAAAAAATGGCAACCCTTGGAGGATGGCTTCATTATATATATTATATTTGGGTGTCCAGACCAGAACAAAATGGAAATTAATATACGACTATACTTAGAGAAAAAACAAATTGAGATAACACGTTTCCTACCATTCCAGAGACTCCTCAATCTCCCAATAAAACCAACAACCGTGTCTTCACCCCGCAAAGTTTTCCCAAAAAGCAATTTTAATTAAATAGTTTTACGACATGTGTATAATAGCGCGCGATACGTTTACGAGCAGTCCTTTGTACGAATGTTCACCGCCGGCTCATTTACCCGCATCCTTTATTGTAGGTATCTAGCTTAACTGCCGCGTACCTAGCTGTAAAGATGGCCGACGACTGCTTTTTGGTAGACAGGGTATGGAGAAAACAAGGTAAGTCTGCTATTTTGACACGTATACAACAAGCTACTTGTTGTTTACAGCATACGCTCGAAACCATTAGTCATTTAATGATTTTATAATAATAATGATAATGCCTTCCTTTTTATCCCTAAGTACTGCTGTTTTTATATTTCAAAATTGTAAATGGGGCCTCTCTATGTTGGCTTAGGCTCCATTGATAAAGGACCAGGCCAAGCCTGTGAATTAGTACATATTATAATTATACTTAATGTTATTTTTTGATTATAACCCGTGACCATAATTTTTAATGAAGATAACTTATTTATTTGTTTACTTTATTTGTTCATCATAGCTAAAGCATCATCACAGTCATAACGAAGCTGTCCTTATTTTTAATTTTGAGTAACATAAATTAGCATATTTAATTTTTAACATTTTCTACAAACATTATTGGTATGTTTGTATGTGAAGAGTTTTCACATACGTAGTAATTAGAAACATCTAGATGAAAAATGCGTAAAATAAATAAAACCGCGTCAATATATTTATAATCAGTCCACTGCGCCCTTTGGAGATACGAAGCCTGAAAGAGACGTTATTATACAGCCACATCTAGATAAATGGGCACACTTGTCTTACTTACAAATAACACTTTTATGGGTCTAATTTCAAATTTTAAAACGCGTGTCAATTACAAATAACTGCCTCAAATATATTATCTCATCATTAAAAATAGATAACAATATCAGGTAGCGTTACCCTTCTGTACTACAAATGTATTGTCTACCGTGGTAGCTCGATGTCAGTAGTTTTATCCGCAACAGTAACAACGCACAAAGTAGCTATAAACTGAGCTATAAACTAAAAAACTCGTTCAGCACAGCGCATAAACACACTACGCCAGTTGAAAGAAAACATCGTAAACGGTTACAAGTCAAGTAGGTAGCATTTGTGGTCCAAGTCATGGGTTATCGACAACTGATAATGAAGGGTTAAGTAGGAAATTGATTTTTGTTGTTCCCGGTATTATCTAACTCATCATAATAATGGGGTAATATCAGGTATTTGAGGCGTAAATAGTATAATTTTAATTTTACCGTGATGCTGCTCGAGTTTGTGCAAATAGAGAACCGTCGTGGCATTACGGTGAACTAACAATAAGATTTTAATCAGCAGCCAAAGTACCGACTACTTGGTAGACGCGAGTCTACTGATGAAAACCGAATTGGTGTCTACCAAGTATCAAACACTTTTAGTTGTACTAGCTGTGATAGAGCAGTGTTGTCAACGTAACAAAATTAATAAAATGGCACACGGGCGACCTCACCTACGGCGCTTCTCTTTTTCACAAACTCTAATTTCGTTTTGAATAGTATAAACAAAATAATTACTACGCTAGTCGATAGAACGAAAAAGCTTGCAACCAACGTAATTCTGCGGTTTTGACTAGATCATTGATCTACCTTGTAGGTGGAGATTCTACGCTAAACTTGCAGGTACGTGATCTACTTACAAAAGATTTAGGGCTCCATAGGCCATCTCTTCTACGATTTATGCACCCTACCCGCTGCAACTTCAACTTGCTATATCGATAACCTTGGTTCATCTACAAATCTCTTTATTCATGCCTACTTTTCATGCGGCTTCGTCCACATGAAATTTTGACTTTTGTGCTATCCCTAAGAACCTTTTATTTTCTCGGAATAAAAATTAGACATAGACATAAACATAACTTTATTTGCAACGAAAACAACACATAATACAAGACAAACATCAAAAATATAGTACATGAATAAATATAAACAGTAATTATATGTTAAATTTTCGCCACAAACCGGTCCCATCTCAGCATAATGCCGACCGTGACAGCCGGCGCTGATCTTCCGATGGAACCGACGTGACGTCACGCACGCGACTGTACGTACAAGTAATAACACAAAAAATAAACACATTAAAATAATGAAATTATTTTTATCGTGCTTCACACACTAGGTGTATAGAAACTTTCTTTTTGTGATAAACATTTCAAAAATTGACGCGTTCGCAGGATTTGAACCTGCATCCTCTGGGATTCCGGCCCAGATGCTTAGGCCAATTAAGCTAAAACGCTCTCTGCGAAGGTGCCGAATAGTGAAAGTGCTTATCATTTTTACCAACTACTACGTTGTTGGAAGCGCCATTTGTGAGAACTGCTTTAAACCAGTATTAAAATAACCTTACATGAAACAACAATATTATAAATACACATTATAAGTCAGTAACATATTTACTACAAACATGTATACGTGAAAAAAAAAAATAGATGGCGTTAGCTGCACCTTAAAACACACACAATCGTCTCACATAGACCTCAAGTAGCGGAACAAATATCGATGTTAGTGTTTTCCCAAAATAGAACTAGATGGCGTTACTAGTGTCTTAAAACGCACAAATGTTATAATGTCAATCGCTTGAAGAAGAAATATTATGAATTGTCAGTCAAACTTTGCAGTAAACTTTGCCGTAGAGGCTTATATTTGAAAAACTGCAAAAACGCAAGACGCTTAATCCCTAGAGATTGAACTGCTTAACATAGGAAAAAATCACTCGATTCGGATAACATTTAGTTGTATAGATAACAGCTTATTGTTTTTGTATGGTTAAGAACGCGGTTTTCACTAGTCCTAAATAAAGTTATTCTTATTCCATAAACAATAGTTTATGGAATAACTTTATTTTATATACAACAAAAAATACTATAATTACAACAATGCTTAAATAAATAATGACAATGACTTATATGGCACTAGTGTCAATTCTCATGAGTTGTTCGCCCCGTTGATGTGCAAGTATATTTTTTTTTAGTTTCGATCTAAAAAAAATGAACCTTGAAAAATGAATTTGCAAAGTATATATATATATACTTTGCAAATTAGCCTGTCATTTTTCAACTTTTGAACTATATTCATGCAAATAATCAAGTCCGTTGCTCCGTTAATCTACTCGTGTACTACTAGTGTAGATTAACATCACAAATTGAGTGAATATTTTAGGGGAACATCTTTTAAGGGACATCTTACACACCTTACATACGGACTCTGACCTTAAACTTAGCAAATCTTGTAATATGGCTCCCAGAAACTGATATATGTAGTATATTTCGGCGACAGGAACCTAAATAATACAAATAGAAACCATTAATTACAATTTATTGATTAAATACTAAAAATGGAACGATTACAACCAAAAATAAGAAGTTATTTTCCAAGCTCAAAACAATGATCTGCCATTCCTCTTTTTTTTTTTAAATTAATTTTACAATCAGCTTATGTTTCAACTTACGCAATATTTTGGCGATGATGAAGCCCCTTGTCTTGTCATTAGCTCATGTAATTATTATTTTCACACAAGTTTCACCTAAAATAAATTAATACTAATGTTTTATTTCAATAAGTTATTTACCACTTCAAAGTTCTATAGGTTTAATTATTATTTTTTAAATGAGATTGTAATTTAAATTGTTTTATGAATGTACGTCGACAGGAACGACAACGCAAAGTTACTTCACTAGATATTTGGCGCTAAAATTCAAACGACCTTCTTATAATAGATTGATTAATTCATTAGATTATGTCTAAGAATATATTGATAAAAGTAAGTAAGTAAGTAAGTTCATGTAGGCCGGGAGGCTAGCCCTGGTGTCAGAGTATTTAGGCCGCCTGAAGGCCTCTGACATGGCTAAACGGTTAAAACAACCGGGACCTACAATTTAACGTGTCATCCGAGCTACGGCAGCGCTCAGTTAGAAAATGCCACCCGGTAAAATACAGTAAATCGTCCGTGACGACCACACGGCCATTCTGCTCAAATCGCGACTCTGCGATTTTAACAGAATACGTGAAAATAACATGTCAAATGCATCGACAAGGACCATCAACACCTTAACTAAACAATTTAAAACAAAATTAAAACAAATAAATAAAGTCTAAACAAAGAAAGAGCGTAAAACTATTACACCTTACAATGTTACAAACACAGACAGTACTGGAAAGTTCTAATATAATATGGTTATAAATAATGAATTTTTCCATGATTTTTCTATTTGTTTTTCATAATGTTCAATTAATGAATAAATTTACAATGTCTTAGATAACTTCATTTTTATCCTCTTTATAATTAATAATATTCACATGTCATGTTTGGTACCTACAGAATTTATTCGTAAATGAAACGTTACGCCAAAACTGCATTGTGTGAGACACAAATAAATTTCGGAAGAGAATCTGTTTTTTTTTTTGTTTTTTGTTGTTTTGTTTTTTTTTTTATTTTAACATTTTACGACCACACGGTCATATGAATCTGAATTTGTTGTTCAATAAACAATGCAAGAAATAATGTAGCGTTACTGTCTTAACCCATTAATACATTTTACTTTCTAAAGCGTATGCAACCAAATTATTACGTTAACAGCTTGATTGAATAATGAAGAAAAACACAAACATCAGGAAATGTGTCTAAATAACAATATAACTCAGCCCTAATATTAATTAATAAGATTGCATAATAATTATTCACAAATGGGGTAATAGTAATAACAATGTCAGTAAACTATCACTACCATAACGTTACATTATATGTTAAAACATTTCAAAATCACAGTTATTATTTTAACTGTGAAACATCAAGTGTAATAATTAATAGATAGTTCAATGTTAATTTCTCAGTGCGAACAATAGATTAATTAGTTAGTTTTGTTACGAAGAGAATAAGGAAATTTAAGATGCATGGAGTTGTAATAGAAAATCAAATAATGTTCGATACAACAAATGGAAGTAACACTGCCAGTTCTGTTGTCTTGTTGTAAGTTTAAGTAACAAAAAGGAAAAGTAAAACACGGCTAGATATATTCAAAACGCGGATAGATATATTCAAATTCAAATCAGAAAGAATAAAGGAAGTGAACCACCACTCCCAAGCTTACACCATTCCGGTTTCTCGCTCATCAAATCAGTAGAGAAGATGAAGGGAAAGATAGCACCAACCAAGTCAACCCCGCCAATCCAAGCTTACACCATTCCGGTGTCTCGCTTATCAAATCAGTAAAGAGGATGAAGGAAAAGGAACCACCGATCAAGTCAACGACTCCAAGCTTACACCATTCCGGTTTCTCGCTCATCAAATCAGTAAAGAGGATGAAGGAAAAGGAACTACTGACCCCAGGCTCATCACATGACATCTTGCCCAGGAAGCCCAAAGTTCAACCATTCCGATCTCTCACTTTGGCGAATCAGTAGGAAGGAATAAGGAAAGAAGACAAGGATAAGGAAGTAGTAGAATCACGTAAAAAAAATCATACATATATCAGCGCAAGCGTTGCGAAAATACGTTAAATATTACCGGAAAGACAACAGATATGGCATGTCTATCTTATTCAGCCGGCTGTTCTCGATATATTAAAGATTATAACAAAGACATCCAAAGGCATAAGAGCGGGTTAAGATTAGAACGAGATTTATCTGAACTTTATCTGTTGATCATTTACAAAATATCATCCGTGTTCTACATTTTAGCTCTATAGGTAATCACTCAATAAATTATCTATATGCTTAGTAAAATCATGGTTGCAAAAATTACATCAGTTTCAAAAATAATCTACGTGGAGACTCGATTAACCGGACTAACTAGTGTCGTTGAGCATTCGGATATTCAAAAATCCGGATATTGGAGTTTCCACTGTATATACTGTTCACATAAAATTTAAAACCAGGGTTTACCTAGAATTTTTACCTACTAGGTTGCATTTAACATAACATCAAAAGAGCTGCAATATAAATAAACAAAAATTACACTTGACACATTACTGAAATGAAACATCATCTTATCCAAGAATCGAATATCTATCCTAAACAGATTATTTCTGTATTTATTTTAGTATTTTAATTTAGTACAACTTACATGGTTATAATTTTTTTTTTTGAAAATATGAGCAACCTCAAATATTTTGTATTAATCCAACCAAGCCACTAAAACAATTAGAATGTAAAACTGCTCGACCATCCCTGAATGAGTTAAGTCCTTTTAAAATCATTGAAACTTTTGCGACATTTTTTTTTTTTTATTTCTATTGTTTACATATGTTATAAGGCCAATAATTAAATTCTTACTAAATATAACTGACAGCCAAGAAATGGTTATTAAGTAGATTAAAAGGCAATTATTATCTTAAGGATTTTAGAACGGCGTATCTACAAATAATAATAAAAATAACAACAAAAACAAAATTAATATGTCGCCTTTACGGGAAGGTGACAGATTTCCAACAAACGAACATAGTAATTAAGTCAAAATTATAAAATTCAATAAGTGATGACATAACAATCGCAGATTTATCAGACGGGGTGAGCGAATATAAATATTGATAGAAATTCTGATTTGGATTTGCTTTCCTTAAACTTACAATTCAGGAATCAGTGTCTCATTTTTACTGTAGAGAAGTTAAAAGCAGGTCTAACTCAAATGCCAACTTTAACATTATAATAAGACATAATATGAGCAATAATGGATCTTTGTTGTTGTTGTTCAATGTATATTGCTGAAAATTGCGCAAAGTTATAAGAACGAGCGATTTGAATGTAAAAGAGCAACTTTAAGTTATGTTAAGAATAATAACTTGAACTAGGTAAACAGAAGAACAAAACTCTGAAAACTAAAATCATTTCAAGTACACACCTATATAATAAATTAAATTCTACTTTGGCGTTCAGCCCTACATTGTTTTATTTCTGAAAAGCAAGGCTATGACAGAACTGAATTACTTATTACAGGCATAAACTTCTTATATTTCGACGAAATTACGTATTCACTAAGTTATCTTATTTCTTTTTTTTTACAATATAAAAAAAATCAAAAATATTTTATCAATTGGTTCTATGAATTATATTTAACCAATTATATTTTAGTGAAGTTTAATAATTTCCTTTTTAATTTAATACATGAAAACACACCCGTTATACTAAGACTTAAAATGTGTAAAAGCCCTGTTAATTTCCAGAGCAAAATTCTATAAGGACCCATGAATTTAATTTAAATCTTATTAAGTACATTGTTAAAGCTTGAGAAAAGCCACTGGCTGAAAATTACATAATGTGAAATCAGTTCACAGCCAGTGGATTTATGTATTTGTTATCTTTTAACTCATTTGTGTCAAAAATCTAATGTCTCTACGCCTAATAAGGAAATGACAATCAGTACTGTTTATACGATCACACCTTTAAAATATCAACACAGCTTCGATAAAATCAGTTTTTCTAAAGATCTAAGGTGAAAACCTTGTTACTTTATGTGAAGTCGGCTAAACAGAACTCTTTGGTTTCCATTTTACATTTATTTATGAGCATCATAGATGTAGTGATTAGTATTTGATCTTGAAATATTGTATTACATTGTTTTTACATTCAATTATTTATCAATTATAAGGTCTATAAGTTTTTAATGTTTGGGCATTAATATCACGATTTATGATAATGATAATTATGTGCTAGTAATAGTAGACTGATAATAAACATCTTTTGATATTTTCCTCTATTGCATTACACAGTTACAGCTCTATTTACTGAAAACTAAATATCACGGCAGTCTAGGTACCGCAGTTAGTTGACTAGGGCAGTGGTTCCCAAAGTTGACTGGACTACAACTCATCTTAAATAAGTTTACCGTATGTTATAAATATTCTGTAAATGTATAATTTTAATTTTGTTGTAATGACGTATCTAAGCACATGATAATTGAAATACAAACTCGTTACACCACCTCTAGGAAAATTAACCAATGCCAACATGAAATAACATTCTTTTGCTCGATCGGTTAGTGTATTGTTCTACAGGCAGGGCCCATTCAAATATTTGCCGACGACTCGACAGTGGGTCATGACCCAAAGTTTGAGAAACCCTGGACCAGGATGTTTCCACTAAATTGATACCAATATATTATATATATAAGATTAGAAAGATAATATTATAGCAGTATAGACAGATAGTTCAGCCATGACAGGTTGACCCTATTTTATTAGAGGCACTTTATATCAACATAATTAATTTTCAGTTCTTCCATTGCAACAACCAACATAACAGTAAAATTGTAATATTATTCTAGATTAAAAATAATTTTGTAAGATAGTCAGCCAACAGTTACTTTGGCATTATTACAACAATCAAAAATAAACATGAACAAAATAAATTATTTAGCCTTTACCTATTACTTATTCATAACATATAAAATCCACTGTTAAATATCGGCTCTCTGTCCTCGAGGAAAGCGAAGCTGATCATGTTGCACGGGGAATTGAAGACAGTACTCAGCTCAGACAGTACCTATGCTCCGAAGCATTCTTACATTGCTCTAGTGTAGTACTGCAGCATCACTTCCGAGCCTTCAGCGTAGAACTGCATTCATTTTTATTCTCTGCCAGAAAAACAACTCGCATTAGTTCTATAACAATGTCACAACATATTATAAAGCAGTCTATATTTCTGTGTCCCTTTATTTTCTCTTATATGGCCTAAACTATACAACAGATAGCAATGCAGGTTCCACTATCTTATAAATTATTTATTTCAAAAGGTTTATACCAATAATTTATTCATAGCTGAGTGGAGCCGGGCCAAGTAGCTAGTTAATTATAACTCTAAATTAGCCGAAAAGAAAATTAGGTCTTCTAGGTTTCATTGTGACTTATTGTCTGTTTGTGAGTGTTATACAAATTTATCAGAGAATGCTTATGAAGGAAAACAAAGATAAATTATATTGTCATAATGTAAAGACCACAGAAGTAAACCTTATGGATTGTCAACAGCATCAACTGGCATTATTATGCCAGCGACTGTGTTCTCAGCTAAAGACCGGCAGAAAACTCTGTAACAAGACTATTGCAATTTTCATACTTTACCTATATCAAAAACATTTCCTCGATGCAACACGAGAGTGTAGCACTTTAAAAGTATTTACAGGCAGCCACAGCGGCATGTAATATTTAGTTTATTCGTTTCTAAATCACAAATCAGATAAAGGACAAAGTTGAGGTTAGAAGTGAAATATTACGATCTCGTCACATTACGTTGCCAATTAACAAACAAAACACATCACCTGGCTTGTTTTCTTGTGAAATAGCTCTGCATTAATATCTTCAAAGGTTTCTCAGTTTTTCCTTAAGTTTTCTCCATGAGAAGTTGCAGTGCGGTAGAAGTACAGCCCTTCAGAGGTCATGATGGATATCCCCCACCGCTGCTTTCGGCGACAGGAACCTAAATAATACAAATAGAAACCATTAATTACAATTTATTGATTAAATACTAAAAATGGAACGATTACAACCAAAAATAAGAAGTTATTTTCCAAGCTCAAAACAATGATCTGCCATTCCTCTTTTTTTTTTTAAATTAATTTTACAATCAGCTTATGTTTCAACTTACGCAATATTTTGGCGATGATGAAGCCCCTTGTCTTGTCATTAGCTCATGTAATTATTATTTTCACACAAGTTTCACCTAAAATAAATTAATACTAATGTTTTATTTCAATAAGTTATTTACCACTTCAAAGTTCTATAGGTTTAATTATTATTTTTTAAATGAGATTGTAATTTAAATTGTTTTATGAATGTACGTCGACAGGAACGACAACGCAAAGTTACTTCACTAGATATTTGGCGCTAAAATTCAAACGACCTTCTTATAATAGATTGATTAATTCATTAGATTATGTCTAAGAATATATTGATAAAAGTAAGTAAGTAAGTAAGTTCATGTAGGCCGGGAGGCTAGCCCTGGTGTCAGAGTATTTAGGCCGCCTGAAGGCCTCTGACATGGCTAAACGGTTAAAACAACCGGGACCTACAATTTAACGTGTCATCCGAGCTACGGCAGCGCTCAGTTAGAAAATGCCACCCGGTAAAATACAGTAAATCGTCCGTGACGACCACATATACGTATACCTACACATTTTTAAATAAATACTTATATAGATAGAGACACCCAGACACAAAGCAAACACCTATAACACATAACACAAAAATGCGAATTTGGGGTGGGTTCACACCCACGCCTCTTCGGTCTAGGAGGCAAGTTCACCAACCACAGGGCCACCGCGGCGGGCAAATTTCTCCGCTACCGTCTTGTAGCTTGTTCGGTCTCCGGAAGTCCCGCCGCCTCCCCATCCCAATCAGTGACAGTCACTTATTGAATTTTGTTGTGCTCGCGTCGAGTTTCAATAATTCCGATCTCCCAGGAAACTTTATCAATTTCCGTACCTGAAACATAATATCAGGACTTTTGGAGGAAATAGAAGCATTTTTCAGCGGTTCAATCGCTCGGAGATGTTTTTTGGAATGTTATTGTTTGTTGGGTGATTATTTTGTAGTATTGTTGTGGAGAATGAGACTACAGGGCAGAAACTTTTGCATGTGACGTGGTTAAAATAGTAGAGAGACTGAAACAATCAGATGGCTTGAGGACTGAAACTAGTCATCAAGGAAAGTTTCTTATTTTATTTTCTATCAACTTTCGTAAAGGAGTCAATCATACTATCAAAAAGAAAATATACTTAATATTTTCTTTTAGATAGTAAGTATGTTTTGTTCTGTGTATTGAATTTTACGCAATTTTCATTATATATGGGATGGTTGGGCGTCCACCCATGAGGTGGACGGGTTACCTCATTACTAAGACCATAGAATTGCGCTGGATGCAAGCCGTAACCAACTGGTATTGTTGGAAATCTTTAGGGGAGGCCTATGTCCAGCAGTGGACGTCCGATGACTAATTGATTTATGGATAGATGATGTTATGCTGTGTGTTAACGTGTTTCACTTATTACGTAGACATAGACAAATATCTAATTTATTTTGTTTTAGAAGTTTTGAAGTCCCTAAACAAATAACAAAAGCCTAGATGACCCGGTGAACTTCGTTTCACCATCTGTCACATTTCGCAAATATCTCAAGATCAAAATTAGCCAAATTGGCCGCCGTTCTCGAGTTTTGGCGAGACTAACAACCACGATATATTTTTATATCTTTCTTAATATTTATAAATCTCGTGTCACAATGTTTGTCCTCAATGGACTCCTAAACCACTTAACCGATTATAATAAAATTCGCACACCATGTGCAGTTCGATCCAACTTGAGAGATAGGATAGTTTAAATCTCAAATTATAGTCGCAATTTTAATTTATTTATCCACAGCAACGCGTGGTCGGGTCAGCTAGTAATTATATAGGTATAGATTGACAAGATCATTTTTTGCAAAAATTTGCATGACCGACTTCACCCGTGTACAGAATCATTACTTAGTAAAATATACGCGTCGAATTGTATATTGTCTTAGATTGAATTAAGTATATTTAGTTTATTATTTATAGGTGTTTTCTTTGTTAATATCTATTTAAGGCCACTATTTCTTGTTCTTATCGGTTCATATTCGTGCAAGGTTGCCTGGAAGAAATCGCCATGGGTGATAAGGCCGCCACTTTATAATCATATTTTTTGTCGTATATATGTAAGTAGTGTTTATTTTTCATATTGTGGTTGTAAATAAAGAGTTTTGTCTGTCTGTCTGTCTGTCTGTATACCTCCTCCGGTGGTTCGTCGGTCAATAAAACAAAGTCGCTTTCCGCTGTCTGTCCCCATGTATGCTTATATCTTTAAAACTACGCAACGGATTTTGATGCAGTTTGTTTTAATAGATAGAATAATTCAAGAGAAATGTTTATTTGTTATAATACACCTGTGCGAAGCCGGGGCGCATCGCTAGAACGCAAATATTATGCACGGATCGATGTAACATTTTTCACATTATTGTTGATTTATCAAAAATGGCTGAGCCAATTTCAATAAAATTTAAATGAATCAATTTCAAAGTATACTCTTTTCAATAAAAAAATAATTATTGAAATCGGACTACTATGAAAAAAGTTATGCGTGGTTATACATAGAAAAATATATATTTACGCGTCGAATTGTATCCCTCCTCCGGTGGTTCGTCGATCAAAAAGCGTCAGCAACTTGTGATAGCGCCCAGGAACACTCTAGATGCAAGTCGCTTCCAACTGGTCTTAGTAAAATAACTTTAGAGGAGGTATATATATGCCCAGCTTCAGGCTATATACTTAAGGCTAATAAGATTATGAATTATATAATAATCATCGATTTACCTAAAATCAACTTTGTCTCCAGTAGTTACCACCGTAAGGGTAAATGTTTCGACAAAGTGTCAATGATCTCGAGACGCTGTCCGGCGCTAGGTGGCGCTGCGAGCGGACGCAGGAATAAACACGCCCTTGTTATAGGAGCGCTGACTTGCTGCTTCACCGCCTACTTTACATGGCACGACTTTACTTTCAGAAAACTACCAACAGGGTTGCAGACTTCCTAAGTAAACTTGGCACGAAAAAAATTTGTCAAACGTTTCGCCTTAAAATATTATCCTGTTAAATCGTACGTTATAAGGACCCATATAAACCAATGTATTAAAATGCCACGTCAGGCGCCGCGCGCTATCTCTTTCAACTGGATAAAACTGTTTTCACTGTAGAAAATAATTTTTAGTATTATTTTATTCACACGTGTGTTGAAAAACGTCGTATGCTCCTCATGTGTATTGATGATTACCGTCCTCGGTTCTCTTACCCTCGCCCACGGCTCGGATCTCTATGGCGCCAGCGGTAATAACCAACATTACACACTTGTAACATAATGTACTATTATGTGCTCTTTTGAATTGTATATTGTAAGGACTCCCTCAAGCCAACGTGTAAAAGTCTGCGTAAAGCTCCACCTAAGTCTGCGTAATGATTTATATTTAACTTGAGTGCGGCAACTTTTAAACTCTCAATGCACTAAACAGCGATAAAATTCATTTTAAATATTCTTAAACAAATCGCCTAAATTTTTTTTTTTAAACAATTAAACAAACAATTTAAACAAACAATTTTTATTTCGGTTCACAATAAACTTTTAAATTACAGTATAATGAGAATTCCTTTTAGGCAAAGGTTTGCCTGTATCAGAAATCCCCGCTCTTCCAAAATATAGAACATCGAAATAATTAATTTAGTGCATGTATGCGTGTGTGAGTGTATATATACATGTATTTATATATATGTATATATATATATATCTATATGTGTGTATAAAATATTATTTCCTAAGTCATACATTAAAAAAAAATCAGCCAACGTATAAAAATGCAACGCCAGGCACCGCGCTGTCTCTGACTATTAAATTGAAATGGATGACTTTGAAAACTTCACGATATAATCTACAGATCTAACTGGAAAAAACAATAATACTTACAAATAATCTCGATTGTTCAGAAACACAATTTAAAAAAATGTAACGAATAAAATGCCACTTTCGGTGCAGATTTCCGCGTTTGATCTATAGACTTCTAAGTGGCATGTTTATTTTGTTATAGCTAGAGAATGATTCAGATCAAAATGATCGCAATGTAATATCAGTCAATTTAATTAAGCTAATCTCAGATATTCGAAAATAAGCCCCTTGAATAGAAACGATTCTTCTAAATCTTCACTGACTTCTTGCTAATAACGACTTGTCAATAATGCTAAGTCGAGTAATTCTTACATCACTTTGAGCTACACAACAGTAATCAGATAATATAGTCCAAAATACTACGATTGCTTTTTTTAAATCGTTCGTTGTAAAGATTCCTTCCAGCCAACGTGTAAAAATGCCACGTCAGACGCCGCGCGGTCTCTGACTTATTGCTATTAAATTGAACGCGACTTTTTGGAACCTCCTTCGGTTCGCGTCTGTGCAGATTTCCGCGTTTGATCTATGGACGCGGGGCTGGAGAGTGGCGGGTTTATGTTTTTACTATGAGGAACTGATCTTTTTAAAACTTATTTTCACGTACATGTATTAGGTGTATAAGTAAGTTCATATAGGCCGGGTGGCTAGCCCTAGTTTCAGAGTTTTGAAAGCCTCTGAAGCTCAGCTAAAGGGTCAAAATAAGCGCACATGCAGTTTAACGTGTCATCCGAGCCACGGTAGCGCTCACTTGTAAATGGCACTTATTTATGACAATTTTATTAATACTGGTCAAAATACAAAGTTCAATATATTATTGAAAAATCATCCATGTAGTGTTAACAGACAGTTGAAAGTACCGTCTATTGTTATAGGCCGAATCATACAAGTAACAAAATCAGCTGTTTCATACATTATGTCGATTTCGAGTCTCAATTTTGTATGAAACAGCTGATTTTTGGTCTCGAATTCTGAGTTGGACCCTTAGTAAAAGTTGTTCATAAGTTGGTCTTGATCACACTCTTTCGGATTAATACAGGGTAAGCAGATATTCATCTATTCGTATCCTACTAATATTATAAACGCGAAAGTTTGTGAGGATGGATGTATGGATGTTTGTTACTCTTTCACGCAAAAACTACTGAACGGATTGAGGTGAAACTTTGCAATAGTATAGTTTATATATCACAATAGCATATAGGCTATAAATTATAATGATATATTGCGTATGTGGGCAAAGCCGCGGGTAAAAACTAGTAATAAATATCTCTTTATTTTATATTTTCCTCATTATCTCAACACCTGTTTGTCGCAAACGACTTAGCAAATAATCGGTTTGTTAAAATAATGGTTTATTGGGAATATTATTGGTTTAGTAATGGTATCCCCAATATTGTATAGTCTGTAGATAGTTATAAGAAAATCGACTATCTCTGTCCCCCGTGATGTTCTCTCTCTCTCTGTGATGGCCGCCAAGTTGGCAAGTAATAATCTCGCATCTCCTGTATTATAATAATTTGTAAAAACTAATTATAACTTCCTGAATATACTTATCAGTGGAATACAGTCGTATTGTTTTTAATCTCTACAATCATCAAGCCTTGACTCCTTCTACAAGACGCTTAATTATTGCTGACCGCGCTTTGCAAGCATGGAAGTTATTTAATACACTAACCTCCAGAGGTTATGGGCCCAGATATTTGTAAAAGGGTCTAGGTCAAAGTGAAAAACAGACAGAAAAGAAAGGCAATATGAGTTTTGGTGGTGAAGCTGTACATAATGTTCAAACTCCATATTCAGGCGGAGACAGCCGCCATTACGTGTTCGAGAAATTAGACGGCGTGGCTAATTTCCATTTATGGAAATTTCAGATGAAGAATGCCCTGATTCTAGAAGATTTGTGGCAGTCTGTTGATACTACGGATTCGATTGATCCATCCCGGGACAGGCGAGCGCTCGCACGAATTTGTTTATCAATTAAACCATCATGTATCCAGTACGTGAGAAATGCCGCGACCGCTCATGAAGCATGGAATAAATTGATCTCAACATTTGAGGATAAAGGTTTTTGTCGTCGAGTTATACTTTTACGGCAGTTACATCGTGCTTCTTATACCGATTACAACAACATGGAGGCGTATATTGAACACATTATGACGTTGGTGCAGCAACTGACCGATATTGGAAGATTACTGGAAGATGCTGAGGTTGCCGAGTTGATACTATCGGGTTTACCACAAGATTATGATGTGGTGGTATCGAGTCTAGAAGCTGTTGCAATATCCGGGAGTGTCAGTAGCGAGATCGTAAGGATGAGACTTCTTCAAGAAGAGCACAGAAGAAAACGTGAACGTGAACCAGTTGGTGAATTAGCTCTCTTGTCAAAATATAAGAAGAAAATATCATGTCATTTTTGTAAGAAGACAGGACACATCAAATCCAAATGCTACAAGTATAAAAGACACTTAGAGTCAAATAATAAGCAAGATATGGCTTTACTGACTGAAGCGACAAGCAGAAATTTTGAAGACTCAACCTGGTTGCTTGATAGTGGGGCGAGCGCACACATGTGCAATAATATGCAGTGGTATTGTAATTTCAAGAGTTTTACGAAGACAGTTTGCACCGCAGATGGGAATTCCATGTTAAGTCTAGGTATTGGTGATGTGAACATTTGTATAGGAAATAAAACACAACTTATTAATGATGTTATGTTCGTACCAACTCTCTCAACCAATTTAATCAGTGTCAGTAAATTAAGTGAGAAGGGTTTATCAATAAACTTTAAAGAAAATAAGTGTTACGTTTCCAAGGGTTGTTCATTGTTAGTTACTGCTACTAGACAAGGCGGAATTTATGTATTGGACAAGGTGTGTGGTGTTTTTGTTTCTGATTCACAGGTGAATTCAGATGTAGCCATGAATGTTGACATGGAAGCTGTGTCGAAGCTACAGAGTTTGCCAGACACTGAGGCGACCATGTGTTCATCGGAGCGATGGCACAGAAGGCTGGGACATTTGAGTTATAAAGGGGTAAGTGTTCTCCGTAAGCTAGTTTCAGGTATGGATCACTTGACTCAGTATGACGCAACCATTCCTAAATGTGTGTCATGCGTTGAGGGGAAGCAGGCTGTCAAGAAGTTTCCTAGGGGTGAAGCCAAGCGTGCTGAACAGCTGTTGGAGCTTATCCATTCCGATGTTGCGGGTCCCATGCCAGTGAGTAGTCTGGGTGGTTCCAGGTACTTAGTCACGTTCACCGATGATTTTTCGAGGAAAACATTTGGTTATTTAATCACACGTAAGTCTGAAGTTTTGTCCAAGTTTAAGTGCTTTAAGGCAACTGTCGAGAAACAAACTGGTTGTTTTGTTAAATGTCTGCGAACCGATAGAGGTGGAGAATATTGTAATGCTGAGTTCTCCAAGTATTTAGAAGGTGAGGGTATTGTTCATCAGACCACCTGCCCATACAGTCCTTCCCAGAATGGTGTCTCAGAAAGGCTGAACCGAACTCTTTTTGAGAAAGCTCGCTGCATGCTTCGTGAAGCACAACTTCCTAAGGAATATTGGGGTGAGGCGATATCTACCGCTATATATCTGAAAAACCGAAGCCCTACAGCAGCTTTAGAAGGTAAGGTACCTGAAGAAGTTTGGACAGGCCGTAAAGTAGATGTTAGTCATCTCCGTGTTTTTGGTTGTATGGCTATGACATTAATTCCAAGTATGAGGCGTGACAAGCTTGATTCGAAATCTAAGCGTTGTATTTTTGTGGGGTATGGTGAACATACAAAAGGATATAGGTTAATTGATCCTTCTAATCCAAGGCAGATCATTTATTCTAGAACCGTGTCATTCTTTGAGAATCAGTTTGTTGACCACTGCATAGAGAGCAATATTAAGACACAAAAAGTATGTAATGATACTATTTCTGAAATTGGCATGCAAAGCCACCAATTTCAAGGTACTAGTGATATGCATAAAATGCCTAGTAATGTTAATAATAATGATGATGTTTGTCAGGTGCAAATGCACAATGAAGTTTTAAGGAATTCTGACAATACAATAGAGGAAAATAACTGTGATATTAATAATAGTAATAATGCAATTGAATCCAATGTGAATGTGATGAATGATAATAATAATTCAAATGATAATTTATATTTATCTCCCGTTTCAGGAGAGTCCTCGTTCCAAAGCGCTGAGTGGCTCGACAGTAGCGACAGTGGAGATGGCAGAGTGCCATGTGATACTTCCATGAACGAAACAGTCGTTCGAGGGGAAGGTTCTACACAACAGGTTCCTAGTAGTGTTAGCGAGCGACCTGTTCGTTCTACTAGAAACAATAAACCAGTAAGGTATGTAGATTATGATCTATCTGATTCATCAGACATTTCTCTCTTGGTCAATTTTCATAATGAACCACAAACCTATGAGGAAGCATTAGCAAGCCCTGATAAAGAAAAATGGCTAGCTGCTATGCAGGATGAATTTAATTCACTTATGAAAAATAATGTTTGGCAATTAGTGGACAGACCGAGTGGTTGTAACATAGTAAGTTGCAAATGGGTTTATAAACTAAAGTCTGATGATTCAGGTGATTACCCAATATATAAAGCCCGTCTAGTTGCAAGGGGGTTCAGTCAAAAACCTGGGGTAGATTATATGGATACCTTCTCACCTGTTGTACGACACTCTTCACTTAGAATTTTATTTTGTATAGCTAATGAGCTTGACATGGATATAGAACATATAGATATAAATACAGCTTTTTTAAATTCCAAACTTGATGAATGTATTTATATGGAACAGCCTTTAGGATTTTCAAATGATAGGACAAAAGTTTGTTTGTTGAATAAAAGTTTGTATGGTCTCAAACAAGCAGGCAGGCTGTGGAATAATAATGTTCATGTTCTATTGACTAACAACGGTTACATTCAAAGCAAGTGTGAACCATGTGTTTATTTTAAAAATATTGACAATAAGTTGACTTTAGTGGCTGTTTATGTCGATGACTTCTATGTTGTAACATGTTGTAATGATGAAAAAGTTAAATTGTATAAATTGTTACAATCGGAATTCAGTTGTAAAAGTTTAGGTACTCTTAAGAATTGTTTGGGTATTAAAATACATAGAGATAAGACCCGTGGTACCTTAATGTTTGACCAATCTGAATATATAAGGAAGTTGTTGGAACGTTTTGGTATGACTAATTGCAAAAGTGTTTCTACACCTATGGTTGTAAACAAATTGGACAAGGCCACAGATGATGACACTCTGTCAGACAGTACTTATCCATATAGGGAATTGATAGGGTGCTTAATGTATTTGGCCGTATGTTCCAGACCTGACATTATGTATGCTCTTAGTCATTTAAGTCAGTTTAACACAGCTTTCAAGCGACATCATTGGTTGGCTGCAAAACGGATTTTGAGGTACTTGAGTGGTACAATTAATAAAAGACTTGTTTTTGAAAAATCCGGCAATTTTGATATAACTGTTTATGCTGATGCAGATTTTGCCAATAATGTCGTTGATAGAAGGTCGTATAGTGGCTTTGTTGTAAAAATCGGTGACTCTACTGTATGTTGGGAGTCACGCAAGCAACGCTGTGTCAGTCTTTCAACGACTGAAAGCGAGTACTTGGCCTTAGCGGATTCTTGTAAGGAAATATGTTTTGTTAGAAATTTTTTGTATGAAATTTTTAAGAAACAATTAAATTGTAGAATCTATAGCGATAATCAAAGTGCTCTTAGGTTGCTTGAGACAAAAGAATATTGTCATAAAAAGACAAAGCATATTGACTTACGCTACCATTTTGTAAAAGATATTGTTAAGGAAAAGAATGTAGTAATTGATTATTTACCTACTGAAAGAATGGTGGCTGATATTTTTACGAAACCTCTATCTAGCTGTAAGCATAATGTTTTCATTGCTGACTTAGGTTTAAGAAATGTGTAATAAATAGACGTTCCAAATTCTTGAGATGTTGCATGTATTGTAAGCCATCAATATTTGTAATGTAGAGTCACTAATGTATTTCTGTGACAGAGATAGTGTTGTGTTACTTTAATTAACATGTAACTTGTTGTCATAATGGAGGCATGCTAGACATGAAGTAGGAACAATGTAGTTTTGTTAAGTTAACTTGAATTGTTAATTGTTTACACATATGATTTGTGTATGTTGTTCTACATTGTTGAAAGTTTTTCATGTTACGCATGAGGGGAAGTGTTAAAATAATGGTTTATTGGGAATATTATTGGTTTAGTAATGGTATCCCCAATATTGTATAGTCTGTAGATAGTTATAAGAAAATCGACTATCTCTGTCCCCCGTGATGTTCTCTCTCTCTCTGTGATGGCCGCCAAGTTGGCAAGTAATAATCTCGCATCTCCTGTATTATAATAATTTGTAAAAACTAATTATAACTTCCTGAATATACTTATCAGTGGAATACAGTCGTATTGTTTTTAATCTCTACAATCATCAAGCCTTGACTCCTTCTACAAGACGCTTAATTATTGCTGACCGCGCTTTGCAAGCATGGAAGTTATTTAATACACTAACCTCCAGACGGTTTTCTGTCAATAGTACCATTGATTAGTTCCATTGATGGTACTACTGACGTATGTATACTTTGCTAGTACCATCAAGGTACTAGCGACAATCTCCTATAGTCATTGGACAACATGATGTTTAACAACAAAAAAACTAAGTAATAAGTATGCCCCTTTAGTTTACTTATGAAACCGAAACTAAACCGATCGATCCACTTGTTTACTCCATCCCAAAAATGACGGATAGCCTTAAAAGAAACATCGCCAATTGAAGGTACTCCGATATTGTTAGCTTAAGGCCCGCGGACTCTACTAAAGCGGGGCAAAAATGGCTGAAGCGAGGGAAAATGTTAAGCCGATTGCGCTACATTTATTTAGCGAAGAACAAAAGACAAACTTTACACGGTTACGAGTATATTCTATTTCTTACCGAACATACATTGCTTTTATTACAAGTTTTTATTTTCTTTCACCTGCCCAGTTGCCTGTCTGTCGGTCTGTAATCAAATCTTGCAAGTTAAATTTGATCCACTTCCCGGTTACCGATTGAGCTGAAATTTTGCATACATGTGTAAATCGCGTGACAATGCAATGTTATGATAAAATGGTGCTGATCTGATAATGGAACTGAAAGGTGGCCAAAGGAAATTTGCCATTAAACGACTCAACCTCATCGAGTTAGGGCTCATTTGAATTGTCTTGACAAGTAGTTTATCTATGAATGGTAACCAGGGTCTGATGGTGGAGCTGAAAGGTGGTCTTAGTAACTCTGTATCGTTATACAACGTAAACGACGCAAGCCCATCGAGTTTCGCCTCGTTTGATTCGTCCTGGCAAGTACATGTTCAGTAAAAGCTTGATTAAAAAAAAGTTTTTTTTTTAATTATTCTCGTTTAACTATTGTAAATTATCTTTTGCACGCGATTTCGTCGGCGTGTCATTTTGAATTTTGTACTAAACTATATCCAAGAAAAAAACTAGTCGGTCTATCTCTTTATTGCTCCATGAAAGATACCAAAGTTATGAGCATATTGGTAACGCTCCAATCCAATTTGGTGGAATCCAAGCCTAGCTCCCATCTCTTTGAGGGAATTCATAAAAATGTTTAGTTTTACGAGCAGTAAAATGGTTCGGGTTTATTGGTGTTTAGATGTTTACCTTCTTGGATTTACTTGCGCTTATCTTAGCTTACTCATTTTGGGGAACGAATTTTCTGGTCCAAGGTGTAAGTAGCTAGTATACCTCATGTTTACAAGTGTGCACTGAAGAAGAAAAGTTTTTTTTACCCGATTGCCAATTATTTTTGGAAGGGTATTGTAATTTGCAATTATTTTGCATAATTGTTTTCTGTACTATTACTATTAAAGGAAAAAGTCCATTCATTTAAGAAGTCTATTGATAATCAATCCATCCAACCATTGATATCGACGAAATGTAAAAAAATAACTACTTTTTGCAATTTCGAGGTTGATCCAGGTGTAAATATTTCTCGTCTTTAAGTACTAAAGTTTTCTTCTGAGGGCTACCATAGCTCGGATGACAGGTTATAGTGGAACTCCCGCAAGTTATAAACGTTTAAAGTCTTTCATAACTCTGACACACAGATAAAGTATTACCAAACAATTTACAAGTTTTACAATCCCTATGACGTAATAATTATTCCATTATGGCCTCTCAAATTTCATGAATAATTATTAACTATCAGTAAATACATACTCCAATCAATTATTGAAACAAGATAATGCGGTTTAAACTAATGTAGTGGTTACATAATTATGTAATGTATCGTGCAGGGCAAGCGAACCTGAAACCCAATTAAGTACCCTTAAGGGCATTACTCGCAGCCTTAATATAAATCAGTTTACATTAAGGTGAGGAATTGCAAAATCATTATTATCAAGCCGTAGAATATTCACTGTTGGACACAGTTCCTCCCACAGATTCATAATAAAACAAGAAACAACAAAAAATAAGCGGCTTGTATCCAGCAAATATCTGTTTTCTTAATTTGATCGTCAGTCCGCCTCCTCTGTGTATGACCTGTTTATACGCTTTATTCTTCTACCAGCCTTTTTTTAACAGTCCACTGCAGGACCCACGAAGGGTGATTGGGCCATATCCACCACGCTGGCCCAGTGCGGGTTGGTGGATTGACATACGCCATCGAATTTCTTCTACGGACGTACATATGCAGGTTGCCTCACGATGTTTTCCTTCACCGAAAAGCCCGTGGTGTGAAATTCCGTACATATATTCCAAGGAATTCATTGGTACGGGATCGGGATTTGAACTCACGACCTCACAATTGTAAGGCGGGTGTCATTACCACTAGACTACCACGGCGTTATTATAAATAATAATCTAAAAATACGAAACAAAATTAGGAATTATAGTATATTTTTATTAACATGTTTTTTAAAAGAAATTGATACAGGTAATTTATAGAATTAAATAAAAATTAGAGCATTTTTGTTGTACAAAAATTTGATGCTTTTTAAAAGCATACTCTTAGCTAAATAAAACAGAAAATTTGAAATAAGGCCCGATTAAAACTACAGGATCACGTTAAATTCAAGTTGAATACAACAGGTCCTATGAGTCAGAGAGGCCTATGTCCAGCAGTGGACATTCAACTGTCGGTATTATAATGTTGAAAATCTGCTTTTGAAGTGTCAGAGCATAAAACTAAATCAATGTTTACCACTTAAGTACCCTTCAACACCACTAATTGTCTTACTATTAAAGTACATATTATTCTACAATGATAACTATAGTGTTGTCTAGTATAATTATTCGAAACCAGAGAGGTATTTAGAGAAACTTTCTCTTTACTCGGCGCGCGAGGTTGTAACCTCGCGCGCGCGCGTAAATGTGTACATTTATGTAACAAAAAATATCCGCCGTAAACTCAGACCAAATAAAAAAATAAAGACAGAATGTTGTGAACAAACAAGTGAGGCCGACCAAAACTACGCCTCGCCGTGTACAGACAATTACACACACATCTATCGTACAAGAAAACTACGCCTTGGCTTGACAGTCGAACTATGGCGGCGCAAAAGCGACGCACTCACACACACACACACTTTATAAAAAACCGGCCTCACTTGACTGTTCAACGACGACGACTCTTGATTTTTTTATTTGCTCAGAGGCCGTAAAATGTGTATTTACGAAACATTGATGACTGAATGCAGTGTTGTGAGATGACATATCCTACTAATATTATAAACGCAAAAGTTTGTGAGGATGGATGGATGGATGTTTGTTACTCTTTCACGCAAAAACTACTGAACGGATTGAGATGAAACTTTGCAATAATATAGATTATATATCAGAAAAACACATAGGCTATAAATTATAATGATATTGCGTCAAAAATCAGAATATCATGCGGGTGAAGCCGCGGGTAAAAACTAGTTGTTAAATATTTGATAAGCAAGTGAAAAAAAACAAGAAAACCAAAAACAATATTCCAATCCAACGTCTGCAACCCTTAACATTAAATAGTGGTTAATAATATAGACAATAGACAGTTCTTTATTAAGACAATAAAATTAAACAAAACCACAAAGCAAACAACACAGCAAAACATACTAAATAAACAGCATAAACAATTAATCTTAAACAATTTACAATGTCATCCTAATTACTTAATTTTATTTTTGTCTCAACCCGGTCCCACCTCAGCATATGCTGGTTGTGGGCAAACCAGCGCTGGTCTTCCGGCTGGACCGGCAGGTGACGTCTCATGCGAATATTAAAAAAAAAACAATATGATTATTGTTGGAGCAATATGTTAGATACACGATATGAAACGGTTACTAAGACGATATAAATAAATGTACTCTGTAAGTAATAATTGTGTAGTTAATATAATAAATTATGATCATTATGAAATTATGTCTCCGCTAGACATGTCCCGTCTCACGATCTGTGGTAGAGACTACATAATTATGCCCTAGTCTATGGCATTGGCTCTACGAAGATGATATCCATTCATTAATTATGTACGGATGTTAATGGTATCACTTGTGTTAATCTCGACGGACCGTATGCTCTACACCGACCTTAACTATTTAAGATGGAGTTTGCTCGTGACGATTCTTAATTAAGTTTTTCTCTATTTCTGCTGCCGTTAGGAAAAAATCTTGCATCTAAAGTTGCAACTTGATGATATTTTCGTGACTTTCGTCAGAGATAATATGTCAATATAAAAATCAATTCCGTTTAATTTTATTCGCGTTTGACAACCGAGCTTTAAAAGGTGCTTAGACTAGGTTCTTCAAAGATAAGCAAATTGATAAAAAAAAATCAGTCATAAAAAAATTTCGAACGTCAAACTTCATGGATTTTTTTTAACTTTTACCAAATATTTTATAAATCACAAATTATAAATCCTAAATATTGTATTTACAGGATCATTGTACTCAAATTCGTATGACTTACATTTTCAATGGATTTCAATTTTATGGAAAAAATAACATTCTCAAACATGCTTGGAAGGAGCATTATTTTGACAACGTATTTCGAGATAAATCGAAATTGCTGTACTGGCCAAATACATGCGAGCAGCGGACGGCAAAAGTTGTATGAAAATTCATACATGTCGTGTTTGCGGCCAGATAAATTACGTACTATGTAAACTCATAAATGTAGTCAAGGTCTTGTAATTTAGCAATAAAACGACCTTTTAGTCCGAAACATGACCAAGGAGGTAAGTAATTGAAGGTTTTATTTAAATTTCGAGCTGACTTGAAACATTTTGGCGTGTGTTAAATGATTTTCCTTCGTTATTCGTCATTAATTTTGAAAATTATTTTGGTATGTAAATATCAATATAATTTTAAAATTTGGCCGGGAGCTCATCTTGTTTTCAAAAGTCTTTCTGAGCGTCTGGTGGATGCGACGCGTGACCAAAATGCTGGTGTTTATTTGGCTCAACGTATAATCATTGCCATTCAGCGTGGCAATGCTGCCAGCATGCTGGGCAAGCTGCCAACTGGCAGTGGGCTTGAGTATTTGGATTATCTTTAGACCTTCAATACTTCAGGGTCTATGGATGATCCAATTGCTTGTCATGTAGTAGTTAGCGAAGTTTTAGATTGTGTCTTGTATTTAGTGGTAGTTAAAAAGGCACATGCCCATCAAAAAAATAAACAAAAAAAAAATAAAATTACAGCTAGAAAATTATAGCCGAGCTAATTTTATATGGGGCTACTAATGTTAACTTCAACTATGTATCCAGAACATGTACAATTTAACGTGTAATCCAAAACGGATTTTATCAGTTAAATATTTATTCAAATGGTATGAAAACTGTTTATTCTGGCACAAAGCCGTTGATTAATAGTTAGATTCTGGCCATTAATTACTAAGTTTAGGGTGAAACATCTAAATAAAGTAGTGATTTATTCCTAAAGCTACCTTTTTCACTATTTTCTGCAAAATTACTGATCCACGATTAATTCATCTTTTCACAGACAAATCTATAAAAGGTGTAGTGGCGTGATGTAGGTACGTACTTCGTGAAACAATTTCTGTAATTTATTCCAAAACAATTGGAGACTATCTGAGGTGAATGTTTTAGACATATTGTTTTTGAATTTATTTATTTGTATAATATACAGATACAGAGCATTCTTAACAGCTAAGCACATAATTATCCTGTTATAAAGTAGGACGTAGCAAGTAGAGTTACTTGCTACGCCCAGTGGTAATAAAGTAAGTAAAATTCAAACTGTAGAGGCCCTACTTAGCCATGTTAAAGGCCTTCAGGTGGCTTAAGAACTCTGGATACCAGGGCTAGCCTATGCAAACTTGTAACACTTAAATCTTGAAATGGAATCAGCTGTTGCATACACAATGTTCATCGACTCTCGACAAAATGTATGGTACAGCTGTATTTTTTTTTTCAAAAGAAAGTGTCTCATATTTTTGATTACAATAACATTATAGGATTTGTCAGTTGTCTATAGAAACACCCTCAAACAATAAGTACAAAAATATCGTGTCAAACAAACGCAACAAAAAAAGAGCTCAGAATTTCAGCAACAACAATAATTAAGCGTTTTCTACAACATCATTCAAAGATTCTAGGTCATTAGGCAAAGGAAAACGGTCATTAAGCCGACGGCATAGAGTTGATTAATCGCTGCCGAAGCGAGGCCGCGGGGTGGTCATAAATAAAAATAAAATACTGCCTGTCGATGTTATTCGGTATCTTTAGCTTTAATTCTGGAGGAAAACGCCGTAAAAAGGTTTGTGAGAGGTTCTGAAAGGTATTCGCACATCGTATTTTGCCGACTAAAGACTAATTTGACTTGTGTTGAGTTTTATTGACTTAACTTTAGTATCAAGGGCGGAACCATTTTTTTTCTAGGATGAGTACAAGGGGCAATCAAGAATATAATGTGTAAAATAATTATAAGGATTACAAAGAGTAGGTATGTCTTTAGATAGTAACCGAGTAAGAATACAACATTCGCGTGGGCAAGATACAACACAATTTCTAACACCATAATGAATTTTCGCCAAATATTTTTCAACTAATTTCATACGATCGACCTCAAGCCGTAAACAGCAAGCGAACGTAGCAATTTTGCAATTCCATTTCTTTAAATTGGTCCCATGAATTTTTTTTCAAAAAATTATTTGAAATGAAGTTTATAGGTTACCGTACAAAACTTTGAAATTATGAGGAAAAATAAAGTAGGTTTGCATAGAAACTTATATGATCATTTCATTTATTGTTGTTGTTTATGAGCCTGTATTGTCCCATTGTTGGGCAAAGGCCTCCTCTCGAGATTTCCAGTTTCGTCGGTCTTGTGCCATTTAGTAGGGGGAGACCCCCTACTAGATGGCCACTGTCTCAAATTAGAGATGTAGCTTTCACAGCCGCTAAACTGAAGTGGCAGTGGGCCGGGCACGTCAGCCGCATGTCAGTAGATCTCTGGGCAAAAATCACCCTCAAATTTCATTTATCACAAAAAAAATATTCAAAAGTCCCATTGTCGACAATTCCTTCAAAAGAAATAAATTATTTTTATGGGAGTATCTTACGATAAAAATACTCAAATTGGCCCACAAGCAACAGAAATGTGAGGTAAGATCGGTATAAAAAAACACATTGATCATCCCAATGAATTAAGAATTAATTTTGGAAAATGTTTAATGTAATAAATCTCAACACTTATTATTAAGTTAAAATAATCAACACGATACTTACACAAAACATCAAGTCAAAATTAAGTTGATACGGTGTGCGCGCTCCACAAAACTGGGATAAATATCGGCCGCTTTTAGAGTGGCTAATTGGAATATTATGATGATGAAGACATTTCGCCAACAGGCCATATTTCACTTTGATGATGAATCGCCTAACCAGAGCCATATTTTCAAGCGTATAAAAGCCGTTTTCTTGCTTGCTAAAAATAGTTTTCGAATAATTATCTATGAAAGCTTTTCTATACGCTATTCATCTTATTATTACAAGTTATGATTATACCGGATTACGGTTAAGTTCCGCTTAACCAATAAAAGGTGACTAGGTGTACAGGAACAGGACTAGGTGAACAACTTCTACTATGAGACCAGCCCTGAAATCGCGAAATATGTTTTTTTTTATTACGTATAGGTTTGCGTTTGACTACATATTGCCTGATGTTGAGCAGATATGCGGTCTAAGGTGTAGCACGCTTACCTAAAAGATACCTATTCACTCAGGATTTGAAGACACCCACATTGCACTTAAGCGGGAAGACAGATCCAGGCAAAGCGTTCCACATTCTGGCTGTTCGTATGAGGAATGAGGATTCGAAACGCTTAGTTCTAACGCGCGGAATGTCCACCATAAAAGGATGGCGCTTTGGTCGCGTCTGTCTATCCGTACGATAGAAGAAAGGGGCAGGTGGGACCAGATTGTGCAACTCCAGAGCACACTCTCCGAAGTGTATCCGATTACAGGCCGACAAACACGCTACCTTTCGTCGATGCTCGAGACTTTGCAGCTGCGGCTTAGTCAAGGTGTCGTTGTCAATTTGCTTCCTGGCTCACCACTCAATCGACTCCAGAGCCTCCAGTTGATATTTAATTTGGCAGAGCCATCACAAAAGTGAAAGCAGTATTCTATGCAAGACCTGACTTGTGCTTTATAAAGACTATACCAGTATATATTACCAGTATATATTACCAGTATATGTTCCAGTTTATTATTATTGTAATAAACATATTTATTTCTCTCACTCTATTTATTTCTCTTCTTAATTAGGATTAGGATCTCTTAAACCAGCGTTAAGTTCCCTTAAAAAACTACCTCTTTTCATTTGTTTCTCTCACTCCTTGTATTTTGCGGGTAGGTTCGTAAGTGAAGTACCCGCATTTCGCCGCCAATTAGCCGGACGAAGCAGCGCGCGGCGAGCACCAGCGATGCCTGAATTATTAATTTCAATTTTTCCGAGCGAACTTGGCAACTCCTATTACGTACCGAGTTACTTCGGGAATTTCGCAGTGGTTCGTACTCTTGCTCAAAGAAAGGAGGAGGCACTATTTTTATCAGTATGTATTTTTTTGTGTTTGTTCATCGATATTTTCGCCAATTTTGAACCGATTTATAAAAAAAATAGTTTGGAAGAGTATACTTTCAAGATGGTCCCATTTAAATTTTATCGAAATCGGCTGAGCCATTTTTGATAATTCAACAATAACACAGACCTTCAAGGGTCTTTGGATGATCCAGTTGCTTTTTATGTAGTAGCAGTGTACGAGTAGGTAGTTTTAGCATTTAAAGTTTTGTATCTTGTTGTAATTAATAAAGGCACTTTTTCCCGATTTAAAACGATAATGTACACGGATGTCACATCGATTTCGTGCAAACTATTCGAATTCTGTACACAAAGGAAGTAGGCGTTGCCATTATATGCGAAAAATAATTAAATAAATAAATATTTGGGGACATCTTACACACTGTATCTGACCCCAAACTGAGCAAAGCTTGTGATATTGCTGCCAGAGACTGATATACTACGTATACATATTTTTAAATACATACTTATATAGATAGTACCTAAATAACACCCAGACATAGAGCAAACACCAATGTTCATCACAAAAATGATTATCTTGGGTGGGGATCGAACCCACGCCTCATTGACCCAGGAGTCAGAGTTACTAACCACTGAGCCACCGAGGCAGTCCGAGGCAATCATTTATTATTTGATTCAATTTGTTTTATATTTCTCGAATTTTTGCAGGTCCTTTGAGCCACATCATGAATTTATCTCTCACACAAGGCCTGTTTCCAGAGCGCTTAAAGTTATGTATTGTGAACAGTCTGCCGGCTTTCTTATTTCCTGAGAATGAGAGATGTTATCTTTTCAAAATCAGAGTGAATTAGTATCTTCTAAGTCTTCTTACTTCTAAGTCTAAGGACTTATTCGCGTTAAGAAAATAACTGACGTTTTCCAATCTCCAGTATGAAAGTTCCCAGTTACCTATCCTACTTCCTTAGGGAATATTAACTCCAGCTGATGAACTAATAGGACAGTTTTTTGGCGAACACCAGGGCTCGCCCTCTCGGCTACATCGGTAGCAGTGTTGGGCGATTTATAGCGGGCATGCACTTAATGACCAGTGCGTGGAGAGCTTCTGTAATTTCCACGTACATTTTTGTGTCACGCACAGTAAGTCTTTTCTTCTAGTTTAAATTCTTACTAATTTTATAAATTCGAAAGTGTATTTGTTTTTTTTTTTCGATTCCTTTAGTTCTACGATTGTCTTCTGATATTCGATGGCACAAAGAAACTCCGTGTCTAGTCTTTTCTATCTTCTTCTATCTTTATACATATAAAAATTTCGTGTCACGTTGTTTGTCCGTGATGAACTCATCAACTACTGAACCGACTTTAACAAAATTTTGTACACTATGTGCAGTTTGATTTAACTTAAGAGATAGAATAGTTTATTTGTCTCAATTTATAATCGCAATTTTTTATTGATGATATTTTATTATATTTATACAAAAACAACGTTTAGCGGGTCAGCTAGTAGCTCAATAAAACACTTGGAGTTTATTAATAAGGCATAGAAAGAGACAACGTTTCGTTTTGTGGTATCTCGAATAATCTCGATATTTCGGCACAGGACCAAGATAGCAATCCCACCTGATTTAACCGCTGCGATAGTACTAAAATAAACTTTTTATTGTAAAGGATTTATCAGTAATTCATTAAGTTTTCAGGCGCGGCTCAGCGTCCACTAACTTTGACAATTAAACAAACTTTCAACAAAGAACTAGGAGAAAAAAGAAATAATTACTTTCTTTAATGACCGACGCGCTCAAGGCAACCTACTACCTAGTGAATACTGGGCTGGACCACAGTAAATGTTGAAATTAGTAGGATAACTCGGATCAACCTCTATCTATTTGCCGTAGGGCGTCCACCGCTGGACATCAGCCTCTCCCGTGGATTTCCAGTAAGGCCGGTTGGAAGCGGCCTGCATCCAGCGCGTTCCAGCGATCTTTTTATAAACAGATAAGCATCAGTGGACGTCCTACGCGGCGCTTGCTGGTCCGTGGTCTCCATTCGAGAACTTTGCAGCCCCATCGGCCATCCGTTCTTCGAACTATGCGCCCTGCCCACGGCCAATTTAATTTGCTAATCCGCTGGGCTATGTCGGTAACTTTATATCCTCTGCGGATCTCCTAATTTCTGATTCGATCCCGCAAAGACCATACTCAGATTGTATTATTGGGTAGCTTTCTTGAAATTGATATGCCAAAGTAGACCATTTTCACAAACTTTACGATAGCATCAGAATGCAGCTTTTAATCACTCAAAAAGGTTTGAGACAAAGGGGTGTGACACAGTGACTGAAAATATTTTTTCACATTCTCTTTAAAATTTACTCTACGGATCTTCTTAAGGTTTACTCTACCGAGAACTACGAGTATCTCCTGATATTGATATAATTACATTTTATCATTTGTAAATTTTTTAATGAAATAAAATTGTGGTTTTTTAATATACTTTATTGTGAGTTCAGTGTGCTGGAGTTTCCCCGAGGGATATCGTGATGCCGATGAAGAGGATCCCCAGTGCGCGCCGGCGCAACAAGATTCCTCTACCCGCCCTCGCCCCTGCACCGCAACCACTGTCATCGCGAGCGCTACGCGCTGCAGCCCGCAGTGCATTGCGAGATGCGAGACGGCTCCGTGCTAGTACTAGTGCTAGTACTCGACTTGAGAAAGATCGCCGAATGCAACTATAGTGTGAACTATAGTCGTATTAAATAACGACTATGAAAAATAAACATGAGTACAATCCCGTGATATAAAACATTGAAATTGTTGAAAAACTTTAGAAGCTGCATATTAAATACACATACAATCTACGATGCAGTGCACGCTGTCCCTCTGATTTCACCTACTTCAGATACAAACAGATACAAATCTTCGCGAGTGAGTGAACGATCTCTGTCGGTGCCTCAGTGACCTCGGATTTCGAGTGCTAATACCAAATTTTTTGCAGGTTTAACAGAATGAAAGCCTTCTGTTTTATTAACTGTGTCTCGTTGTTCAACGTAACAGTAATGTACAAAGTAAAAGTTGTATAAAAGAGCCGGCACAAGGGGCCAGCGAGCTGTAGCGTACGATATTCAAATTCGCACTCACTACGCGCAAATTGTTTAATAGGCCACGAGCTACGACCTCATTTTACTACTAGAGCGATCCCAATTTGAATAATGTTTGTGATTTACAATATAGTTGTTGCGATGAATGCTGCAGATGATCGATGGGCCGTGAAATTGAAAGCGCATACTGGTAACAGTTTGACCCGCAGTTTGGACCTACCTATAATCAAGACATTAGGAACATCAACGGAGATAAATTGAAATACCTACAAAGAGTTATCTTTGTGATAAGCATTTCAAAAATCTGAAGCGAACGCAGGATTTGAACCTGCCCCTTCGGATCACTAGCCCGACGCTCTAACCAACCGTGGAAAGCACTCAAAATAAAATCATAACATTGATTTAGCAGTGCGTCATCTCTCGTCAATCTTTAGAATTTCTAATAACTTCTAGTTGAATGATAACCTGTCTAATACGGGTATCACAGGTGGCGCCACCAACGCTATAAGTTGGTGTAATATAAGCACTTCAAGGATTTGACGCTTGCGCAGGAGGCGGGCTGGCTCAGTTGGTTAGAGCGTCGGGCTAGTGATCCGAAGGGGCAGGTTCAAATCCTACGTTCGCTTCAGATTTTTGAAATGCTTATCACAAAGATAAATCTTTGAGATAAAATCTAGTGCGGAAAGCACTCAAAATAAAATCATAACATTGATTTAGCAGTGCGTCATCTCTCGTCAATCTTTAGAAGTTCTAATAACTTCTAGTTGAGTGATAACCTGTCTAATACGGGTATCACAGGTGGCGCCACCAACGCTATAAGTTGGTGTAATATAAGCACTTCAAGGATTTGACGCTTGCGTAGGAGGCGGGCTGGCTCAGTTGGTTAGAGCGTCGAGCTAGTGATCCGAAGGGGCAGGTTCAAATCCTGCGTTCGCTTCAGATTTTTGAAATGCTTATCACAAAGATAACTCTTTGAGATAAAATCTAGTGTGAAAAGCACTCAAAATAAAATCCTAACATTGAAATACCTACCTTGATTTTTCTTTGTTGCTTGATTGACCATACCTATATCTTATTACAAGCTTTTATTTAACTTGTAATGGATGTACCTATGTATGTAAGTTTGGGTGCAATCTTGCAAGTTAAATTTGACCACCTTCCCGAAACTTTGCACGCATGTGTATAACGCTGTATTGCGTGACAATGCTCTAACATGGTACCATGCAGCTGATATGATATGGAGTTGGAAGGTGACCGTAGAAACTCCTGTACTAAACATCGTTTTACTTGTCTTGGCTAGCACTCTGCTGCTACAGGATATCCATGATCTCAAAAGCTTGTATTTTTAAAAAGTTATATTTTTATAATAGTTTATTTTGGCAATCATAATATCTAGCGTTGATTTTGGTTAATATTTTTTTATTACATCTCGGGGACAACTGTCCCTGATTTGCAGCTGTACTCTACGTCATCAAACATTGTATTCTGTGGCACATACAACCACAGTAAAACTGCCCACTAGCTCCGGAACTATTGTATAACATGTGAACTTTGAAAATTAGTTTTTTGAGCAGCCTTTTTATTATTCTCAATTCAAAGTCTATTCTCAAATGTTTGAAAAAGCTGGTTTTCACTGTGTTTGTTCATAGAAAGCTGTAGATAGAAACAGACTAAAAAGTATGCTCACTACGTTTTGAATGTACCTACATTGTTGCAAAGTTATTAGATTATTAAAAACTAGCTTTTGCCCGCGGCTTCGCCCGCATGATATTTTGTTTTTTGTACTATCCCCTATTGGGTTCCTATGAACCCTTTAAATTATCCGGGATAAAAAGTAGACTATGTCACTTTTCGTCTTTTAAACCCGAGGCCCTACCTTACTACCCTTAATAAAGAAGGTGAAAAAAAAACGATTTGACGGTTGTTCAATTCAACAGTTGCTTTTTTTGACATTTCTTATTGCTCGCAGATAGCAGATTTTTTCCTACTTACTTAACACTTATCGTGATATTATGGAATCATTATAATTTATAGCCTATGTGTTATTCTGATATATAAGCTATATCATTACAAAGTTTCAGCTCAATTCGTTCAGTAGTTTTTGCGTGAAAGAGTAACAAACATCCATCCATCCATCCTCACAAACTCATAAACTTTCGCATTTATAATATTAGTAGGATTTATTAAAAATTGCAATTGTCATGTTTTCAGTCCCTTGCTTTGGTTTGAATTTTGCATATTTAATAGTCATTATCATTTTTCTACTATTGAATATTGATGTGATGATGGTTTTGACTAAAGCAAAAAGTTAAGGCACGTACCGGCAAGCGCAGCGTAGGACAGCCACACACAAGATGGATGGATGACCTCATCAAGACCGCAGGTTCGCGCTGGATGTAAGGCGCTTCCAACTTGTTTTATTAGAGGTATCTTGGGGAAGCCTATGTCCAGAAGTGCACGTTCTATGGCTGACAAAATGAAAAATGTCGTGTGTCAGAATAATTAAGCCGCCCGAAGGCCTGAAGAAAATTGCTACATTTTTGTGTCATTCAAACTACGGTAGAGCTTAGATATAAATACTAGACGCGGGTCTAAGTAAGACTACTTATTGTTCGATCGATATATCGAATTTGTTATTTCGTATTCTTAAATTCAGTAGTAACATCGATCCATCGTTTTTAATCTATCGCACGTAGTGTTAATGTAAAACAGTCGTTGGTTGCGTACACGAAAAAAATATTCTTCTAAAAATATAGTGTTGCCTACAAAGAGGAAAAAACTCCTCATAGGCTACCAGTTGCGAACAACGAAACTAAAAGGCTCATTCGCATCACTTACGAGTAGCTATTATAAAACTTCGCATTAGGGCATGTAGTACTTGGTCGCAAACTCATTCAAAAGAGCAGTCCATCGATTCATTTATATATCCATCTCTTTCACTCTTTCAGTCGAATCAGCATCGTCCTCATCATCAACTTGTATCAACCCGTTGCTGGGTATATGCCGCCTCTCCCTTGTACACTTATTCCCTATCTCGGGCTAATCTCACCGACGGAATTTTTTAAATTTAAAAATTCCATTTACATCCCTGGCCAAACGTATTAGGCACCCTGTATTTTCACTCTATCTTCTAAACTAATTTCACTCCTTTTTGGCATTTTTAACAAAATTAGGTGTCAATTTAATCACATCAACAGAAATGGAAGCTTGGTTACTTGTTAGAGTCCAGAACACAAGTGACCAAACATTGACTGATAAGACCGAAAGAAAACCGAATCCTTTGTTTTCGATCACCAGGTGTTTTATGACCTTAACAAAGAGCCGCTTGATATTCTAAGAAGTTATTTATGATCCCGGTAAGTCATTTAAGATAAGCACTCAGTTATTGGTTTAGTAGTAAACATGTATTTTGATTTTTTAAAGGTGCCTAATACTTTTGGCCAAGGCTGTTGGTATCAAAATGTTTTGTTAAAATTTGATTAGCCGCACTGTACTCGTACGTATAACTGATAGTATTAGAAATGTAAGCATCCCTGATTTGGGCCCTGTGATACAAGTCATCCTAGCCTAGTGCAGGGTCCACTGGTATTTTTGTACCTATATCTGTAATCTTTTGCTAAATACAATATTTTGATTTTTTTTTTGTATTGTAACCACGCTAGGTTTGATGTCGTTGACCCATTGGGCTGGTGGTCTGCGTATAAAAACTGGCCTTTTTTATAGTCAATTGCAGGACGTAGGCCTACCCACAAAGGATGCTTGGGCCATATCCACTACGCTGGCCCAATGCGGGTTGGTCTACGGAACGTTTTTCCGCACTCTTTCCGGGATTTACTCTACCAATGTTTGGCGACAAAAGGTTTTGCAGTAAATTCCATTTGAACTATCGTTCAACGAACTTTTCATTCATCGAACACTTGACTCTCGAAACCTAGGCCGAATCAAAGTTCTTGGCTGTTGTGAAGTTAGCTGCAAGCTGCACAAAACCCAATCCTTGAGCAGCTTATCTTATCTTAATATATATAAATCTCGTGTCACAATGTTTGTCCTCAATGGACTCCTAAACCACTTAACCGATTATAATAAAATTCGCACACCATGTGCAGTTCGATCCAACTTGAGAGATAGGATAGTTTAAATCTCAAATTATAGTCGCAATTTTAATTTATTTAGCCACAGCAACGCGTGGCCGGGTCAGCTAGTACTCTATAAAATTTAACTTGATCTCTGCTACAGTTACATATTGACATATTTAGAGTTGGGATAGTGGTGGAAAAAATCGATTTTCAAACAATGTTGTGATGAAATCGAATGAGTAGTTGAAGGTGAGAAATTGAATTTTATTTACTTATTATTATTTAAGATCAAGTATGTACATGTAAATAATGTTATGATATTAATTAAATACTCATAGTAATGTAACGATAGTATTTATCGACGTTTTTCACTATTATCGATGCTAATGTAACATATAATTGGGTTTAATTTAATTACACATGTAAAAAATGTTATGACATTAAAATATACAATAAAATTAATGATAAATTAAGTTTTATTTAAATATCGTCAGAATAAACTATCGATATTTTAATTAAAACTCTATCTAAAACTCTGTGGTCACGATTATTCGTCGCCCATTACTAATCGGCATGCCCATAAAGTATGACATTGACAGGTACGAAGTCATAGGCGTGCTTTTTCTGACAGCTGTCGCAGAGATCAAGTTAAATTTTATAGAGTATAAGTGAGCTTCAGTCAGAGTTAACTGCGGAAACCTAAGCTAACACAAAAAAGTTTGATTTGACCTATAGCATCAACCAATAGCAAAGCTCCCCGCAATAGTACCAAAAGAAAATATTCATGGTCCACAAGCCACATATGGTCCGATCGTATATTTACATTATTAATAATTAAAGAGCAAGATTTACGAGCGAGTTACTCGCGTTATGTCGTAAACTGGCGGAAAAAATAAATAGTGCGAGGAACGCTCGCGGGGGAATACTGGCGGGTTTACTGGCAACATTCACATTATATTACCCGGTGCGAATGAGTGTTGTTGACGTGCCGGGCTAGCATACGCACCACGACATTATTTTTTCGACTAGTCAAAACGAGACAGAGTTGTAACTCTGGGTTTACATCCTAGACCATATCTGCTTAACATCACGCAGTGTGTAGTCAAACGCAAACCTATTTGAAATAAAAAAAAGTTATGGTGAAGTTATATTTGTCACATTTTACATGTCAACAAAAAGTATGTCGTGGTGAATATGCTAAGCTTGGGTTGGGCTGTATCCACCAACCCGCACTGGACCAGCGTGGTGGATATGACCCAATCACCCTTCGTGGGTAGGCCTATGTCCTGCAGTGGACTATTAAAAAAAGGCTGGTACAGTACATGGTGGTGGTTGGGCTGTGGACTAGGACTCGCGGCCGTATTGTATAGGTACGCGTTCTGACGTAAGGATTCGTTTTTCTCCTGCTCCCGCCAGTTACTCACGCCATAAGAGCGAATGGGAAGAAAAAACCAAACGGAACGCCAGGAATCAGGATGCGTAGTATTGCCAAAGAAGATATAATAATACTACGTATAGAACGGCCACTCGTTACCCCCCACCCGTTTGAGTCTTCCTCACTTCCACCCCGCGTCAGGACTCGTCAAATTCACTCTGCGCGCGGGTTGCACAGGCCGGTGATTTCGACTACAATAAATGGTATTGCATAGACATTGCGGGGGTCAGTCAGGGAACTTAAAAACGACACGTAGGATGATTCGCATTATGAGACTTATTTCATTTGATGGAGAACTGCAACATACTGTAATTATTATCACTACAGCATTAACACAGGACACATCCACAATATACAGGTATTGTATTGCTTTGCAAAGTATATAAATATGATTAAAAACAAATGTCATTCAAAACTACAAAATCGTGATCCAAAATAAAAAACGTGATACAAAATCAACTGTTCCCCACAAAATGTTCATTGTCTCTTAACAGAATATGTAGAGCAGCTGATTTATGTTGTTTTTAAACTTTCGCGATTTGAACACATTATTATTGTATACTACGGGACTAATCGCGCACTAAAATTACGAGATAAATAAATACCTCATCATCCCGAAGTTTCGGCCGAGTTGCATCGACCGTGGTCACGGGTAGACTGACCACCCGTGACCGTGACGTTTAGTGCGCGATTAGTCCCGTAGTATATAATAATAATAAACAGCTGTTTTATTTCGTATTTTTGCAGTTGGTCCCATAGTAAAAGTTGTTCGTAATGATGAAAACCTTTGAATGTCCATGCGTTTTGTAAAACAACACTTTGTATGTATTATAGCGTAACGCAGGAGCGCTCATAGCGAAGTTTTACTAGGTATTCGTTAGCGATCATCGTAGTTAAGCTACGTTCAGCACAGTCATGACCGCGGGTGGCATTTACAACTAAGCGCTACCGTGGCTCGGATTACACGTTAATTAGTAAGCCCCGGTTGTTTTAACTATTTCGCCAGGCCTTCAGGCGGCTTAAAACTCTGACACCAAGGCTAGTCACCCGACCTATACGAACCTACTTACATAATTATATATACTATAGGTCTGTCAAGTCAAAGTTTTGAAGGAGATCTAATTAAATGGTGCATTTTTTGTCTCTATCATGAACAAGTGGCATTGTTAAGGTGAGGAACATAAACAAGATAAATTCAGTCGTCGCAGCGTCGCGCGACTGTCGCGCAGCAGGTGACGTCGCGCGCGACAATTAGTCGGCATTATTAGTTGTTTGTCTTGTCGCATAGATTATGTGTGCTAGTGACAGCGTGTCGCGAGAGTTAAGTTGCAGGTACACATGGCGAATAGCAACTAAAGACCAGGGGCCTTATTGTGTAAACGCTCTGACGTTTGGCTTAACTTTTTATCCTGCTCGTGCCAATTACTCACGCCACGAGAGTGAGCGGGAGGTAAAGCGAAGCAGAGCGCTTACATAATAAGGCCCCAGAACTTGAAACAGTTCCGATGTGTACTTATATACTTTGTAATATTTTATAAAACAAAACAGAAAAAAATCTAATTCAATACAAGTCTAAGTTTACTTTTTGAAGTCCTAAAAATCGATAAACGTCGGCTGCACGCACGAAATAAGTCACGTTCTGAGCCGAACTTGGAAGAGATAGCGCGGAACAAGTGATCAGTTCAGTTGCGTTATCACATAAAATTATCGTCCTGAAGCCGGCTTTATAGACAACTAATTTTTAAGTCCTAAAAATCGATAAACGCCAGCTGCACGCACGAAATAAGTCACGTTCCGAGCTGAACTTGGAAGAGATAGCGCGGAACAAGTGATCAGTTCAGTTGCGTTATCACATAAAATTATCGTCCTGAAGCCGGCTTTATAGACAACTAATTTTTAAGTCCTAAAAATCGATAAACGCCGGCTGCACGCACGAAATAAGTCACGTTCCGAGCTGAACTTGGAAGAGATAGCGCGGAACAAGTGATCAGTTCAGTTGCGTTATCACATAAAATTATCGTCCTGAAGCCGGCTTTATAGACAACTAATTTTTAAGTCCTAAAAATCGATAAACGCCGGCTGCACGCACGAAATAAGTCACGTTCCGAGCTGAACTTGGAAGAGATAGCGCGGAACAAGTGATCAGTTCAGTTGCGTTATCACATAAAGTTATCGTCCTGAAGCCGGCTTTATAGACAACTAATTTTTATGCTCTAAGTATCTACGAAGCTGAAATAATATACTTACAATTACATATGACACCGAACGTCGTACAAAACTCGTCATTGTTGAAACATTAAGACTTCCATGACCCACAAATTAAGATAAAAGAAATGAATATATAATTACAACCTTATTTGCCTTAACACAATTTTAACAATAATCGCTTGTCATAAGCCTATGAACTAGTTAAAAAATGTATCCCATTGCTTCGCCATCCTACTAATATTATAAACGTGAAAGTTTGTGAGGATGGATGGATGTATGGATGTTTTTTACTCTTTCACGCAAATACTACTAAACGGATTGAGATGAAACTTTGCAATAATATAGCTTATATATCAGAATAACTGGCTATAAATTATAATGATATATTGCGTATGCGGGCGAAGCCGCGGGTAAAAACTAGTTATACATAATTTGCAGCAGTAACATAATCTAATTAATAATGAATATTAATTTAGTGACAAAACTAATATAAATAAAAGATTCAATCCTAATTGTACGAAAACTTACAATTGTATTCAAATTAATAATAAGGGTGCTATTAACTTAGTATTTTCACTATATAGTAATTTTTTTTAAAATATAAAGTCAGTCAATTTTGAACGGATTAATTAAAATTTTATTTTAAGGTTTACTCATTTTTGAAAAAAATATAAAAATGTACAATAATTTTGTTTAAGATATCAAATTAATTTGTCAAATACGTCCCTTAAACTAACATGCCTACAACACAACAGAGCGGAAATACACTATTTATTCAAAACAAAGATTTGAATGTGAACTTCCGCAAGATAACGCCTGCAAATCAAAAACTCCACTACCCTCTCATTACGCCCTCGTCCTAGCGCCATATGTGGCACCTCATCTCGTATTGTCTCCCGTAAGTTATAGCCGCGATTACTCACATATTTACGTCGTCACGACGTCGCGCCGACGTGATTGGCTGACGACGTGACACGCGCGGTGTCACTCCGCCTTTATGGCCCTGATTCCGGTGTATTATTTTTATTTTATGAAGGAACTTGCCGACACTTAATAATGCTTTTTTTTTAAATAGGGAAAGTGTTTTATTAACAAGTTTATAATAGTAGGTAGATCTTGTACCAAGAGAGTGGTGTCTTACGTCACGGGCGACCTGAGCGTAGCGAGGGACTATATGGTTAACTCCCGAGCGCAACGAGTGTTTTAAGTTAATTTAGAGTCTTAAAATTATTTAGAGTCCTGAGTGAAGCGAGCGGTTCAAGTCGCCCAAAACAAAGACAAACTTGGTTCTATTGGTGCATACTCTACTTTTCATACATCCTGCGAGAAAATATAACCCCAAGAATATGAGTAATACTTGCGTCATAAAACTCACTAAGTGTAGGTACTCATTAGGCAACTCAGTATTGTACCAATAAATTAAAACAAATTAGAATGTAACTACGAATTTTGATAGAATCGCACACAATCATACTAGTCATACCAATATTATAAATCCGAAAAGATTGTTGGTTTGTTCCTGTTTCACGCAGCAACGGGGCAACGGATCGACTTGATTTTTGGCATCGATATAGTTCATAGGAAAGTGACATAGGCTACTTTTTAAAATAAAAGTTTCTTGTGAGATAGCACAAAACTCGAAATCACGCGGGCGAAGCCGCAGGCAAAAGCTAGTTTATAATAAAACAGAGAATGTAAATAGTACATCAAAAATGGCAGAGATCGCTTTTAGCGATAAGGCCGCTTCTTGTTACACTCTGTGAAGATAAAGATACAATTTATAAAATTATTTAGACACAACAGCTTATTCTAACGGACATGCAATAGGAATAACGGACATGTTTTACTTACAATTTAAGGCTTCGTATTTCCTTCTTACGCCTAGATGAACCAAATTCGGTCTTATATTTACATTCAAAATTAGACTATAAAATAATCATTATAACTAACCACAATAAGACTCAAAGCTGTTCATACTATTAGCACTTTTATACCTACGAGTACTTATAACAAATATATCATTTTAACTTAAATTCTAAAAGATCATTTTAATATAGACATATACATATATTAACTAAAGATCTTCGAAGTTTACTCTTTTAACAATATTTACATAGCATCATCAATTTTTATTCTAGATATTATTTTTCTTATATACATCTGTACAGTTTTAAATTATTTCGTATTGTAGAAGGTAATATCTAGTAGCCATTTCTTTAAACTACTTTTGAATTTATTTCCATCTACAGATTTTAAGTGTAGTGGTAAAATGTTATAAATTTTTATAGTCAGTTGTACGTAAATTATAAATAGCTCTCAGACACTTCTTCTGTAACCTAAACGTAGTTTCTACATCCGCCATTTCTATAGTTATATAATGTGTTTGTTATCTGTGTTAACAATAAAGAATAAATCTAAAAAATAAGACCATGGCTAAAGCCAGAAACATACTATCGGACGCGGCTGACGGACGCGACTGACAGCCGCGACTTAGCAATGTGCACAGTCTTAAAACATCCGGTGTGCCAGATCGCTCTCAGACGTCCGAACGCTCAAGGTCGTCCGAAGGTGACGTCCGCGACTTATGTCCGATAGTGTGCACGGCTCAGTGTACTTTCATAGTCTAGGTCGCGGCTGTCAGTCGCGTCCGTAAGCCGCGTCCGATAGTATGTTTCGAGCTTAACTCGATTATCATGGCCTAACACGGGCATTGCAAAGAGGTTTTATTCTTTAAAATCGAACTAATACGGGCACCAAAGAGGAATTCTGTGATGTCGAGTTGAACTTCCTTACAATGTCAGTTGCCGTGCATTTTAAAGAGGTTATATTCGATTTTGCAAAATGAAACCTCCAAGAAACATCTTTACGATGTCCTTAATGTTTTAAGTTGAGAAATTTTCATATTGGATTGGATAGAGCTGGAAACATACTATCGGACGCGGCTTACGGACGCGACTGACAGCTGCGACTGATAGGTATCTAAATAATGAATGTACACTGAGCCGTGCACACTATCGGACATCAGTCGCGGACGTCACCTTGGGCTGACCTTGAGCGTTCGGACGTCCGTGAGAGATCTGGCACGCCGGATGTTTTAAGACTCTGCACATTGCTAAATCGTGGCTGTCAGTCGCGTCCGTTAGCCGCGTCCGATAGTATGTTTCCGGCTTTAGGCGTTCCAAAATTACTCTCATAGAGTTTAATACTTTATTGACCTGCCATAGACCTCGAGATTGTGTTAAGATAATAATGACTCGTTTTACGTTGAGATTCTACGACATATAATGGGTCATTTTCGAGCACGTGGTATAAAAATACAATACTATGTACTTACTTAGACTTATCGCAATAATATATCTACCGCAGCTAACAAAATAGGTGTGATATCTTGGAAACAGCTGAATCGATTTTGATGAAACATATTTAAGACGAAACATGAGTGACGAGGAAATTGAGAAATAGGTATTTGGACTAAACTATTGCTGTCGCGATGCGCCCGAACCAGGGAGCTTCAATGTGTGTGGTGATGCAATTGTATTTGTGTGCGTACTGCGCTCGAACTCTCCCCGCACCCTACCTGCGCCCCAACGAACTCGCTGGCCGACCGATATTTTATTTTGAATTGTAGTAAAATATGATATTACGTAGAGTGCGCGCAAGATAACTCTGCGCGCGAGTCGTGGCGCCACGTACGTTATATCACTAGTATTATGTATTCCCTGGCAGCATTGAAGTGGTTCCTGATTTTGGCCGTACGTAGAGCTTGATCTTGCGCGTATTCTACGTATGCTCTGGATACCTAGCATGTATGGCGGGTAGGCGATAGCAAACAAAAATATCCCTGCTAAAGATTATTCATTTTTCTGCCATTAGGAAGCTATAGTTTTTGTGACATGGGTTAATTTTTCTTTTTAGGCTTATTTATTTTCTTTTAAATAATTATTGTTTGACAAAAACGTAATATGTACCTAACTAAATCATATACAATTGATCAAAAGCAGCGAGTAAAAGTACAATATGGCTATTTGATATCTGTAGGGGCTGCAGTTTACATAATACATTTTTACTGAAATTACTTCTTTCAAGATACCTATAAGTTAATTATTTTTAAATGGAAATATCTTACATTACATCGTTCTTCTGCTGTCTATAATAAATATGCCAAATGCAAGTGGGACTCGAGAAAGCCAAATATTTCGATTCAATTATTTGACGGACAGAGGAGTCTTAGTAATAGGGTCTCGTTATATTACTGTATATCTGCATTCTGCACATCTAAGACTTTTTACCTTTTATGATGTACCTATAGCCGTACTTGCGTTCCGAAATTAGTCCCATAGTATAAAAATAATTAACGATTCAATTAAACAGGTGCGAGGTTTACTGTTTAGAGAACTGCTTGTCATACTTTGGTTCTACTTTAAAAACGTTGAAAAAATTGAAACAATTAGCAAATTAAAGCAGCAGTGGGTAGGGCACACATCATAATAATATAGGATAGAACATCCACAATTTTATTATTATTAGATTAAATAATTTAAAGCACTTCTAATTGAACTTTTTAACAAAACTCAGCGGATTGCAAGTTAAAATGACAGAGGGCAAGGCACATAGTTCAATGAACGGATAGCCGATGGGGCTGTTTTCTCGAATGGATCTCACGTACTGGCAAGCATAGAACGTTTTTTGCTTAGGTGGACTGAGGATAGATTTATACTCGTATGTTACAGTTATAATACATTTTTAGAGAGCACGTGATTTTCCTAATTAGAACTATTATTTCGGCTTAGACGCAGTAATATAATGTAATGAATGCTAGTAGTAGGTATAATGGCTCCTAGTTCTAAGTAAAGTTTAATTTTACGAATGCCCAATTCTATGAATGGCCAATTCTAAAAATTCTCAATTCTTAAAATGGTAAAATAAATAATAAATAATTATAATTGGGAAAATCACATTTTCATTTAAAAATCACCGGTAATTAAAACACAATCTCTTTAGAGCAAAGTTGGTTGGTTTGAAAAGAACAACTTTTACTATTGAAGCAACTAACTCCAAATTGGCGATAAAAACTAGCTGCAGGGCAATTCTGTTAACTTATCTTTTTACTGAAGTGATACGTTCTTGAAACTCTCTCGTTTTTCTGACAGTTTTGACAGCACAAGCTGTCAGAAAAACGAGAGAGGTTCAAGAACGTGTCACCTCAGCAACGAGAGCGGATATCAGAATTGCCCCGCTGTTCCATTCACTTTGTCCATTATCAACAGACTTTTTCTATAGTTGGTTGATATTAGGGTTGATTTTTTTCGCGTATTCAGCTCTGGTTGACCCCATAGTATTTATCTTGATGTACTGAACTCGCCAAAGGAGGTTGATATTTTAGGTACCGGTAAAATAAAATGTTTATTACTTCGAACTGTGTACATAGAGGTGGTACAATAAAATTTAAGACACAACAGTTTGTCCTAACAGACATGCAACTTGTTAATTTGAGACTTGGCTAATCTCAAAATTTTGAAAAGTTTGAAAAGCTATAACACCAAATGATAAAACATTTTTAAGAGACACTAAATAAGCTAATATTTATACATTTTTATTAGTGATTGTAGAGTCGACACAATTTTTCACTGCACTAATAACATGAATACTTAATTATTTATAAACACTAAAAATAATATTTACACAAGATTAGACACAGTTATGTTTTAAAAATAAAGTTTTTTTTTACTTTCAGACACTATGCAGGTACTTTAATAATATAAACATCTACAACTCGACCTTAACATAGATGTAATCATAATTAAGTATGACACAAAGATCTATGTACACATGTGATCATAATTATCAGTCAGAATTTGTACATTCATAATATTATTTCATGCTATAGAAAGTATTTTCGGCCAGCCATTTTTTAAGCTATGTTTTTTGTTTGCATCTAAAGATTTTATGTAAAGAGGTAGACTATTGTACACTTTTATGACTGTATTAAATGAACTTCGATGATACAAAGTATTATTTACTTGTACTACACAAATGTTGAATTTATGTTGAGGACGTAAAATATGCAATCTAGCTGATTTATTATCAAAAAAGTAGTTTTGGTTATTTTTAACAAATACACAAATCTCTAAAAGTAAGATTTTTTTAGAAAATTCTTAGTTGAAATTATGTTGCCATTTTGATAATTGGGCATATCCAAAACTAGCCATTGTGAGAAATGGGCATTATGAGAATTGGTCATTCTGCGCCTAAACCATTTAGATTGTGGCGAGATCTAGAATATCATTGTAGAAAATCATAAAATGATATATTTAATTATTTAATATGTATATTTATATTTCATTTAGTTCATTTCATTTGTTTCTATATTTATAAATTCATCTTCATGTAAATTACTGTAAATATTATAATTTGTTAATAAATAAATTCGCGCGCCATGTAAGCGAGCAGCGCAGGCAAAACAATAGAATCAACCGGTTACCGTGCCGGCACTCGGTAGGCGCGCACGCCGCGCGCCCGCGGTGTCCCCGCGCAGCCGGTCCGCCGTCCGGCGCACCGGCCAGTGCAAATCACATACCGACGGCGAATGCACGCGCAATTTCTGTAACACCGGCGCTCCTCGCTCACTCGCGAAATATTACAAAATCAAGCTGTGTTTCATTATCTAATTAGTTTGGTTGTTCCCTTATTCACTGGAATAACCACAGTGGTGACCCGCGAACACGTAAAAAGTTAACATGGCCACAACGAGTGAAAGTGATGCGGCAGCAAAATCGTCGGCTTACATGACGCCACCCGTCGTTGACCAAACATCGTCCGACGTTTTTAGAGTTGGTGTAAAGTTGCCTCCATTTTGGCCTGAAGAGCCCGCAGTGTGGTTCGCGCAAGTGGAGGGCCATTTCTTGCTGTCCAGGATTTCGGACGATAAAACAAAATTTTATTATGTCGTCTCGCAGCTGGAGCACAGGTATGCAGCAGAGGTGAAAGACATAATAATCTCACCTCCTTCTGGGTGCAGTTACGACACACTGAAGGCAGAGCTCATTAAACGCTTGTCCCAGTCCCGAGAAAAAGAAGTCAAACAATTACTCACCCATGAAGAACTCGGCGAACGACGTCCCTCACAGTTCCTACGGCATCTTCGTCATCTGGCTGGAACTGAGGTACCTGATGAGTTCCTGAAAACAATCTGGACTAGTAGGCTTCCCACTCACGTGCAGACCGCGATAGCGTCACAGCCTCGCTCCGACCTATCAAGCCTGGCTGACCTCGCTGATGCAGTGCTGGATATTGTTTCTCCACACTCGACCGCACACGTAGCAGCAGCATCGGTACCTGTGAACCAACTCGATGCTATTACCAGACAGATAGAAGCACTTACCCGCAAGGTTGAAGAACTGTCAACAGGAGGCCGCAAATCCCGTCAACAGACTCGCGGAGGACAAGGAAACCGCAACCGCAGTCGCAGTCGGAACACAACGCGCTCCCAATCGAACTACAGGCGTTTCCCTCTCTGCTGGTACCACCACAGGTATGGAGCGCAGTCCACAAAATGCTTAAAGCCTTGCGATTTTGTGGCGGAAAACCGTCAGGGCGGTCGCTAATGGCGGCAAACGATCGCCCCAGCTCAGGTCGCCTTTTTGTTACGGACCAAAAAACGAAGACCCAGTTTTTAGTTGATACTGGCAGCGACCTCTGTGTCTTCCCTAAAAATCTACTCAGACAAAGTCGACCCAAAAGCGAATACGCATTATATGCTGCTAATGGTTCTACTATAGCGACGTATGGCTACACGGATTTAGTGCTGAATTTAGGACTCCGAAGAGACTTCCCTTGGCGCTTCACGGTGGCTGATGTTACAAAACCAATAATCGGCGTCGATTTTTTATCATTTTATCATTTGATCGTCGACGTCCGACATCAGCGTCTCATAGACATCACCACCACTCTCACGTCATCGGCAGCATCAGTATCCTCATCCGTCACGATTTCTTCTATAAAGACACTGACGGGTGAGTCAAAATACTTAAACATATTGAGAGAGTTCCCGGAGATTACGCGTCCATCAGGCACTAGCCGCATCAGCAATCACAGCACAGTCCATCATATAAAAACTACACCTAGACCACCTGTTTTTGCCACTCCACGACGTCTTGCACCGGATAAGCTGAAAATAGCCAAGCAAGAGTTCAACACGATGCTTATGAACGGAACAGTCAGACCTTCGGATAGCCCTTGGTCATCTCCGCTGCACTTAACTCCGAAAAAAGACAGCGGTTGGAGACCATGCGGAGATTACCGCCAACTGAATGCGAGAACAATTCCAGATCGTTATCCAATACGTCATATACACGACTTCGCTCACAATCTGTCAGGCTGTCGTGTATTCTCGACGATAGATCTAGTCAAGGCCTATAATCAGATAAGAGTAGCTGAAGAAGACATTTGCAAGACTGCAATAACTACTCCCTTCGGATTATTTGAATACCCATGTATGAATTTTGGCCTCAGAAATGCTGGTCAAACCTTTCAACGTTTCGTCGACGAAATGACCCGCGGACTCGACGACTTTTGCTACCCATATTTGGATGATTTCCTGATATTTTCCCCTGACGAGAATACTCATGAAAAACACCTTCGCCATATATTCACCAGGCTAAAGGAATACAACATGGTCATCAACACGTCCAAATGCAACTTTGGTGTCCCGGAAGTAACTTTTCTGGGATATACAGTCTCCGCAGAAGGCGTGAAACCATTGGCCTCAAAAATAGAAGCTGTAAAGAACTTCCCCATTCCGAAGAACGTCCGAGAGTTGAGGCGTTTCCTGGGGATGATCAATTTTTACCGCAGATTTATACCTGATGCAGCGAAACACCAAGCACCGCTAAACGCTTTACTGGTCGGATCTGTAAAAGGATCACATCCGGTCGACATCTCAGGCGAAACCTTGAAGGCATTTGAAAGCTGCAAAGAAAGCTTATGCCAGGCAGCACTTCTAACATATCCAGACCTTGAGGCAAGACTAGCACTGGTAACTGATGCCTCGGATACTGCGCTTGGAGCGGCTGTGCAGCAGTATAAAGACAACAATTGGCAACCGCTAGCCTTCTTTTCTCGCAAATTGAGTCCGGCACAACAAAAATATTCGCCCTACGACCGAGAATTGCTGTCAATTTACGAGGCTATAAAGCATTTTCGCCATCTACTCGAAGCACGTCATTTTACGGTTTTTACTGACCACAAACCGATCTGCTTCGCATTTCATCAGCGGAAAGATAAATGCTCGCCTCGCCAATTCCATCACCTGGATTTTATATCTCAATTCACGACGGATATAAAGCACATATCAGGAAAAGATAATGTTGTGGCAGATACCCTCTCACGCATAGAAGAACTGTCACAACCAATCGACTTGATGGCTCTGGCGAAATCCCAAGAAAGAGATACAGAATTATTAAGTATCATAAATGGAGATACGTCATTAACATTAACGAAAGTCAAAATTCCTGGATCTGAAATAAAGATATTTTGTGACGAATCGACTGATATTCCTCGACCATACGTACCAAAAGAAATGCGTCGTCAAGCGTACGAAAGCTTGCATTCACTTAGTCATCCAGGCGCCAACTCGACTGCAAAACTAGTAGCTCAGCGATACGTATGGCCAGGTATCCGTAAGGATTGCCGAGAATGGGCCAAAAGCTGTTACGCATGCCAACGCTCAAAAGTAACCAGACACGTATCTGCTCCACTCGGCACTTTTAAAATTCCTAGAGCAAGATTCGGACATCTCCATATCGATTTGATCGGACCAATGCCACCCAGCCACGGTTACAGGTACTGCCTAACCGCAGTTGACAGGTTTACAAGATGGCCAGAAGCAATACCCATCACTGACATATCGGCAGAAACGGTTGCAAAGGCATTCCTATCAGGATGGATCGCTCGATTTGGATGTCCTTTAGAAATCGTAACTGACAGAGGAACCCAATTTCAATCTGCCCTATTCAAGTACCTGTCAGAAATAGCTGGATTTCAGCATAAAAAAACCACGGCATACCACCCGGCCTGTAACGGCTTAGTAGAAAGGTTTCACAGACAGTTAAAAGCCGCGATAACTTGTCACGGTAACGAAAACTGGACTGAAACACTTCCATTGGTGTTGCTGGGCATAAGATGCGCATACAAAGAAGATCTGCGAGCATCATCCGCCGAACTCGTATACGGGGAAACGTTAAGACTACCAGGTGAATTCTTCAGCCCATATACAAATACGACAACAGATGTTACGGACTTTTCTGCACGGCTAAGAAAGTTTGCGTCGAACATCCAACCGCAACCAGCATCGCGACATTGCAGAAAAGCCATATTTGTATATAAAGATCTCATGACCGCTACTCACGTTTTCCTGCGTGATGATGCCCATAGACGACCACTGCAACCTGCGTATACCGGACCGCACAGAGTACTTGAAAGAAACGAAAAAGTATTCAAAATCATGGTTAATGAAAAAATACTTACCGTGTCTATAGACAGACTCAAACCAGCGTATACGGTCGAAGATCCTCCAAAAGAAAACGATAGAAGTCTATCGGATCCAACAAAATCAGCAGCAGTACCACCTGACCAGAACAGACCAAACGTAGAAACGGAACGTAGAACTCGATCCGGGAGAATAGTAAAATTCCCGGTTAGATATCGCCCGTAACCCGGTCTCTGGAGGGGAGTGTGAGGCGAGATCTAGAATATCATTGTAGAAAATCATAAAATGATATATTTAATTATTTAATATGTATATTTATATTTCATTTAGTTCATTTCATTTGTTTCTATATTTATAAATTCATCTTCATGTAAATTACTGTAAATATTATAATTTGTTAATAAATAAATTCGCGCGCCATGTAAGCGAGCAGCGCAGGCAAAACAATAGAATCAACCGGTTACCGTGCCGGCACTCGGTAGGCGCGCACGCCGCGCGCCCGCGGTGTCCCCGCGCAGCCGGTCCGCCGTCCGGCGCACCGGCCAGTGCAAATCACATACCGACGGCGAATGCACGCGCAATTTCTGTAACACCGGCGCTCCTCGCTCACTCGCGAAATATTACAAAATCAAGCTGTGTTTCATTATCTAATTAGTTTGGTTGTTCCCTTATTCACTGGAATAACCACAAGATGTCTGCCGATACAACACGATATACAACGGGACTTATTGCATATATGCGTTTAGTTACTGCGACTTACTATAGCGACTACACAATTCTGTGTGTTTTCAATATATAAGATCTTTTTCTTCAAAAGTAACAAACATTCATCGGTCAAATTACAAGATTTGAAAAATTAACTAATATTTTTAATAAACATCGATATCGATAGACATCACTGGAGCATCGACAAAAATATCGACTATTACTACATCCCTAGTGCTTGTGTACGTATAGGTTTGAACCTCCCTCACCTCAACCCCACCTCCGCATCGTGCGATAGGGACAATGCAGCTCAGAGCGATTTATACCTACGAAAATCTTGGCGAGACAACGTTTCGTATTACGCTGTTTTCTGCGTCAAAAACTAAATGAATCAAATATTTTTTTATAGCAAAATTTAAATAAAACATGTGTTTATGATTTTGTCATTTCATATTTTGTTAGATATTAATAAGTCTATTCTGGTGGGTCTTTAAAGACGTCGGTAAAAATGGTCAATTTTTTTGTGACTTTGAAGGATTATATTTTGCCTGGTCAATAATTTATCAAGAAAAAAAATAGACAGGGTAGTTTAAACAGCTAAATTTAATTTTATGGCAAAAAATTGTAACTCTAAAAGCATTTTCGAGAAAGAAAACAGCGTAATACGTTTGTATGAAAAATTACAGACCACCTACGGCCTTAAGAACACTCCCGACTACATCATTAAACAATATCTGATATTTTGTCCATTTATACACTGTTTCTGTTTTGCAATGTCGTTTTCTAATAAATCATTCCTTATATTCGTCTAAAACTTATAAATTGGTATCTCCTGAACTGTTATTCTATTCAAAAAGCTCTTTAGTTAGCTTTAGCTGAGAGTTCCTTTAAACTGCTACTTTAGCACTTTACAAGTGAGTCCCTATTCACAAACTGTTTAGTTTCAGACAGCATTCTGAATAATAACAATCAAAATAAAGAAAACTATTTAAATTTTAACGCCAGAAGTTGAGACGCGACGCAAGAACGCTCTTTGGGCAATAAAGCCGAGTTTTCAGTAATAAAACTTACTTTTACACCCGCCCCGTAGTAGGAAACAGTTACATAACTCTGAAATTTGGACTGACTACAAATGCAATCTACCACTATCTCTAGGCCATCACGACTTCCACCCACCCACCTTGCAATCGTGAGGTCGTGGGTTCAAATCCCGGTCCTGTACCAATGACTTCTTTGAAATTTGTGTACGGAATTTAACACCACTGGCTTTTCGGTAAAGGAAAAGACATTGTGAGGCAACCTGCATGCGTCCGTAGAAGAAATTCGAAGGCGTAATGTGAATCCACCAACCCGCACTGGGCCAGCGTGGTGGATATGGCCCAATCACTCTTCGTGGGTAGGCCTACGTCCTGCAGTGGACTATTAAAAAGGCTAGTCCAGTACAGTACAACCTACTAACTATGCCGGTGCTATGGCGGCCTCGGTGGCTCAATGGTTAGTGACTCTGGCTACTGAGTCGAGGAGGCGTGGGATCGATTTCTACTCAGGGCAAGCATTTATGTGATGAACATAAGTGTTTGCTCTGTGTCTGGATGTTATTTAGTTACTATCTATGTATGTATTTAAATATATATATCAGCAGCCATATCACAAGCTTTGCTTAGTTTGGGGTCAGAGGCCGTGTGTAAGATGTCCCCTAATACGAGTATTTATATTTTTATGAACTTCTTTGCCCCCACTAAAAAATTTGAAAGTCAATTAGTTTTTTAGTCATTTTAACTCGCAAATTTAACTTTATTTAAATTTATTGACTATTTTGTGAGATAAATGTATTTTTTGTGAATTTATTTTTATCTCAATAAAATAATTAGAATTTTGTTTTTATAGGGTGGGGAGAAGTAGAAAACTGCCCCTTATAGAGTAAATCTCTAGCAACGCAAATAGATACAACCTAACGTACTGTTCAAATCCGTCCACCAAGCCAGTCGTTTTGAGTTATTCTCCAAATATGGCGTCTTTAAAATTCGCCGTAAAAATTAACAGTCGTAATGATAGCAGCTGACAATGTGGCCGCGCTACAAATGTCGAGAACAAATGCCCCATCGTAAAGATATAATCCTTAGTTTTACTAATATTACAAATCTGAGAGTATGTTTGTTCGTTTGTTACGCTTTCGAGCAGCAACGCAGCAACAGATTGGCTTAATTTATGGCATGGGCATAGTTTGAATTACGGAATCCTTACTTCTTTACTAATATTACAAATCCGAAAGTGTATTTGTTGGTTTGTCGCTTTTACGCAGCAACGAAGCAACGGATTGGCTTGATTTTTGGTAAGAATATAGGTTGAAAGGCAGAAAGTGACATACTCGTAGGCTACATACACGGTTCCCGTAAGATAGGCAAAATATTTTTTTATTAGCTCACCAAGTTATTTATATCCATGTTTATTCAAATTATTATAAGTAGATGGGCGAAATGCTAATGGAGATATGTAAGTCACATTGGCTACAGATGAGTGCAGACTTTCATTCTTAGAAAGAAAACAGAGAAAACAGCCTATCACTGCCTATACATTATCACTGCAAAATAGCGTTGAAAATGAAAATGCATAGAAATTGATTATTATAAACGAAATAAATCCTGTGAGAAAGCTTAAAATTCAAAAAATGACGCGGCCGAATCCGCGGGCAAAATCTAGTAAGATATAATAAGTTATACTTACTTGTCTCATCGTCAGGACATTTGGAATGCTCTAGTGGCGTGTTTAGAACTTAACTGATGAGGACTTTTATTGGTAATTCATCTCGGTTAATGGGGAGGAATTTTTACGATCTTTGGTTTCTTAATTCGAAAAGAGCGTAATGGAAACACTTAAAATATTTTTTTGCGTTTTACTTTGTCCATATGTTAATAATTGAGTGCTATGTAACCTGAAAATGCATATGAATTGTACTTAACATTAGTCAAAAACGTGGACATAATAATATAAAAACATCTATTCTGTGTAATTCCCGCATAATTATAATAAAATTGTTTCTGCGATTTTAATCACACCAAAAATTGGTAAGTTTGTCTAGATCTAGATTGTCAGAACAACCGGAAATCGGAAGTTAATGGATAATAATGCAAAAAAATATAACCGGGACCCACTTATTAACGTGTTCAGTGCACGGCAGCGTTCAGTTGTTAATGCCACCCGCCGTAACCTATTCCAAAGAATGGCAGTGCCGAACGTGACTTAACTTTGGTGATCGCCAAGAAACACCTATTCAAACTATGTAGCGTACTGAGGGTGGTTTTATACTAAGCCCGAAACGAATCAGCAACGCGAGTACCGTTCTTATACGATCGTTAATTTGACATTTAACTCGCTAAAATTCGCCATATATTATAGAAAATACCGATTTTTAGCGAATTTTTGCGATTTAAATGTCAAATCAACGATCGTATAAGAACGGTACTTGCGCTGCTGATCCGATAGTCAACTGCTATTTTCTATCCGTGATTGGTTGTCAGGAAGAAATAGCTTAAAGCGATAAGACCGCCAACTAGAGACCTATTATTTTGTTTGTGTCCATAAGGACAGATTATAAAATCTGTTTTTTTTTTATGTAATGTGGTTGTCTTAAAGTGTTGTTGCTTGTTGCTAAAGCTGCGCATTGATTGGGTTCCGCGCAGCTTGCAGCTAACTTCACATACGACGACTTGTATTATTCGGCCTATAGCCTAACATCACAGCCGCCGAGAAGTCATATAGTCATATAGTCATTTATTCATAACACCATTTGTTACAAGTCAATAAGTAAAAATTACATTAGGGCACTATACAATATAGCACAAAAAAAATAAAAAAATAAAAGAACTTGACAATTACCAAATAAGTCACAAAATCTTAAAACAATTCAGGTAATTTCAAAAAGTCATTTACGTCATAAAATAGTTGTTCATGTAGCCAACACTTTAATTTATTCCTAAACGAGCCAGCGGAAGGTGCATCCCGAACTTCTACGGGTATTCGGTTGTATATAGCGGGCCCACCAAAATATACAGACCTCTCCGATTTCGCCAGCCTATGAGAAGGAGTCACCAGTTGATTTTTTCTAGCATTGCTTCTTAAATTTATCCTAGAATAGGTACCTTTCCTCTCAAACAATCCTAAATTATTGTGCGTGAAAAGGGCTACCTGATAGATTAGTTCGCACGGTAGTGGCAGTACACGCAGTTCCCTAAAGAGCTCCACACAAGATACGTCGTCCGAAACCCCGAAAATGGCTCGCACAGCCCGTTTTTGCATAGAGAAAGCTCTCTTATACTCCGCTGCGCGGCCCCACAATTCTAATCCGTACGTAATATTACTATGTATTGTGGCAAAGTAACAAGAGCGCACAACGTCCCGCGTGGCAGTGCTCGCGAGCCGTCTGAGCGCGAAGCACGAGCGGCTCAGCTTCCCACATAGCTCCTGTATATGTGACTCCCACGTGAGGGCGCTATCTATGTGGAACCCTAGTAATTTCGTTGAGTTGACCTGCTGAAGCGTGGTGTTTCCGATCGTTACCGAGTACTTAGCTTCCGATCTCCCATTCAGATTGAAAGTCAAAAAGCAGGTTTTATCTTTGTTCAATGCTAGGCCATTGGACTTAAACCACTCATCGAGTTTACTAACGGCAGAGTTTATCTTACAATGCAGCTGAGTAGATGATCACTGCGGCCACATCGTCAGCATACATGTATATCTCAGCGTCTTCGATGGCACCCGGCAAGTCGTTCAAGAGAAGACTGAACAAAGTATTCGAGAAACAGGATCCCTGGGGCACGCCTATTTCGTTCTCCAGCTCGTCGGATGAGAGGCGACCTTTGTCCTCTACCATGACTTGCGTTCTTCCTGACGTAAAGGAAATTATCAATGACCCGGAAGGACCGCGCATTCCGTGGAAACCTAGTTTCTGGGCAATAAGTCGATGGTCCGCCGTGTCAAAGGCGCGCGATAGGTCACAGCAGACCAGAGCGACCTGCAATCCTGCTTCGCGAGCTTTCAGAATTTGCCACACTACTTCGCGCACTAAGTCTGTGGTTGAGCGCCCGGCCCGGTATGCGTATTGCCTGTCAGATATGATGTCTCTTTGGAGCGCATAGTTTAAAACTCTTCTATTAAGCCCTACCTCAAACACCTTGCAAATAGCTGGAACAAGAGAGATCGGACGGTACGACTTAAGGTCTGACTTTTTCCCTTTGCCCTTGTAGAGGGGGCTAATTTTTACTCTTTTAAGAGCTGATGGGTACTCTCCGTTACGCATACATAAGTTGAAAAGTCTACTTAGAACAGGTGCCAAAGACACTATACTCGATTTTATAAGATCGGCTGATAAGCCGTAAAGGTCGGTACTTTTTTTTGGGGCAATTCGCTTAGTAGCTATCGTAACAATTTCGGTAGGTGAGAAGGGTTCAAGTCGGATTGATACATCGCTGGTGGATGACTCGCCACCTAGCGCAGCTAACGCGCGACTATTGTTTGCCACAGGAGGCCCAGCTCTTTTCGCAGCTGTAACAAACTCAAGGTTCAGCGCGTCAATCAAATGTTTTTTGGTCACGTATTGCTGACCACACTCGTCCCGTACCAGATCAGTGAAGTCAGCTCTCAGCTCAGAAGTTAAATGCAGCCTGTAAGAATGCTGGAAATCAACCAATTAGCAGAGTCCGCAATTGTTCGCGCTCCCCTCCCTCGAGCGTCGGAGCAACAAAAGCTAAAACGCTGTAATTTAGAAATGTCCGCGGTGCCGCAAGGCGGACTGATCGCGCCATCTGTCTTTGAACTTGCAACTTGCAGGTTTTCACATTTTCTGCGTGACTGACAAGTAAACTTTTTACCGATTTCTGAAAAGGAGGAGGTACAATGTTCGTCTGTTTGTAATTTTTACTTTATCACCTAAAATATAATACAATACTACTTTATATGCTAAAACTACCTACACTACTACTACATAGAAAGCAATTGGATTATCCACAGACCATTGAAGGTCTAAAGATAATCCAAGTGCTCAAGCCCACTGCCAGTTGGCAGCGTGCCCAGCATGCTGGCAGTATTGCCACGCTGAATGGCAATGCTTATAATATATGTAATTTTTATGTATGTTCAATTGTTCATCGATATTTTTGTCAATTTAAAACTGATTAAAAAAAAATTGTATGGGACTACCTCGAGAGTGTGGGTACACTCCCGATGTAGTCCTATTCAGATTTTATCGAAATCGGCTCGTCCGTTTTTGATAAATTAACAACACATGGACATGGATGTCACTTCGATTCGTGCAAGCTATACGAATTTACGAATATACGGTGGAAGTCAGTGGTGCCATTTTTTGCGATAAATAATTATTTATTTTTATTTATTTGTTTATAGACGAGCAGTGTATACTGATGTGCCTATATCAAGCAGTGTCGAATAAAATTGATATGTATATGGGTTATGTATATTAAGCAATACCTACCTATCTACTGTGCATGGTGGCCTAATGCGAAAACACCGCCTTAAAATCGTGAGGTTAGTAAGTTCTAATCCCGGTCCATTACTGACATTTCGGTGGAGAAAAACATCGTGAGGAAACCTGCATACGAAGAAGAAATTCGATTGCGTATGTTCTTCAAACTTCAACCCCCAACGATGCCGACGTAAAAGTACGATATGGGCCAATCATCTTTTAAGAACAGGCATTGCCCAACGAATTAGTATGAAAAATTGAAACAATACATTACTCTACATGCCTGGAAGAGATTGCTATAAGGAATAAGGACGCCCTTTGTTTTTTTCCTCTCTGTGTATTTTTCTGTATTCTGTTTTTTTAGTGTTATCAATAAAGTGTTCATTCATTCATTCTCGTAGAGCGTAAGCATGCCTCGTCTCACGCTATACAAGATAACAACAACAGCCTATTTCTATTGAAAATAGGTTTGCGTTTGACCAACTTTTGATCTTGTCCAATGTAATAAAGATCGAGTATTACGAATACGAAACAAACGCATTGTTTCATTTCAAAAACTTCACAAACTATACGAAGCACGTCAGCTACGTCTGTTCTCTCCCCGGACAGACACTGAATCTATAAAACCCCATGAATGTATTGAGGCGATCAATCTGCACTAATTAATATCGAGGCGCGAACAATTAATAATAAAGCCGTGAGGGAGGGGCGAGAGGGGGGAGTCGGGGAACCACTCGACATATTTATTAAGAAACCTATAAATCACGGCACAATACATCCCGCGCTCCGCCGTCTTACGCGGTAGACGTGCGGACAGTGACGGGGGTTTCGATCTTGTCTATAGATCATCAAGATTTAAAAAAATGGTTGTCTATGAAAGTCCCTTTACGGTCGATAAAGCTCGAAACATACTATCGCACGCGGCTTGCGGACGCGACTGACAGCCGTGACCTAGACTATGAAAGTACACTGAGCCGTACACACTATCGGACATAAGTCGCGGACGTCACCTTCGGACGACCTTGGGCGTTCGGACGTACGAGAGCGATCTGGCACACCGGATGTCTTAAGACTGTGCACATTGCTAAATCGCGGCTGTCAGTCGCGTCCGTCAGCTGCGTCCGATAGTATGTTTCGAGCTTAACTTTACGTGATAACGTCATAAGAAAACTTTGTTGAATCAACAACTGAAACAAGCCGAACGCTTAGGCTGGTCGACCCACCGGGACCACGGGTAACAACTCTGATCGCACCTATCTATCACTTGTTTCGCGCTCTCGCTTGCACGCTCGGCTCGGCTAAATTATACTACTAATTTATATGTACTAGAGATAAAACACATTTTACTGATATACCTTAGTGCCTCAAGTCGAAACTGTTCGACCGGTTTACCTTGCCTAATGTCTCCTCCACCGATGACCGCAGGATTGCCCGGATGCAAGCCGCTACCAACCGGTCTTATTGGAGATCTTTTGGGGCGGCCTATGTCCAGCAGTGAACGTCTTAGGGCTAAAACGACGGCGACATTTTACTGTGCTCGATACTGATAAAAATAATAAGAAATCAAGAAGCAGTGACACTGTCTATGCATACAGTGCGTCGAGCGGCCCGGCGAGGGGCGCAGCGCGGAAATTACTGGCGATACATCATTGGGATGTTTTTAATAAGCGCCGTTTTGCAGACAGATTAGCTTGTTACAGCGGATTCCGAGATACATGCACGAGAATTGCTAGCGTTTCCCGTGGACATGGCTACTAATGTTAAAAGGCCGAAACATACAAATCGACATTAGCTAAAAGCTGCGCGGAACCTAATCAACGCGCAGCGTAATTTGATCTCCAGCGAGGGTTGGATTGGATATTACGTAGCTTGTTAGCTAACTTCATATCCGCCGACTTGTATGATTTAGCCTATACGAGCTCATTTTTACTAAATAGGTATACCTACTATATTAGGAAGACTGTAATAAGTGCCGTTTTGCAGACAGTTCGACGAATCATACAGTATTAGCCACATCAAGGGCCTTCAGGCGGCTTAAAAACTGACATAAGGGCTAGCCAAGTAGCCACCTGGCTTAAATGAACTTCATCATCATCATCATCATATCAGCCATAGGACGTCCACTGCTGGACATAAAATTCAAAATTCAAAAAAAAAATTCAAAAAATTCAAAAATCTTTATTAGAACACAAAATATACATGCTATTGAATTGAATCCACCGGTTCCGAACTAGTTAAAAACTGTGTCTCGAAATCCGGTGGCTTCTCCCTATAGTTGCACTAGATTAAAATAATTATAAATAAGAAAATTGAATTAATATTAACAATAAGTTTTCGAAATAATATTTAAAATAATAAAATTTAAACATTCATGCATAAGCTATTAAAACGTATTAAAACTATGATAAGCATAGTTCGAATCGTTTTTTAACATAAATAATTAATAGAAGAAATTTAATGAACAGAGATAAAGCTTTCAGTGTTTTGATAGTCCATATCTTTTAGGAAAGATAACATTTTTTTTTTAAATTTATGCGCATTTAGCTTCTGAACAGCAGATTGTTTACTAAGTTTGTTGTATAATTTAGGACCCAAATAGTTGGAAAAGTGCATTGCAAAAACTGTTTTTGTCAGTGGTACAGTGTAAATATTATATATGTTCCTATTGTTGCGTTTATTATGTAAGTTATTGTTTATTGCTGACTGAGGCTTAGTGTGTTGTTGTATAAACAATTGTAGAAGATAAAGTTGTCTAACAGTGAGAACATTACATTCCTTGTACAGGTCAGCAGTCGGGTAGAGGCGCGGCTTGAAATTTGCAACTTTTAGTATAGCTCTCTGTGCACATTCTAAAGATTTTAGGCTAGTCTTACATATTCCCCCCCAGCTTAGGATACAGTATGTAAGCAAGGACTGGCAGAGAGAATAATATATATTTCTTAGCAGATCTTGGTCTGCTATATGTCTCAGGGTTTTAAATATAGGGATCAGTTTCCTGATTCTACCTTTCAAATTTGTAATATGATGTTGAAATGATAAGTTATTGTCTATATTTACTCCCAAATACTTAATTGTGTTAGTCCGATGTAATATCGGACAAGAACAGTACGTTTTTGGACAGTTTGAGTCGTGAACTCTGAGTTTATAATATTCTGATTCATCGGTTGAGAAAAATTAGTTATCGTGAAGGTCATATATTTTGTCTTATCTTTATTGAGACTAAGCGCGCTGTTATATAGCCACTCATTTACTTTGTTGAATCCCGTTTGAGCAGCTATGTAAGTTCGCAGCCAGGATTTTTCTCTAAATAAGAGAACTGTATCATCTGCGAAAGTTAAAATTTTAGAGGTAGCTAGATTAAGGTTTAGATTGCACAATTCGTTGATAAAGCAGAGAAAGAGGGTAGGGCCAAGTATGCTACCCTGGGGCACACCATGGATAACAGGCAAGAATCTACTCACGTGTTCTCCCATTTTTACACACTGGTATCTGTTAGAAAGATAATCTTTCAAAAGTTGAAGTGGAAGACCACGTATTCCTAGGCGTTCAAGTCTTCTTGTTAGAAGAGAAATCGGCACAGTATCGAACGCTTTTTTTATATCCAAGAATACGGCCAAGCACTTGTCTCCTTTATCCAATCCCTCAGCAACAAAATTGGTTAAATTAAGCACTGCATTTCCAGTGGACTTTCCACGTCTAAAACCATATTGATTTGGGCTCAGAAGGTTGAATCTCTCTAAAAATGTAACGAGCCTATTGTTTATAAGCCGCTCTAGTACCTTGGAGAGAGCAGGAAGAACAGAGATAGGCCTATAATTATTATACAAAGACTTGTCTCCACTCTTAAATATTGGATGAACTAAAGCCTTTTTGAGTGCATTTGGAAAAACTCCGGTATTGAAGCTCAAGTTACAAATGTGAGAGATTACTGGTGCAAGAATAGCAGCATTTTGCTTCAAGATAGAAGAAGGTATACTATCCCAACCAGGAGAGCTATCTTCTTTGAGTTTATTGAGTAAATGAAATACTTCCAATGGGTCTGTATCTAACAGTATAAATGAGTTTGGAGAGGTGGCATTGTCGTTGGCAAGATTAGATGTTTCGTCACTAGGTTCAAGTACTATTTGGTCAGCTATATTTTTGCCTATTTCAATAAAAAACTTATTAATGTCTTCGACAGTTTCTCTAGGAGATTTGTTGCAACCAGAAAGAAGGGTTTCATTGGATGCCTTAGTAGGTTTGTAATTCGTGACCTTGTGAATAACTTGCCAGGTTTTTTTAATATTGGATTTAGCTTTATTGAGCTCAGCTTTTTCAAACTCACCTCTTACTTTTTTGATTAAAGAGCAACAAAAGTTTCTATACCTCTTATAGGTGGTTTTTAAAATAATATTGTTAGGATGTTCCTTTAGATTAGCATGCATTTTATCTCGGTTTCTGACGCATCTTAGAAGACCTTGAGTCATCCAAGGCTTAATGTTAGTCAGTTTTCGAGAAGGGTAGTATGTAACAGTATTATTTTTAATTATTTCTGAAATTGATGTTATAAACTGATCTGTAGCCAGATTACAATCTTCCAATGATAAAATAGATGTAAAGTCATGTTTCATTATTGACTCTGTAATATTAGAGTGATTTAATTTTGTAACATATTTTTTTTGGGAGCTGTGTATCGGTGCATTCAATGAGAGAATAACAGGATAGTGATCAGTTACTGTACTTTTAACTACAAGGGTTGTTGCTGAGTAAGAAGTTTTAAGCATAACATGATCCAGGCAGGTTTTGAGTCGAGTCGGGATCAAATGTGCCGGTAGTAAGCCATGAGAAGAAGCTAAAAGTAAGTAATCATCAGCCATTTGATTTTTTGTAGATGGTAAAATGTCCAAATTAATGTCACCAATTAACGCGATATGTCTAAAAGAAACTAATGATTTTAACACCTCCTCTAGGGAGGACAAAAAGTTGTTGCGATTTCTAAAACAAGGAGGTCGGTAAATAGGCCTCCCCTAATGATTTCCAATAAGACCGGTTGATAGCGGTTTGCATCCAGCGCGATCCTGCGGTCCTAATAAGGTCATCCGTCCACCTTGTGGGTGGACGTCCTACGCTGCGCTTGCCGGTACGTGGTCTCCACTCGAGAACTTTTCGACCCCATCGGTCATCAGTTCTCCGCACTATGTGCCCTGCCCATTGCCACTTCAACTTGCCAATCCGTTGGGCTATGTCGGTAACCTTGGTTCTTCTACGGATCTCCTCATTCCTGATTCGATCTCGCAGAGAAACTCCGAGCATAGCCCTCTCCATGGCTCGTTGGGCTACTTGGAGCTTACTAATAAGGCCCATAGTGAGAGACCACGTTTCTGTGCCATAAGTCATCACTGGCAACACACATTGGTCGAAAACTTTCGACTTGAGGCACTGAGGTATGTCGGACGAGAAGACGTTACGCAATTTTCCAAACGCTGCCCAACCGAGTTGGATTCGGCGATTGGCCTCTTGCTTGAAGTCAGACCTGCCTAACTGGACTACTTGTCCTAGGTAAACGTATGAGTTAACGACTTCAAGAACCGAGTTCCCAAAATAGTAAATGAACTTACTTACGCATAAAGACGCACAAAGAACCATTTCTTCAGTTTATCCATAGTTGACAAAAGTTATGTTGAGGTATCATAAATAAAAACCGGACAAGTACGAGTCAGGCTCGCACATCGAGGGTTCCGTACAAATCCAGAAAATTTCACAAAATTTGGAAGTAAGTTATTAAAATCTCCATACTATAACCATAGACAAAAAAGTTTTTTTTTTCACTTTTCTCGTCATACTTCGAAAATTACACATTGTTAAAATAATTAAAAACCTGTTTTAGCTTGTGCTAATGAAGTTATTTTACATGATACCTTACTTGAAACGATTTTTCACTTTGAATTTTGAACCCATATTTTGTGAATTTTGAGGCCCTATTTTTTGTGATTCAAATAAAAATGTACAGTTTTCAGATTTATTCCTATATGTGTACTCTGAGGCAATGCTTCTCGCCAAATTTCATAGTTCTATGTCAACGGGTCTGTATAGGTTTTGTTTTTGTGAGTGTGAAAATTTGCGGTTTTTACGACATAAACGGCTCTAACTTTTTTAAACGACAACTGAGTAGTTTTTCTTTTACACAACTGCAAGAGCTCATAGATATACTTATACAGTTTAAAGGTGACGTCCACAAGTGGTATATTATTCAGAGAAAATTCGAACCAAGATGATATTTACATCATTTGAAAGCTTGTTATATGGGCTTCCCAAAAATATTTAATTTAGATTTTTTCACCCCTCCAATTTTTTTTAAATGCGAAAAATAAATTGTATGAAAAATAACAATACAGCTTATTATTTTTTTCTAGTTTAGCAATAATAAAGTGCGTCTAGAGTTATTTTACTTGCATTCTTAGCTGATTCTTCCACTTTCATCTCTTAATTTGCTAAAATTAAAAATGATGACCTACCAGTATGACCAGTTAGTAGGTACAATGTGACAAAAAAATCACTTAATATGTGTGTCTAATTGGTAAAAATGCTTTTATTTAACAATTTGGAGGTTACTTAATCAGGGCTGCTAGAGATAAACTACCTATTGAGCCAAATATATTTATTTATCCTAATAAATTCAAAATTAATTTTAAAAAAATCGGAGGGCTCTTTTTTGTTTTTAGCTGTTGTAATAGACTTAGAAAAATATGAACTTTCTCGAAATGTAACGAGTGTTGTGGTTAGAATTTTTGATTATTACTATACCAGCCTCCATACATTTTGTGGACATGTCCTTTCAACTCGATAACTTTACGCGTTTCCGAGATAAAGAGTCTTGACACAGACACAGACGGACAGACGTACAAACTGACATTTTATTTTACTAACTTTTTACAAATTAATAAATATAGATGACGGAGTGAGACAGCATAGCTGGTTTTAGTTGAAAGCAATAGTGATTATTTTAAAGTGGGTATCACCCGAATGGGGTCGCACGTGGCAACACTGCATGCTTGTGTCGGAATGAAATGACTTTTGACATATGACAAAAAAACGTCATGCCATTCCGAGCGCGAGGCGGATTGCACCCGTGCAAATCCATTGACTTTGAAATCGGTTTCCATCATCGATAATTCTTGTTAAATTGAATACGAAGTGATCCTAGGTCAATAAAACCACCCGTTGCAGTAGTACAGAGTGTTTATTTTGGTGAGATGGACAACTAGAGACCGCCGGCGAGCTGTACCAATGAATGACCCACAAATAACGATATCGGGTGATTCAAACGATCACTCTCAGACCCCGACATAGATATATTTTAACAGGGTCATTTGCGTATTTTTTGGTAATTTGAAGAAACTGACAGCCTTTAATTTTACATTTAATAATTTTAAAAAAATCGTTCATTCTGGACGGCCATTGCTCTCCGTGTTTCATTGTAATTTTAATACACCTCCACGATACCACTATGCTTGGCCAACAACTTATAATTGCATTATATACCTTAGGCCTTTGTAATAAAGCAGCTACGTTAGTGGTTCGATGGTAAATGTAAAGTTGTAGTGGTTCATTCAAGTGCAAAAGTGCCTACAATGGGACAAAGGCCGGTGCATTGAAAGTGGCATTTTGGGGGCTTCCTCGTCGCCATTGTACTGCATTGATTTTATTTATCGAGCTTGAATTTCATGAAATCTAGGTATAATGGCAAGTTATTGAACGTCTTTACAGGAATATAATAGCACACTAAACATAAGTTTCAAATATCGATAGAATGCGAAACGTTTTCTCGTCCGATATACTTCAGTACCTCAAGTCGAAATTCTTTGATCAATTTGTATTTCCAGTTAACAAATACATTAATCGCACTTTCATTACACATTAAAAGTTAACGTTTCAGTTTCATAAGTCATCACTGTTCATTGGTATGACACATTCATTGAAGATTTTCGACTTGAGGCACGGAGGTATGTCGGATGAAAATTTGTACAGTTTTCCGAACGCTGCCTTAAAGGATTCAGTAGTTAAACTTTTTCTTGATATTTATTATTTTCCGCAAAAAAATGGCATATCCGTTTTCCATCGTGTACAAATACATAATACATACGGACGAACATAGAACTTCCTCCTTTGTGGAAGTCGGGTAAAAATAGATATGCATGGCTGGACTTTTGATCCCAAATAGTCGTATGAATTAACAACTTCCAGAAATAAGTTCAACTGATACTAGCCTTAGGTACTGCCACTTATAATAAGCAAAAAAAGCTAAAATCGGCCAAGCACGAGTTGGACTCGCGCATGTAGCGTATTGGATGTAAGTCTGTCAAGCTATATTTATTGTAAATAAATAAATTTTAATTTGAATTTGAATGTACGGTTCTGTACCGTATGGTAATCCCTCGGCAAAAAAATCACGTTTGTTGTATGAAAGTCCCCCTTAAATGACTGCCTCGGTGGCTCAGTGGATAGTGACCCTGACTTCTGGATCAAAGAGGCGTGGGTTCGATCCCCACCCAAGGCAAACATTTATGTGATGAACATAGATGTTTGCTGTGTCTGGTTGTTATTTAAGTCTCTGTAGCCTTATCACAAGCTTTGCTTAGTTTGGGTTCAGAGGCCGTGTGTAAGATGTCCCCTAATATATGTTATTTATTTATTTAATCTTATTATTAAATATTTACATCGATTTTTTGACCGACGAACCACCGGAGGTGGTATACAATTCGACGCGTATATATTTTTTTATGTATAACCACGCATAACTTGTTTCATAGTGGTCCGATTTCAATAATTATTTTTTATTAGAAAGAGTATACTTCGAAATTGGTCCCATTTAAATGTTATTGCAATCGGCTGAGCCATTTTTGATAAATCAACAATATTGTGAAAAATGTTACATCGATCCGTGCGAAATATTCGCGAATTCTGTACACGAGTAAAGTCGGTCATGCTATTTTTACAAAAAATAATTATAGTATTTGTTGTTATAGTGGCAATCGAAATACATAATCTGTGAAAACTCTCTAGCTGTTACGGTTCATGAGATACAGCCTGCTGACAGACAGACAGACAGCGGAGTCTTTGTAATAGGGTCCCGTTTTTACCCTTTGGGAACGGAACTCTAAAAATGAATTGCTTACTACTAGCCTTACTACTTCTTATTTTCAAATAATCATACATTGCATAGCAAAAAACAACAGTTCATATTATTTATATCAAAGCAACATATCATTTCGACCGTGTAATAATTCTTTTCACGCAGTGACCGTTACAAATATTAACCCGATAGGCATTGAGACATCGCCAGAGAATCGGAATTTCAGCCTCAACTTACGAATAAAAGGCGAATAAATAATACGAATACGATTATTTTTCTGCTACGAATAATGGCTGTGACCCCATGGCTCTTTATCTTTCGCCACGGGGGTCAGGAGACAGTCACAGTGAGAAAATGCTGCCTAAAGGCTTCTGCCTACTATAACGTGCCATACCATGACCGTGCTAGGAACGTTTCAGGCACGGAAAACAACACCATACTCTCTACTATGCCCACTACAACGTAAGTCAATATAGTCGTCGAGAATATTTTGCCGGTGCCGAAACGCTTCGTGGTTCGTGGGTGCTGGTCGGGGACGAAACGTTCTAGTGAGCAAGCAGCAAGTCTCATACTTTTTAATACAAAGAATAGTTTTTGCCTTACACTTTCCTAGCACAGTTATGGTATAGTACGTGATAGTGGGCAGACGCCTTAACGCGCCTAAATCATGGACATATTGTATGGTCAATTTAATGCCAAGGTTGCCATGAATTTGCTTGCGAAATGAAAGTAGGTCGTAGGGGGGAATTTATTACTATTTTAAGACAACTGGGCGCTACAATATGGTACTGTGTAAATTTTGATTTTAAGCACTAACACGAATCAAAATCATACCTTTGTTGTTTTTTCTGTAGACTTTATAATATTTAGGTATATAAATAAATATTTTATTTTTGTCAGCACTAAAATAAATTGTCCATTTCCTAAAATGTGCCGCTTTATGCTCCAGCCTACTCGGCTTACTGGTTAATCCACCACATATTGTTAATTTAGATTAAACTGTTCTCCAAAGAAAGTATAAATTACACCTAGAGGTAAAATTAATCATAATTTCATATACTTAAGTAATGAGTTTTCTTTCTGAAAAAAGAGATAGTGCTATGAGATATCACTAGCGATATTTCATAGCACTATCTCTTCCATAAAATAAAAATAGCACCAACCTTAAAAATTTAATAACACCAATTAATTTAAAACTATTTTCAGTACAATAATATAGTAAATATGACATGGCATTTAAATTATTATATACTAGCTGACCCAGCAAACTTCGTTCCACGCAATCATACTAATATTATAAATCCGAAAAGTTATTTGGTATGTTCCTCTTTCACGCAGCAACGGGGCGACGGATTGACTTGATTTTTGGCATAGATATAGTTCAAGGGCCGGAAAGTGACATAGGCTACTTTTTGTCTCGAAAAAATAAAAGGTTCCTGTGGGATAGCACAGAAGTCAAAAATAAATAAATAAAAATTGGGGGACATCTTACACACGGTCTCTGACCCCAAACTAAGCAAAGCTTGTGATATGGTTTGCCAGAGACTGATATTCTACGTCATATACATATTATTTTAAATACATATTTATATAGATAGTATCTAAATACACCCAGACACAAAGCAAACATCTATGTTCACCACATAAATGCTAGCCCTGGGTGGGGATCGAACCCACGCCTCTTTGATCCAGAAGTCAAGTTCACTAACCACTGAGCCACCGAGGCAGTCGAAAAGCTAGTATTGTTGTAAATTATAGCCTATGTGTTATTCGGATGTATGTGCATTATTGCAAAGTTTCATCTCAACCCGTTCAGTAGATTTTGCGCGAGTTGTAACAAACATCCACACACAAACTTTCGCGTTTATAATATTAAGTAGGATTGACATCTTAGAACAAAAAAGAACTAACATACTTATTTGATAATCATATTTTACTTCATTTATACCATTTGTTACCTGTAAGCCGTGGTGGCCTAGAGGTAGTGACACCCGCCTTGCAATCGTGAGGTCGTGAGTTCAAATCCCGGTCCCGTACCAAAAAGTTCATAGGAATTTATGTACGAAATTTAACACCACCGGCATTTCGGTGAAGGAAAACATCGTGGGGCAACCTGCATGCGTCCGTAGAAGATATTCGATGGCGTAATGTGAATCCATCAACCCGCACTGGGCCAGCGATAGCTGGTGGATATGGCTCAATCACCCTTCGTGGGTAGGCCAACGTCCTGCAGTGGACTATTAAAAAGGCTGGTAAAGTATAGTACAGTTACCTGTACTGTTGCCTCCAAAGATATCAATAGTGTATGTTTTTCGTACTTCTCGAAATTATCAAATCTCTCAAGTACAAATCCCACTATGATATAATTAAACTGTCTACTTACTCCTATTAAGTGAACTTCCCATTCACGTTCACTGACAAAACTTTTCTAACACTCATACAAAATCACCAAACACGCAATTCCGTATTTGCAAATCCACTCGTTTCATAATTAGTCGTATTGCAGTCATAATTAATTTATTTTAACTAGCAAACCCGGCCAAACCACACAAGACTAGCCGAGTTGAACAAATGAACAAATTGAATGATTTGTTTAAACAATTCCCGTCGAACAAATGGGGTTTTGTTTAAACAATTCTTGTTCTTGCGGACGGACGAGTCCACGGGCCAATCAAATTACTGCACTTGTTAGTTGATTGCACATTCGGGACGTAGTGGGCTTCCAGGGATTACGAAAACTAATGGACGTGGCTGTTGTGTTGGTACATAATTATTTTTCTAGTCGAATTAACATGTAAGAAATTGTGTCTCATCCAAATTGTAAACAGTGGCGGATTTACGCAAAGGCTGTGATTGGCTGAAGCTTAGAGCGGCAGATTTTAGGGGGTGGTAAAATGACCAAAATTAGCTCAGGAATGTGGCTAAAAGCCATTTGTTTTTGTAGTCCTTAAAAATCGTTGATACGGATGTAAAAAATCATCTAGGAACTGGCATATTGTGAGAAGTTGCTAAAAGAGTTACTTACCTACTCTTTTCCTTACCTTTCAAAATATTATACAAAGTTATTGAAAAAAAATTATAGTGTCTCATACATTTTCATCCACCGTATCGTATTGTAGGACAAAATTAGCCGATAATTTGCCAGGCGGCAAATAAATAGCAAAAGAAATTGAGATTAAGATAACAAAACATCTCCCAATGGACGGTTTAAATAACGCCCATGATGTCTCAATAACACCTGTGACGTATGGCATGAGTAAACACTCGTCTTATGTTAACAATCAACTTTATGCCATAACACAAGATTGAGCAAAGAACAGTTAAATCTGTCGTTGTTCTATTTCACTGGATAAATATTTTCCTTGTTACCAAAACATAGTTCTTATGTATAACTGTATGTGTCGATGTGCGCTTATACATATTTTTAAATGCATACATAATGAGATAATAACATCCAGACATAGAACAAACATTCACGACAAAAATGCTTGGGAATCGAAACCAAAAAATCTTATGCAATCTTATCTTTATTGTCTCCTTATCTTATAAGCTCACGTTCTCATGGGTTATCTCAATAATACCGTATCTACAGTTTAGCTGATCGTACGTACGCCAAAGGCAACTCCATTCCACGTTGAAGTCTCTATTCCCGTAATTAATTTACACTCGCCCGAGGAAAATATTTTTTATTCATTAAAAAACGGACCGAACTGGATCGGAACGGGAATTAGATATGTAGTGCCCTTGAGGGAACTACACACATAAATAGATTGTCATAGTACTTGGTATGTGCTTAAGCTACTTCAACAGAAACTAAAGAAAGAATTAGGTATTTTAAATAAAATGTTTAATATTAAGGGTTTATACTATAACGAATTTGAGAGACAATTTTTGACCGACGAAACGAAGGTGGTACCTACTCAAGTCGACGTGTATATTTTTTTATGTATAACCAAATAACTTTTTACAGTTTTTCAGTGGTACGATTTCAATAATTATTTTTTATTGAAAAGAGTATACTTCGAAATTGGTCCCATTTAAATTTTATCGAAATCGGCTGAGCCATTTTCGATAAATTAACAATAATGTGAAAACTGCTACATCTATTCGAATGCCATTTTTTGCGAAAAATAATGATATACAAGTCTAATACTAGATATATGCCAAAGGCACCGAGACCCAAGTTTCATATTTGGGGATCGTTCTTACTACTGTGGGGGGAATCTTTACAAAAACTTTCAGCTTTTATAAAATGACGGAACTCTGCCAGTCACGGGCTCTTGCTCTATTAGATTATAAAGTACTTAAAGTATAAACTTAGGCAAAATATTCAATCGGTTTAGCCAAAAATCTGCATTACAATGTTTCGGTTATACCGTTTGTGTACACACTGAGGTGGTGTGGCTACATTTTTAATAGTTTTTAACTGCCAAACATAGGTCTACCAAAAGCAATTGGGCTATATTCACCATCACCATGCTGGCCCGTGTGGCATCGTGAATTCACATACAATTATGCTATCGAATTTATTTAAGTAGTGCTATCTAGGATGTTACCTTTTCCAGTTACAAAACAGACACTCTTTATATGTTATATGTCCTAAGTCTATAGTAGTTGTAATCGTTGTAGTCTGCGGCTGCGCTTGTATATGTGTCACCCAACATCTCTGCTCAACGTGCCGTCCATTAATGGGTTTGTAACCTTAAATCTTTGGGTTCCGTACCCAAAGAGTAAAAACAGGACCCTATTACTAAGACTCTGCTGTTCGTCTGTCTGTCTCCAGGTTGTATCTCATAAACCGTTATAGCTAGAAAGCTGAATTTTTCAGAGATGATGTATTTCTGTTGCCGCTATAACAACAAATACTAAAAACAGAATAAAATTAATATTTAAGGGGGGCTCCGATACAACAAACCTGCATTTTTAACCGTTTTTCGCTCTATATTAATAATGGTAACAGATAGATTCTTGAAATATTCACAGAATATTTAGTTGTATATACAATTTAATAATAAATAATTAAAATAAAATAAATATTTAAGGGGGGCTCCCGTACAGTACGGAACCCTGCGAGCGCGAGTCCTACTCGTACTTGACCGATTTTTAAACATCGGAATATCGAGATTGTTTAAAACAATAATTTACTTTGCTAATGATAAAATAGTTAACATTCGTAAAATAGTTAACATTTCTAAAATAATTAACATTCCTAAAATAGTTAACATTCGTAAAATAGTTAACATTCGTAAAATAGTTAACATTCGTAAAATAGTTAACATTCGTAAAAAACAGACTTAGAAAGCAACTCTCGCAATCAAAGTGTATTAGAGAGATAGAAAGTTCTGCTAAATCCTTCTTATATTAACATCCACAAATAGCAGATTCTGTCTCCAACAAAAAACTTTCGAAATACACTGACTTATATTACTAAGGTCTTTAGAACAGGGTATAAGTCTCAATTTTAGTAAGTAAATATAATTTTGACAAACAATCACACACCTACCTATAAAAAGTAAGTAAGTATAAAAAGTCTATTGCTCCTTGATAGAACAGTTGTTATTTTGCGGTTTAATTACTTGCCTCAGGTTTTTCGTCCAAGTTTAATTTAGGCACTTTGAAATCTAGAGTTAGCATATACATTCTAGGCGCTACTAGACCACATTTATGCTGATCACATCAACGCAACATTATCAAGCAGAATGTGGTCAAACGCATACCGCACAAAAATATGTAGCTTAGTCATATCATCGTTATCTCAGTCACTAATGACTTGACTAGGACTTACCATCCATGGTACCTTCAGTACACACACTACAGATTAATCTAGCATGTCAAAGGGACAAATTATCTTTCCGCCAATTTATCCAATTGGAGTGGAACCAAATTAGATATGAATTGACATTGACAGCTGACATTAAAATCGGATAAAATGGTTTCATCCTTTTGCCATGCTAGGGGTGCAGAACGAAATGATCTCCTTTGTGCATCACATAGCACCTAATGCACTGATGCACATAGCACTAATGGCGACCCGATATAATATTTTTCTCGATCGGTATTGACTATAATCAAATTATCTAATTATTATTATCCTACGACTGAGATAAATAAATAATAAATATTTTGGGACATCTTACACACGGCCTCTGACTCCAAACTAAGCAAAGCTTGTGATATGGCTGCCAGAGACTGATATACTACATATACTTATTTTTAAATACATACTTATATAGATAGTAACTAAATAACACCCAGACACAGAGCTGACATTTATGTTCATCACATAAATATTTGCCCTGGTGGGGATCGAATCCACGCCTCTTTGATCCAGAAGTTAGGGTCACTAACCACTGAGCCAATAACAACAATGTTCATGATGCCCGCCTCTAGATCAATATTTCTATGCCCAAGTCGCTTTAGAATCTCATAAATTGTCTAACAAACGCTATCGAGAAGTCGCGCCATTTCGCAGAACGTTATAAAACCTTAATTCGACCCGTCTGAGAATGTGGAGCCGAACAGATGTTAAATCTGGGGTAATTTGGAATCTAGGGTTCCTGGAATGGAATCCTAGCGCTTGTGAGGAGGTCGTTGGCTTGAGTCACGTGATTGTTTGGCTTTTTTGCCATTTTGAACTAGTAGCTGACAGAGAAAATTGAATGTGGCTGCTAATTTATGTTATTTCCTAACATTTGATTTCCACGTTTCGTTAGGCAACTTTGTATTATATATTCTAAGCTTCTAGTTAATGTGAACAACAACTGAATGAAATGTTTTCTCAAATAACAATCTTTCACAGTCGAAAATATTGACGGTCACATTTCGCTAGGCTTCCCGGTATACAATTTAATTCTTGTATTCAATACATTTCTTATAATAATCAAGATTATTTTTTGCAAAAATTAGCATGACCAACTTCACCCGTGTACAGAATTCTCGAATATTTCGCACGGATCGATGTAGCATTTTTCACATTTTTGTTGATTTATCAAAAATGGCTCAGCCGATTTCGATGAAATTTAAATGGGACTAATTTTGAAGTATACTCTTTCCAATAAAAACTAAATATTGAAATCAGATTACTAAGAAAAAAGGTTTACAAGGTTTAAAAGGTTTAAAAAGGATTTACACAAAAAAATAATATATACGCGTCGAATTGTGTACCTCCTCCGGTGGTTCGTCGGTCAAAAAAAATAACAGATGAAGGATATGTCCTCTTATAAATTAATTGCACATTATACAAATACAAAAGCCTTTATATCTGATACTATTAATTAACTATTACATACATTTTCATACTTCAAATTTTCATTATTAATAATTTCATTGCATGCATTACATAATTTATAATAAATTAATATTGATAATGATGTGAATAATGATAATAACATTTACATACATGTATAATTGTATATTATTTACAATTCAAGTTGAGACATCAGTAACATTAGTAACAGATTGCCTTTTGGCAAAGGCCTCCCCCAGATTTTGCCATATTTTTCTGTCTGTGGCCATTCTTCTCCACAGTGGTCCAGCTATTTTCCTAATTTCTTCTTTGCATCTCTTTTTCAGTCGTCCCTTTTTCCTTCACGAGGGGACATCTTTTGACCACTTTTCTGTCCTATTTCTAAACATTACTAAATTTCAAATACTTTCGGCCACATTTCGCAAGCCAACCCTTATTAAATAGATATATTCTCCTATTTCATATAAATAAGTACGTAAAAAATTGGTTTGTACCGTGTACGCTATGTGCGGGATGATCCTGCAGTGGGATTTCGGGCTATATTGTAGGTACGAAGTAATTTGGAATCTTTTTATAAAATATCTGCTTAAAAAAGTTCAAGACATACAATTTGCTCACACATTATCATTGTTATCATTGTAGGCCAAACCTAAAATCGCTAGAAATTTAGCTATTCCATACAAAATGTCTCTACTTTCGACTATAGATAGGTATGTAATCAGAAAACTCAATTTGACGGACTTTCCTCAACAAAACCCATACACACAGATCCATCCATCCAACAGGCATAGGACGTCCACTGCTGGACATAGACCTCCCCTGTGGATCTCTAATAAGACCAATTGGAAGCGGCTTGCATCCAGCGCAAACCTGCGGTCTTAATGAGGTCATCTGTCCGCCTTATGGTACATAAGTCATGTCAAGTAATGTTTCTTAACCTTTAAAAGAAAAATGAATAACTTTTAAAGAAAAATGGATAAACCATTTTTCTTTAATAATTTCTCACCGTTTTGGATGTTTTTTCTGTAAAACGAAAAAAAGGCTTATTTTAATTAATAATTATGTTAGTGACTAAATAATTTGATGAATATGAATCATTGGTAAATTAAGCAAAGCCACTAGCAACTAAGTACTTAAACAGAAAATGTTATTAACACCTGATTTGAGGCAAGGCCGTCATATGCCTGAGTCGCCCCACGTGCTCTAAACGGACTTCCACACTACTAACTTTTTAGGTTACGAAAAGTTACAACAGTATAATTCAATATTATTATCTAAAGCAGTTTTTGAGAAATCAGTGCAGTAAATTACTTAAGTGCATATTTAAAAGATACTCACCATAATTAAAATCCAAAATAATGATCACACCACAGTTTTTTTTTCCGAAGCACTCGCGCGTCGTTTTGTCTTTCAAAGCTTCACTAAATTTTCGAGTCGGTTTTTAGCCAACATACATCTAGTAGCGCCATATATCGTTACTAAATTAAATTTGACTACTGCTTTTCCGACAGAGTAATGAACCTCGTAGAGTTGCTATAGAAGGAAAAAACCTTTTATTTGGACTTACCCCCTAGACGGTCTTCCCCAAGTTGACCTTACAGATATACCTATATTACCTATAGGTTATTATCGTAAAACTTAAGTACTCAGTACAATACTAATTGACACATTCACTTTCCATACGCCTTCAAGACTATCCAATTCTCTAAGTCCTAGACAATGTAGACAAAACAGTAGCTTCCTAGTTAAAGGGCTAATCCGGGCTGTCTGCTTGGAGATAGGTATCTATTGTGTGCGGATAATAGCTGATCGGGTATCGGCTCTGTAACGCGAGGCTCCCTCGGCCGTTTGCAGTGGATTGACGCCTGCCGTAAACATTATAGCAAGGCGCCTGGAGGTGAAAGGAGACCTATTTGCGAACAGGCTTGGATAGGTAGATAGAAAATACTTTATTAGCTAAACACATTACAAGGTCGACTACATTAAAAAAAGAAAGTCGACAGCTCCATTTATAGGTACGAGTACTTTAATCTATTGATGTATAAACCTTCGATAAATACCTACGCCCTGAAAACTCCTGAATCTACCCCTGAAGGGCTCCTAGTTCCTACGCGTGCTTTGTGTGAATATAATTATAATTGACCCTATCAAGGTGCCTATGACGGTTTTATTGTTTGAATTGGAACAGTTTATTATTACGAATTCTAAATTGCCAAAATTCATCTTATTTGTAAAAAATATTACACATGAAATAATTTATATTTTTTAACAATAAAAAACAAACACATTCCAGAATTATATGACACTACTTAATAATATAAATTAAAAGGTCAACAATCAAATTATAATAAATTAAATCAATCATGTCATTGTAATAAATAAAAATTAAAAACTAAAAAAAAACATTACCTATAATTTAAAAAAGTCAAATGAGTAATACCATTAGGTTCAAAAGACACAATTTAGTGGATTTATGGAACAGTTTTATTTAATTTATTATTTGTTTACATACTCAATTTATTTTTTATTCTGCTTAATATTCTGCTCAAACACTACTTACCTACTTACTTACATATAAGTAGTTATAAGCCAAGCTATTTTATTATAAGACTACATAGGTACCTACATTTGGCCATCAACTCGCTTGATGGAAAGAGATTTTGTACGTGAGGATGGAATAGGTATATAGGTCTAGAATATTCATAATAATATCTATAGGTTTCGCGCCTGAATCGGTATTGTCCTGAATCGAAGGCTGCGTCTGACACCCTAATTATCTAAACTACTAATTACACGTTTTCCGGAAACGTCCTGGAACTATCCCTGAAGGGCTCAAACGCAATTCCTGTAAAGATCGGGATTTCCTTAGAGGGATTGTAAAAGAGTTTTCTCGGAAAGTTTACAGATAAATAAAGCATTTGAAATTCAGATTAGTCTTAGTGCTTATGTGGCATAAAAAAACTGGTCGTTATAAAAATCTTGTTAAACATTAACTGGTGTTATTTTACCTACATCGACTTGTTTTATTTTTATGATAATTTGGGAAATGATGGTAATAATAAAAGCTGATATAAAAACTATTCCGTTGCATGTGTTCATCACCCTCATGGCTATTTCATTTCATTTATTCATGCTTATTACTTACTTATATGTTTCTTTGTGGTTTCACAGTGACAGTGATCGTAGGTCCCGGTTGTTTTAACCTTTTAGCCATGTCAAAGTCCTTCAGGCGGCCTAAAAAATCTGACACCAGGGCTAGCCACCCGGCCTATACTAACTTACTTACTTAGTGACTGTGGTGTTTCACAGAGTACCTTATACTTATGAATAGATTCTAGTATTTGTTTTGAATATTTTAGACACATCTATTATATAAAAGGCTTCCCTGAGTGACTGACTGACAGACAGCCTACAGCCCAAACCGCTTAAGATATAACGTTGAAATTTGGAATATAAGGTAAACGTACCAATGTACGGACGTTTTTGAACTTTGCTGACTTTGAAGTAATACTACAATTATACTAATAGACTTGCAACAACAAAGTGAATATGACCAGGTAGGAGATTTATCAAAGTTTTATAATAATTAAACTTATTTTAATTTGTTTGAGCTTTAATGGGAATTAATATCCAAAATGTAAAAAAATACCCAAATTTACTAAACCGCGGACGAATTGTCCTAATGCGCGGAATGTCGTCCCAATTCCCGGACGCTATATGAAATTGAACTCTATTTGCTTTTGTATTAGAATCTAAATTGCCTTACTATTGTATTATTATTTTTATGAACTTTAAAATCGACCCGAATCTTGGATAAATCGTCCCAATTCCCGGACGCTATTCGAATTAGAACTCTATTTGCTTTACATTAGAAATTAAATTGCCTAATTGTATTATTACTCATTATTATTATAGAATATTTTAGTTTAAGCCATTTAAGGTCTCATAAATCAAAGAAATAATAGTTTACATACAATAAAATATATTTCAAACAAACAATAATCACATTATGAAAAAAAATGCTGAAACGTTGGGTAGTTAACACTAATAGCACTGGTAAAGGAACCGTATTTAGTCCGTTGCAAGATAAGCGGCTTAAATGATTCCCAAGGTAATGTATTCAGTCTTCCCATAAAAAATAAAATGCGTACTCTTATATAATAATATCCCACAGTCTCTAAGGCAACCACAGTAGTATAGTTACCTTTAGAACACTTTTAGTCAGAAGTCTTGGTACATTCTTTAAGAAAGAGCTATGAAAAAGCTTGCCCGTTGAAAAATGAGAACTTTGGTTTTTCAGTCCTAAAAAACCAATGATGGAAAAATAACCATGCTGAAATAAAAGGTTAGAAATCTTTTCAACAGAGCTATAAGCACTGATACACCAGCGAACTGACAAGAGTATACAAATATGCACCACCTATTCAAGGTAAAGGTAAAAAAGCCAGAAAAACTTCCGGAAAACGTTTAGCAACTCTATTCAATCTAAGAGTGAAACTACGTGACTCAGAAAAAATATATAGTGTGACTCACAAATAAAGTTAGGCATTTCACGAAGCGTGGTAGTACTTATCAAATCTCAGACCAGAAGAAATTTGAATTGCTTCTACAAACGTATTTTTACCGACTGTCAACTGAACTACACAGATGGATGGGAACCACATGAATCTGGTATGGAAGACAGGGGATTTTGCAGACTTTATTGTCACATAAGAGACTCTTTTATGGGTACCCATAAAAGAGTCTCCTATGTGACAATAAAGTGGAGATATGGGTGGTATAAGCACTTTCCAACCACACAAGGCACCCAAACTGTGTGAAATATATCCAGTTCTTTTCCAATGGGGCCTAAAAATGATAAAATACTTTTAATCGCCATATTTAGATTGTGTGTGACGTGGATTTTTCAGATATATACTTAAAGCCTGGAGAAAAGTAACAGTGGTCTTACTGTTTGGCAGTAAGACCACTGCCAAAAAAGATTAATTACACAAATTCAAGGTCGTTTGCACCAATAACCTCAGCTCTTTCTTATTGAAAACGCTGAAAATAATCTGCAATAAGCACATAAGAAAAGAGCACATAGACCCCTAGCAAAAAACGCAGTCTACAATAATCAACATGCCTATTTATCAGGAAAATCAACGGAGACAATCAGACGGAGAGAACTCTACCAAGTTACCTACAAAATCAAACCTGCACAGAAAATCAAACAGTTCTGTTTAGCCAGGTTCATTGACATTGAAAGGGCGTTTGTTAAGACTATTTTCATTAATATTAATATTTAGGTAAGTTTGCGAAAATAGTAGACAGTAGTGCATTATATACTCGCTATATTACAATACTCGCTAGCAGAACATTCAACTTTGAAATGGCACACTACACACAAAGTCGCTCGAGTCACAAAAGACTGCCTGAAGACAAGGTAACTAGTAAAAATGACATGATCCCTATCATGTCATTTTACTAGTGGTCGAATTTGTTGCACTCCTTTACAAAGAAGGCATTGTCACTGTGGCATATGCTGAAAACCTGGTGACAATAGTGTCTGGACTTTTTGACTTTCAACTTCGTGTTAGGAGATAAAATGAAAAATGGTGTGAATGCCACGGACTCTCCGTGAATCCACCATTGAAATGGAGTTAGTGTTATTCACACAAAAAAAAACAAGAAAAGAGATTTATTTTGATACTACTAGGTTAAAACTAATCAAAGAAGTTAAATATCTAAGTATCTGGCTAGACTATTAAGTTCTGTGGAAAAATACTCTAATATGTCACCACTAAGGCAACAAAATTTTATGGCAATGCACTAAAGCGGTAGGAAAAGACTGAAGTCTAACAAATAATCAGATACCAACACGCGCAAAATACAACTATGCTACGAGAAACGCAGAATATCGTGCTCTTTAATTAACAGATGTATGAAAAAGACACACTCAGCTGCTATTGAAATAATCTTAGAGACCACACCGCTGCACCTGCATATATACAGCAGGAATCGATGACTTCTGCCCTATGAATTACATCTAGAAATATGTGGAAGAATACGAGTGCCACAACAACCCACTGCAAAATAATCGACCGGGTGATGGCAATCATCTCCAAAGCAAAAAATGGTACGGATATTATAGCTAGAACACAGCTCGACAGAGAAAAGTATGAGCTAGTCATAGAGAACGATGTATCTGTCAATATATTGCTAGCTGGAACATATACGCAGATGGTGCAAAAAACAAGCTTGGGCTAAGAGATTCCTTTGCCAAAATCAAAATCTGAGCACGAAAAATCTTACTTAAGATAATCTTTTAAACATAATATAAAAATATTAATATTATAATAATTATTGTTTTAACGTTGTAAATCGATCAAAAAACATTTTTTGTCATATATAAAAATACAGTTTAAGCAATACTAAAGCAAACTGGTTATAACTATTGCTTGAACCAGCCCAAAATAATTCTTGATTCAAAGGAATAAGACGCAAACGAATTATAATAATCGAATTTTGCACAATTTTGAAAACGATGTTATTACATGCAAGGAAAAATGAGACTTATTTTAAGGCAATAAGGTCGAGATCCGAACTTTGGTACAACGGTTATTAAAGAACTGATGTGTGTTCCACTTCTCGGACGGAAAATGTGATTATTGTCCGTGCATTGGGACAAGTACGAGTTTAGTGAGTACCAGTAGGCGGATACGCAAATATTATAAATAATCATAAAGATTATGTCTAGATTATAGGTTATAATATTAAGTAATTTATCCAAGTATCGTTATAAAATAGCCCACTTACTGTATCACATTAGACAACTAAGAAATGAATTGAAGTTGATGACAGGGTAGGCACCAAATTCAGCTACTGAATTAACAGATTAACGAAAATTTTACGACACCGCACTTTTGAGATAATTTGGTTTGGACACCATTACACTATGTGTACAGTTTTGCCTGTATAATACTTTGAAATACAACCAAGATTTTATTGTCATTCATAAGATTAAGTTAAACTTTCGTAGAAAATTACAAAAATTAAAAAACCGAGTAACGTCCGCGTTCTGGGACTCGTCCGCAGTTACGTACGTTTACCTTAGGTACATTGTACGACGTAATGGAGCACTAAGGAAGAAAATTTTGAAAAATCGACTTCTAACGGGGTAAAGCGGGCCCTTTTCGTTTGTATGTAACTTTTTATTCCCTGAACCGATTGACTTGAAACTTTGTACGCATACTTTTAGAACAAAATAAAAGTTACATTTGTTCCTGTTTTTCCGAATTTTTCTTATCTAAGGGGTCAGATAAGGTCCCAAAGTTGGTGAAAAAAGTGTCAATTACATCCAACCAGCTGAACGGTTATGGTTGAAATCTGGTATGAAGGAAGCACACACTATGTTTTAATACAGGAGCTAATAATATCCAGGAAAATCTATAGCGTTCCTTAGGGATGGCAAAAATTAATCAGTTTAGGCTACAACCCAAACCGCTGAGGATATAAACTTGAAATTTGGAATATACGTACATCATACGACATAATGCAGCACTAAGGATGAAAAACGTACCCAACTCTAACTTACGGGGTAAAACGGGCCCTTTTTGTTTGCATGTAACTTTTAATTCCCTGTACCGGTTGACATGAAACTTTGTATAGATGCTTTTGAGACTAAATAATTAAATATGGCTGTACCTGTTTTTTTGAATTTTCTTTAAAAAAAATCCTTAGGTTTCAGATACGTCCCAAAACTTCAATGCGCTTTTTTCAAATAATGTAGTATCTAGAATAGGATTAAGATAATGATTTATCCTTAAATGGGGCAAAATGGGTCCCCAATAGTTTACGATTTATTTTATTTTGTGAGCCAATAGTCTTAAACTTAGCGCACATACGGATCAATATACGTATTTTACTATGGGATTACGTATTATACCCTGACAAGCGAAAATTACCTACATTTTCCATACATTTTGTAGCGGGTCGATGAACTTTTTGTGTTGAACAGCTGATTTTATTCACGTGATTTTGGGGTTGATACCATTATAAAAGTTAATCAAATTATGAGTATAATAGCATCTTAGAACATGCCTGATGAGTGACGTCTTTCTCAAATAAAATAAGATATAGGTAAGTAGGTACCATTTTTTCATTTACCTGGAAAATTAAATTTCTAATGACTTAATGAAACATATCGAATACCTGTACCGGCTTTAATTAATAGTGCACTACTGAACATAAGCCTACCCGCGAAGGGTGATTGGGCCATATACCTAATCATACCGACCGAGTGCGGGTTGCTGAATCCACAAACGACATTGATTTTTTCTCTACGGTCGTACCTATAGGTACAGGTTGCCTCAATGTTTTCCATCAATGAAAAACCGGTAGTGTGAAATTCCTTACATGGTTACTTATACAATTATTTTAATTGGCTCTCTCGGTGGCTCAGTGGTTTGTGGCCCTGACTCCTGGGTCAGAGAGGCGTGGGTTCGATTCCCACCCAGGGCAAATATTTATGTGATGATCATATGTGTTTATAATAATAAATAATAATAATGTGGGTATTATTAATGTATTTTTATTTATTTAACACTTTCTAGCACACCATTTGTACAAAAGGAGGACTTAACGCTAAATAGCATTATCTGCCAGTCAACCTACAGGTACATGTATATGTAGTATATCAGTCTCTGCCAGACAAATCACAAGCTTTTCTTAGTTTGGGGTCAGAGACCGTGTATGAGATGTCCCCCAATATTTATTTTATATATTTATTTAATATTGAGTTAATTTCAGAAATTCGGCAATTTATCATTCACGTAATAAGCTTAATAATAACCGTAATAAGCTTTAGATACAAGTAAATTAAATAACCAAATACTGAGACAATGTAGGCTTATCCGTTGGCTATTATCATTTTAGGCAAATACTGATACAATTCAGGCTAAACCGTAGGTATTATCCTTGCAAGTACAAGATAATAGGCTCAATTATGAAGGCGCCATGGTAAATATAATAGCGCCATGGTAAACATAAAAAGTGTTCTCTCTATCGAATGCTTAAAGTGAACAAGAAACAGAAATAATTGTGCTAATTAGCTATTATAATTACGATGGCGCTTTCATAATCGAGCCTGATGCGGGCTTAACCACGAGCTACTATTATTTTAAGTAAGTGCCAAGAAAACGCGGGCCAAACTGTGGGTTTTTATCATTTTAAGCAAATACGAAAATAACGCGGGCCAGACCGTGGGCTATTATCATTGCAAGTAATACAACAACGCAGGCTAATGGCATGCTATTATAATTTTAAGGATTTATTAAGACAACGTGGGCCAGACCGCGAACTATTAGATATTATTATAAGCAAATGCCAAGATAACGCGGGTTGAACCGCGGGCTGTTATTTTAATCAAGTAAGTACTAAAACAACGTGGGCCAAACTGTGGGTTATTATCATTTTAAGCACCTAATTGTTAACACAACGCGGGCTAAACCGCGGGCTATTATCATTTTGTGCAAGTACTAAGATAACACGGGCCAGACCATGGGCTATTATCATTGTAAGTAATAAGACAATGCAGGCCAAACGGCAAGTTTTTATAATTCTAAGCAAGTATTAAGACATCGCAGTCCATGCTGCGTGCTATAAATAACCCTAATAATACTCAGGCAAAACCGTGACCTATTATCATTATAGGCAAATACTGTTACAGTTTTGAGCAAACCGTGGGCATTATCCTTTCAAGTAATTTTAAGCAAGTATTAAGACAACGCGGGTCAAATCGCGGACTGTTAGATATTATTATAAGCAAGTACAAAGACAACGTAGATCAAACCGCGGGCTATTTTCATTTTAAGTAAGTACCTATGTACAAAGACAACGCGTGCGAAGCCGCGAGTTTTAAGCTAGTTAACTTATAATGATATGTACCTTCTTAATATGTGTAAAAAGCTGAATGATTGAAGAGAAGGGACAAAGTTACCATCTAAATAAAAGTACCTAAATCTTACTAAAACTAATTTACCTTCCCCTTACTGCTCAGTTAAAATGTGCGTACAAGTACAGGGTGGGCCAATAATTTTTGCAAATTGCAACACTAAATTTCTCGAATACCGTTGGAGGGAGGGGTGCGCGGGTGGCGGGAAACTATGCGTCGCTACATGCAATTTTAGTCACAATGGAGCGCTTCACGGGACAACAGCGTGCTTTTTGTGTTAAACAATTTTACAAAAACAACGATTCCTACGTTACTGTACGACGCCTGTTTCGAATTGAATATGGATTACGCCGTGTAAGCGAGTGTCCAAGTGTGAATTTAATCAAAGCTTGGGTCGTGAAGTTCGAGCAAACGGGATCGACAACGAATATTAAACAAACAGGCCGGCCATAAGCCGGCAAAGGGCATAATTGGTCCGTATTTCTTTGAAAATAATCAAGGAAATAATGTAACTGTGAATTCAGCGGAATACGTCAAGATGTTGCGAGAGTTTTTGACGCCGCAGTTGCATGAATTTCAAGGATACAACAGCAGGACCTGGATGCAACAAGATGGAGCAACATGCCACACGTCAAATGTGACTTTACCGGTAGTCAAAGAAATGTTTCCGAATAAATTGATTTCTCGCAGAGGTGATATTCCATGGCCTCCGAGAAGCCCGGATCTTACACCATGCGATTTTTTCTTATGGGGATACCTGAAAAGTCGAGTCTACCTTAATAAACCGACGAATATATCCCAATTAAAACGAAACATCCACGACGAGATAGCCGCGATCCCCCGCAGCATGTGTCAGCGAGTTTTCCAAAGTTTGCGTAGTCGATTGCTAGAGTGCCAACGACGAGACGGTGCACATCTCGACGATGTCATTTTTAAAAAATAAATTTCATTAAATTTTCAAAACGTTAAAAATATAATCAACAAAATAACAGTTGTAGTTTTATTTCTATTCATGTTTTAAAAGTACAAAAATTATTGGCCCACCCTGTACAAGCTCAGAAATTTGCCCTGAAGTCGCTCTTTAGAAAACACCACAAATTACAAATCATAAACAGCCGAGAGGTGGAGCAGATTAACAGATACGCCTTCATAACTCGGATGATAACGCTGCCAGTTAACTTAGGCCAAGGCTACATCATGGTAGCTAAAAATTATCTAATATTATATTTTTTAAACTTTCTTTTTGTGATAAACATTTCAAAAATTGACGCGTTCTGTTATATCCATCCCCTGTTAGCATTAGTGCACCGTCTGCAATCACCGTCAGCATTCTTAGCTGTCCGGTAGAGGTTCATGCCAAAGTACTTCAGTCTCTCTCAATCCTCCAACGCGAAAAGGCTGCTAAAAGACATTTTAAATAATTCCTAAATTTATTATTCAATTTAATCCATTTTATTTTAGTTTAAATAAAAATCCTTTTTTTTAAAAAGTGATTTTCCTTAATCCGTCTAACATTTGGTGGCAGCGGTGGGATCTTAAAAAGGTCCCCGGTCCGTCTCCAGTTTTGAAAAGTGAACAAAGAGAACTAAGTGAAATCCAGTTTGAACCCAGTGTGTTCCCGCTGAATTCTCGCCGTGTCTCCGCCGTATCCCCGCTGAATTCTCGCCGTGTCTCCGCTGTATTCTCGCCGTGTCTCCGCTGTATTCTCGCCGTGTCTCCACTGTATCCTCGCCGTGTCTCCACTGTATCCTCGCCGTGTCTCTACCGTTTTCTCGCCGTGCCTTCATCGTGTACTCACCGCAGACCAAGACCAAGCTACCTCAGAGAGATTCAACAACGTCGCATCTGGTACCCAGAAATTACTCCTCGTCGGGCTCCGAACCTCAGACTCCGAACTCCCGACACTCACCGTGCCAGCTCGCCGCAATCGGAATGCAGCTTATCGCAGCCGCCTACGCGTTTCTGTAAGTCTTTGGTCATTGTTATTATAAAGCTCAGTTCACAATCAAACAAATACTTTTATAGAAATCTATTCGCTCAGGCGACAATTTGATATTTAAGCAAAAAAAAAAATATTATGCCAAAAGTGGATAACGATAAACTCTCTGTTACTATTCCCGAAACTTTTTTGACGTCAAATAAGAGTCACTCCGCACCCATTTCCACTAAAGGTCGTATTGAAACCGAGATTATGGACCTTAACATTTTGCTAAAATTCATTAAGCCTTACGACGGCAACAGGGAAACCTTGAATTCTTTTATTACAAATTGTGATAACGCATACGAGCTCGCGAATGAACTCCAAAAACCTGTACTATTTAAATACATGTTATGTCAACTGCAAGGCAAAGCAGAAATTGCTTGCGCAATAAAAGAGTTCTCGACATGGGAACAACTCAAAGAATTTTTAAAGGCCCAGTTTTGTGAACGTAAACATTACGCCCATTTACTCACAGATTTGCAGGAAAGTAAACAAGGCCCACAAGAGACCGTAACCCAATTCGCTCTTAAAGTGGAAACCTGCCTCTCACAATTATTCACGGAAATATCATTATCTTACACAAAAGTCAAAGAAATTGCTGGCCGCACCGCAGCCATGGAGGACCTTGCCCTCCATCACTTTTTGATGGGCCTCCACCCGCGGTTATCCAACATGGTGAGATGCAGGTCGCCAAAAACATTAAATGAAGCAATAAACCTTGCTATTTCCGAAGAAAGAATCCAACAAAGCCTCTACAAGCGGCCGCAAGTAGAAAACAAATATTCAAATAACTCTAGACCTCAAGGCCAAATTTCGAAGCCAAACAATCAATCATCACCCAATACGAATTCTAACAGGCCAGTCATTTCGTGCCGATACTGTAAAGCCTTAGGCCACGATATTAAAGACTGTCGCAAACGCGAGTACAACAACCGTCTCCGACAGAATGAACAACAACAACCTTCCAGTTCTGGCTATAAGCCTCCACAGAGACAATTCTCCCAAATCCACTACGTGAGTGGCATCGCTGATAACAATGGTTACGAAAGCGAAGGTCACGACGAAGTAGACTACGATGCAATGAAAAAAAACGAATAGTCGTCTCGTCCCAGTGTCGTGCGGGACTTCGCCCCTTTAAAACCGACACCAAAACTACGACCCCGTTACATGGAGGTCCCAATAACAACAAATCTAAATCCACTGTATCCACTGCATCCGCGGTATCCACCGCATCCACTGTATCCGCGGTATCCACCGCATCCACTGTATCCACTGCATCCGCGGTATCCACCGCATCCACTGTATCCACTGTATCCGCGGTATCCACCGCATCCACTGTATCCACTGTATCCGCGGTACCCACCGCATCCACTGAATCCACTGTATCCGCGGTATCCACCGCATCCACTGTATCCACTGTATCCGTGGTATCCACCGCACCCGCTGTATCCACTGTCCCTGCTAGATCCACTGTACCCATTAAATCCGCTGCACCCGCTGTATCCACTGTACCCATTAAATCCGCTGCACCCGCTGTATCCACTGTACCTGCTAGATCCACTGTACCCACCGTATCAACCGTACCCACTGCATCCACTGCACCCCTTTACAAGCACAATCAAGTCGCTGTTTACGAAATCACGAATGATCCTACAAAAATGCTACTTCCTCATGTCCTTGTGGACTCTAACGCATCCGACATTCCACTGTCTCTACTTGTAGATTCAGGATCATCCATTAGTCTAATAAAGCGATCCTGCATACAAAAACAAATAAAACTCACTAAAGAAGTGATCCATCTCAAGGGCATCGACCCGACCAAGGATTCAGTCCAAACTCTCGGGCACTTCCAATTCAAAATGCTACTTCCGAAATCTAGTCTTACACATAAATTCCATGTAACTGACGAAATCAACCTTCCCTATGACGGGATAATAGGCACAGACCTACTCAATGCCCACAGTTGCAACATCGACTACGATAATAATGTTCTACGTCTGGGCAAAATATCATTAAAGCTCCATTTCTGCGACCCCACATACATCATTCCTCCTAGGACAGAGACTATAATAGAATGCTCTGTACAAAACCCGCAAATTAAGCAGGGTCTTATCCTAGATCAAAGTCCATCAAAAAACCTATTAATTGCCAACTGTCTAGCCCGAGTGAAAGATAATAACAGAATCAATATATCCGTTATCAATACATCAGAAGAACCTTTAACCTTGAAATCAACGCTCAACTTAAAGCTCACTTCCATTGAAGCCTCAGAATTTTGTGAGACCTCGACTCATTCCATAAACAGTATCAATACCTTACCTCCAAAGGATACACTTACCCGAACAAAGGAGGTACTTAATCAGTTACGCGTCTCTCACCTCAATAGCGAAGAAAAGGAAGCCCTTTTTCAAATATGCTCTGATTTCTCTGACATATTTCATCTCCCAGGAGAACACCTCACCTGCACCGAAGCGCTTAAACACGAGATAAAAACAACAACTGATATTCCCGTACATACTAAATCGTATCGATTCCCCGAAATCCATAAATATGAAGTCAAAAAACAAATGCAAGAAATGTTGAACCAAAAAATTATTGAACCATCGGACTCTCCGTGGTCTTCCCCCATTTGGGTAGTCCCTAAAAAGTTAGATGCGTCTAATGTACAAAAATGGCGTGTTGTGATAGACTACCGGAAGTTGAATGATGTCACAATTGGCGACACTTACCCAATTCCTCAAATCGCAGAAATTCTTGATCAATTAGGGAACAGTAAATATTTCTCAACCCTGGATTTAGCTTCCGGGTTCCATCAAATCCAGCTTTGTGAAGCCGATAAATCAAAAACTGCATTCAACGTCCCTGAAGGACACTTCCAGTTCACCCGAATGCCTTTTGGGCTGAAAAATGCCCCTTCAACATTCCAAAGACTGATGAATACGGCCCTCACTGGACTACAAGGCATCCGCTGCTATGTCTATTTAGATGATGTGGTCTGCTACTCCCATGACCTCGACTCTCACATGAGTAACCTAGTATCCATTTTCCGAAGACTTCGAGATTTTAACCTAAAACTTCAACCTGACAAATGCGAATTCCTGCGACATGAAGTCGCCTATCTCGGACATTTAATCACCGAAGAAGGTGTCAAGCCTAACCCCGAAAAAATAAAAGCAGTAGCGCAATTCCCTGTTCCAAAATCACCCAAGGATATAAAATCCTTCCTCGGACTAGTTTCCTACTATCGTCGCTTTATTCCTGACTTCTCAAAAATGGCAAAGCCTCTTACTAATCTCCTCAAAAAAGACGTTCCCTTCAATTGGGAAAATCAACAACAAATTGCATTTGAAAACCTGAAACATAAGTTGTCCACTGCCCCTCTTCTTATCTATCCAGATTTCTCTAAACCGTTTGTACTAACCTGTGACGCCTCAAATTACGCCGTAGCCGCTGTAATCTCTCAAGGACCCGTCGGCAAAGATCAACCTATAGCCTATGCGTCACGCACTTTAAACAAAAGTGAGACAAACTATAGCACGACAGAAAAAGAGCTCTTAGCTATCCTATTCGGGTGTAAAACCTTTCGCCCATACCTTTTTGGTAACAAGTTCCAAATAATCACAGACCATCGACCATTAAGGTGGCTTTTTAATCACAAAGATCCAAGTAGTAAGCTACAAAGATGGCGACTAAAGCTTGAAGAATACGAATACGAAATCGTTTACCGTAAGGGTAGGCTAAACTCAGTGGCTGACGCCCTATCCAGATATCCAGTCAACCCAGTTATTCCTGAAAATGACTCACCCCGTGACCTCGAACTCCTAGACTTCAGCCCTCATAATGATAACCTAGGGGTTGACTTCAATCCACTGAATCCTCCTACACCCGTTCCTATCCCTGATAACGAAGTCAACTTGCCTCAGTCAGCCGAAATCAATGTGCCTCAATCCGCCGAAGTCAATTCGCCTCAATCAATCGAAATCAATGTACCTTCGACTGAAAACATTCCTTCAGCCCAAAATGATATCACTGAATCCTTACAAATTCAACCCGACGCCACTGCGACTTCATCACCGCTCTCCGAAAATCTTAATGACACTGACTATTCTACCTTTCTAAAGGAAACGACAAAAAATACTAACTATAATACGAATTTAAAAAAACACAACGAATCTTTGTCGAAAACATCATCCGAAATAATAATTATCCCAACTTCAATAGACTTAGACGAATCGAACCCATATATTACCGAAATACTATCAAATCTAGGAGACGCGGAAGAACTCCATAATGTTGAAAAAGAACTCTGTTCCTTTAAGTCAATTGCACTAAACAATAAAACTGTCTACTTAGCCTTTACTAAAGTGCACCATTTCGATGAAAGTACATATCAAGATATTTTCAAAACTCTGAAAGCTATCAGAAACGAACTCATAGTTACGCAAAATAAAAATGAAATTGCTATTTCAGACTTCAAGAGTCCCTTCGAAAAACTTTCATTTGCAAAGATTTACAACATGTTAATTCACCTTTTCCATAACACTAATATAACCGTTAATATTTACCATAATAACATAATATATCCCACTTTAAGTGAAATCAAAAAAATATTGCGCGAAAATCACGATATACCTATTGCGGGCCATTTAGGCTCGAACAGAATGCTAAGACGGATTCAAGAACAATTCTATTGGAAAAGCATGCGATCCGACGTCGAGAATTATGTAAAAGATTGTACTCTCTGTCAACAGAACAAAGCTCTTCGAAAAATTAACAAAGCCCCGATGCAAATCACTACCACATCTACCACCCCTTGGCTTGGGTGGCATTGGACGTTGTCGGTCCTCTGCCCGAATCCGGTTCAGCTAAATTAAAATACATTCTGACACTCCAAGACGACTTGACAAAATACTGCATTGCTTACCCAATCCGATCAATCACAGCGGAAGAAACGATGGAATGCCTAATACACTTCATATCACTGTTTTCCATACCAAAAAGTATTTTAACTGACCAGGGCTCAAATTTTACTGCCGAATTATTCAAAAAAACGTGCGAATTCCTCAAAATAAAACAGTTGTGGAGTAGCCCTTATCATCCTCAAACCCAGGGCGCGCTTGAACGTAGCCACTCCACACTTAAAGAATATTTAAAATCATTCGTTGATTCCAACCAAGAAAACTGGCCCAGATACGTATATACTGCTATGCTGACATATAACACAAGCATACATTCTACTACCAATTTCAGTCCCCACGAATTACTATTCGGTCATAAACCATACCTACCTAATTCCATTTTTGAGGAAAACTCTGACCCAACTTATCCCGATTACCTGAAAATGCTAAACCACCGCCTGAAACTATCACGAGAGAAAGCTATAGCCAATATTGAAAAATCCAAGGAAAAATCAAAAACCTATTACGACACACATACTCGTCGTATCCTATACAAAGTAGGTGACTACGTATACTTGAAAAACCATCTTCGTCTCAGGAAAGCCTTATCGCCGATCTGGAAGGGGCCTTATAAAATCTTAAAGGTTCATAGCAACAATACAGTCACCTTGCTGATAAACAGACGGCATGTGACACATCATTTCGATCAAATCAAAATCGCTAACAATAATCCACCTGAGAACTAATTACTTATAAAGTTTACGTAATTTTAATTCTTTCATTTATTTATTTCAGCGCCATCGTTGGGGCGAGCGCTAATTTCATTGAACCTATACATACGGGATCCGGATTATATTCCGAATATGTAGGAAAAATGAAAATCAAAGACGGAAACCTTAACATCTTGATTCCTGTCGATATATCTTATATACAGCCCCATATAAGTAATCTTAACTTAGTTTTAAGTAACTTTAAGTTTTTATGTAGACAAGCTGACGTAATGGAAGCATCTGAATGTTTCGACTTAGTAGAGCCATTATCTGTACGATTCAATGATTTGGTCACAGAATTCGAGTCGATTTCCCACCTAATTGACACCAAAATCAAACGGTCCGCTTGGATAGGCATTGGTGGTTCTATCCTAAAAACTATATTCGGAACTCTAGATGAAAATGACGCCATAAAGTACGACCAAGCGTTAAACTCTGTACAACTTGACCAGAAAAAACTAGCTTCCCTCGTTAAACAAAACGTCATAATGACGTCATCTGTAATCAATCATTATAATCAGACAATACATAAAATAACAACGAATGAAGCTATTTTAAACTCCGCTATCGACGAGCTCTCAGTTAATTTAAAAAACTTAACATTTATTTCAAATGAATCATTAATAAGAAATAAATTAAATAACATTTTGATTCGTCTCGAGACCTCATTACTTACGTTATCATTTCGCCTGGAAGACATAACAAACGCCGTGTTACTCAGTAGTAAAAACATAATACATCCTTCTATAATAACACCTATGCAGCTATACCGAGAACTCGCCGATAACCACCTACATCTCCGTGCAGGTGTTAGTTTACCAGTTAGCTTAGAATTAAGTAAAATGTTTTTAGTTTTAAGTATGTCTCGCGTAATTTCTTATTTTCATAGTAATAAGATTATTTTTGTACTAAAAATACCTCTAGTTAACCCAGAGGAGTATTCCGTGTATCGGAACTTACCTTTACCTATTCCACACGACGTCACAAAACCCAACACTTACAGCGTAATTATACCCTCTAGTACCTATATAGCAATGACCAAAGACAAAGCACGTTATTGTACGTTGAGTGAAATAGACCAGTGTGAGAGCGTCAACCCTGAAAACTACATCTGCGACATCCCCAAAGTGTTATCAACAAGTGAAAGCCCAAATTGTGAAAGTGAATTAATAACGCGTGTGGTGACGTCATTACCTAAACAGTGTGAAACTAAGGTTATTTTCGGATACGTAAATATTTGGACCTCGGTTGGTCAAAATAAATGGGTTTATGTTCAATCAGAACCCACTAAGTTAACTATAGAATGCGGTAACTCCAATGTATACAACAAAAATATTGTTGGCACGGGTATATTAACCCTGCCTATTCATTGTCTAGCATATAGTAAGAGCATTAGATTCATCCCTAAGTTGGATTATGGTAATGTTAGTGTCAATATTATAAACAAAGACTTTAACATTATCAATGAATCGTGCTGTAATATTGATAAGATAAGCAAGATAACGCCAAATGTGTCCCCTATTAAGCTGGAAAATATAAACTTAGGAAATTTAGGATCAAATGATAAGATATTAAGTAACTTGATCGATAACTCAGATAAAATCATAAATGAAAGGTCTTTCTTAAACCAATATGGGACGCATTACGCGATAAATAGCGTAAGTTTTATTCTTATTTTAATCGCTTTATTTGTAACGTATAAATTGTTTATCAAATATTTTTATAAGTCTGGCCGCAGTCTAAACATTCAAAACGAAACCCAAGATTCGCGTAGACCTTCGATATCCACTATTTATAGTAACCCGGTGGCTGAGCCGCGTCTTAGAGTAACATAAACTTCAGTGGCGTTGCAACCCCGAAGTTTAGTCTTCTGCGGGGGGTTGTTATATCCATCCCCTGTTAGCATTAGTGCACCGTCTGCAATCACCGTCAGCATTCTTAGCTGTCCGGTAGAGGTTCATGCCAAAGTACTTCAGTCTCTCTCAATCCTCCAACGCGAAAAGGCTGCTAAAAGACATTTTAAATAATTCCTAAATTTATTATTCAATTTAATCCATTTTATTTTAGTTTAAATAAAAATCCTTTTTTTTAAAAAGTGATTTTCCTTAATCCGTCTAACAGTTCGCAGGATTTGAACCTGCATCCTTTTTTACTCCCAGACTTATGTAAAGGTAATATTTTACTATATTTCATGAGATCTGGAAATTTACCTTTCGTAATACACTCGTTAAATATTTGAGCAAGATATGGGGCTAAAGATATTACAAAGTTATTAATAAACTTCACTGACATTCCCCACAAGTCTTTTGAATTTTTCTGTTTTAGCGACTTAAAAGTTTTAATTATAATGTTTGGCGTTACTTCGTGAAAACAGAAATCAACAGGAGTAGCTGGTACATTTTCAGCTAGTAATATTTCAGCTTGTGTTTTACATGGTTTCAGCGTTTTTGTTGTTTCCTTGGGTATTTTATTGAAGTAGTCTACAAAGATGTCAGCTACTTTTTGCTTATCTTCAACCAAAACATTGTCGTGAAAAACCTCAATTTTAGGCTCTCTTTGAACAGATTTGCCGGTTTCTTGTTTTATTACAGACCAAACAGTTTTAACTTTGTTGTTAGATTTTGTAATTTTATTTCTAATACAAATTGATTTTGTGTTCTGACACACCTTTTTGAACAATTTACTATAATTACGCACATAATTTAAGAAGGGATCATCATATCTATAAGCTTTCTCGCTATAGAGTTCATATAGTTTATCTCTACTTTTAAATATACCTGGTGTTGCCCACTCATTGAATTGCAGTTTCTCATTACACTTTTTTTTCTGTATGGGAAACATTACATCAAAATTATTTTTAACAACTTCAAAAAACCTATCATAGTTAACATTAGGATCTTTATGGTTTAGGTCTATGGCGTTTAAATCATTAGTGATTTTAGTTTTGTACAAGTTAATTTTCTTCTTATTTATAACTCTACTATTAATAACCTTATGATCCTTTGATTTATCACTACATAGTATAAAACAAAGTCGCTGTCGCTGTCTGTCCGTCCCTATGTTTCCCTAAATCTTCAAAACCACGCAACGGATTTTGAAGTGGTTTTTTTTAATAGAAAGAGTGATTCAAGAGGATGGTTTATATGTATAATACACGCATAATATTGCAGAGAAACACTGATGAATTTACAGGTTTCTAATGTGATGTCGTAAATAAACACATTTTTTTGCGCTTACATTGCAAACGCTGACTGAACCCCGCGAGATAAATCAAAATAATGTACTACAGTATTGTACACCTTAAAAAGGTCAACAAAAAAGTCCGCGATGGTATATGTCTATCTCTTAAGGATAACCCACAATAACCATTTTTATCCTTTAAATTTTACGAAAAAAAAATGGATTATTTAGGAGGTTATTTTAAGCAACACAACATTAATCCTTATCCAATTAAGTACCTTCAATACATTGTCCATTCAATATAAATCAATATGGTCCTTTACAGCATGTAATTTAAATTAATATTTCCGAAGATATTACAGATTTAAAATGCAGGGACAAAGCGGTGCGGAGGTACCTACCGGCCGGCCGGCGGCGCGTGCCTACAAATAACGCGTCGGAGGCCGCGCTTCTCCCCAGGACTTTATGATTAGCAGCTATCGGACGTGTTTATCGATCTATACCTCGAATCGAATCTATACCAATATTATAAAGAGGAAATATTTGATTGTTTGTTTGCATCGAATAGGCTCAAAAATTCTGAACCGATTTGAAAAATTCTTTCACTGATAGAAAGATACATAATATAATATTTAAAAAAAACTGGACAAGTGCGAGTCAGGCTCGCACGTCGAGGGTTCCGTACAAACACGTTATTAAAATAATTACCTGTTTAGGATGTGCTAATAAAGTTAATATATATGATATCTTACATGATACGATTTACTCACTTTGAATTTTTAAGCCCATATTTTATGTGATAGGCCCTATTTTAAAATGTACAGTTTTCAGACTTATTCCTTTATGTGTACTCTGAGACAATGCTTCTCACCAAATTTCATAGTTCTATGTCAACGGGAAGTACCCTGTAGGTTTTGATTTTTGTGAGTGCTAAATATGCGGTTTTTTACGACATAAACGGCTCTAACTTTTTTAAAAGATAACTGAGAAGTTTTTTTTTACACAAATGCAACAGACCTTAGATATACGTATATACGTTTAAATTTCAACTCGATATTTTTACGCGTTCCCGAGATAAAGAGTCTTGACATACACAGACGGACAGACAGACAGACAGACAGACGGACAGGCGTACAGACAGACAACAAAGTGATCCTATAAGGGTTCTTTTTTTGGCGTTTGAGGTACGGAACCCTAAAAAAATAGGGATCCTTACTATAACTCCCATAATGTATCCCAAGGCGTGTAAAAAATCACCTAAAATATTCTTTGCATCGCGTACGCTGCGAAAACTATCGAATCATTTAAGTACAAAAAAATTAGTGACATATGTCTAACTGTTATAGTTAAGCCACAATAAGTATTCTTTTATTTGAAAAATTACATAGAAATGCCACTGCAATAAAGGGCTCTTAATTTATATCTTGGTATTAATCCTTTTCAAAATAATATCCACCACGATGACCCAGTGCGGGTTGGTGGATTCCTATATGTCATCCAGTTTCTTCTACAGACGTAAGGATGCAGATTGCCACACGATATGTTCCTCCACGGGAAAGCCAGTGGTGTGAAATTGCGTAGATAAGTTCCAAAGAAACTCATTGATATGGGATCAGGATTTGAAACTACCACTTCAGGATTATAAGATAGATGTTACTACCACTAGATTACCACGGCTATATACGGATATAGGTACCACCTCTATTTAAGCGACGATTTATGTAGTAGGACCTACAGATTTGGAAAACCTTAGTTAGGCGAACCGACATACAGACGATTTATAATTTATGTTGTAGTGATAGTGAATAGGTATGTGTAGTTACACACATAGTTCGTAAAACGAATGATCGATGGGGCTTTAAAGTTCTCGAATGTAGACAATGTATTGGCAACTTTGCAAGTATAGAGAAGGTCTTCACGTGAATCGAAGATCTGGTTGGTGTTCATGTGTATGACCTTTAGCAACATTACGTGGTAGGTATATAAATGCACAATACTTATAATGTCTGCCTTTTGCCAATCATATCCGGGCGAAGCCGGGGCGGGCAGCTAGTTAGTGATAAATGGGACTCTAATAAGTTGTCCAGTGTGATCAGAGGATAATTTATGTATAACAGCTTTGTCAAGAACTTCAAATTCACAGAAAATGTTGTCTATGCAGGATGCTGACGTGTTTTTTATACGAGTAGGTTCACAGAACAAATTTGTCAAGTTAAAGCTTTTTAAGAGGTTGATGAAATCTCGTTCTTGTTTAGATTTTTTTAGCAAATTGATATTGAAATCACCTACAACTATGACATGTTTGTTATTGTTGCATATTTTATCCAAAACGTCTTCTAAAATTGACAGGAATTCCCTATACTTCGAAATCGAAGGGGGTCTGTATACATTTACAATTACATAATTTTTAATCTCAATGCATGATAATTCGATGTGACGTTCTACGCTTAACTTAACAATGTCATCCCGATTTTTAAACACTAAATTATTTCTAATAATGATGAGAGAACCACCTCCAACAGTTGTTGTTCTAGAAAAATACCTACCTACTTTATGCTCTGAAAAACCAGTTTGGACTTCATAGTCTTTAATCCAAGATTCCGTTAAACATAGAATATCAACATTATCAGTGTCCATAAATAAGTTAATTTCAAGTTCTTTATTTATGCAACTTTGAATATTTTGATGTACTATGGTGATGCCCTGAGCGGATGAGTCATGTACAAAAAATTTTGCTTATTTCCTGACAGTGGCACAACATTACTATCGATATTATCTCCAAATGTCAATTGATTATCAATATTAACTTTTACAGCTGTTATGTCAATAACATTTTTTTTCGATCCAATAGGTGAGTCACAATTACAAACTAATATATTACACAAAATGTCAAGATAATTCTTGATGTATAAAAAGTTGGGTTGCCCAAAATCAAAACGGTTATTGATATCAATTATATGGATATTCTCATTATGGCAAGTTCCATTATATAAGTCAAGGTTTATTTTATACAAATAATTATTCTGTTCTTTATTGTTGCCATAAGGAATTGTGCAAATTATAATTTTGTGCAATTTTGAAATTTCGTTTATCAATTCTAAACTAAACTTAGTATCTCTATGGCTTTTGACTATCTTTTCTCCGGTAACTAATATAAATGTCGATAACTTTGAATATTTATTTCGATCTTCGTACATGCGTTTAACAAGATTGCAGAAAGAAGAACCGTGGCTGCAGAAATTCGTAACATTTTTCGAAGTGCGGTTTGAGAGGCGACTTCCAAGACCCGCGCCACATTTATCCGAATAAATACAAATGAAGTCATTTTTGTCTTGAGGTTTGGATAACATGACGTCATATGGAGTGGGTTGAACTTCTTCACAGGCTTGAAAATTGACTGACGTCGGAATCTCAGCAGAAGAAGAAGACGGAGTCTTGTCATTATTAGACGTATCTGTGGTTTCACACTTCTTTTCATTACTGTTGTCTGCAGTATGTCGAGTTTTCTTCTTTTCATCTACCTCTACTGATTTTTATATTAACTCTTGTAGTTTATTAATTTGTTTTTCTATATAAGTAATGGTGTTGATAGTTCTATCATTGTTCTCTAAACTTGATTTGTATTTATTGATGATTTCTATAAGGTCTTGATTTTCATTAATTTGGGATTCTATAATTTGGTTCCGGTTTTCAATTTCTTTCATTGCTAGAATATTTTCTTGGGTGAGCATTTCATTTTCTATACAAACGTAGTCATTATGGTTCTTCAGGTCTTCAGATTTCTGTATGTCGAAATTAATTAGGTTATCTTTCAGCTTGTGTATACGTTTGTTTAGTGTTGGAATTTTTCTCTTAAGGCGTTTGAGTAATATTCTAGATTTAGTTATTTGTTTACTTTTTATCCTCGATTTTTCCTTATTAAGCACAGTATTTACGGATTCGGCTAATAATTTAGTATATTTTAATTGTAAATCGTTGTAGTCATTAGTTATCGCTTTAAGTCGACCATAAATTGAGTCAATATTTTCCAGAAATTCTGATTCATAATCTTCTTTTTCTTTGTGAAGATCTAAAATCTTTTGCTCTAGAGTTTTCTGATCTGCGAGCAAAATTGTTTTATTTTTCTCGTAGTCCGTCAATTTTTTTATGAGGTTGTTATTTTCTACACATATAGTTTCAAATTCTTTCATATTAGTTTCGTGTTCTTCCGACATTCGCGTAATTAATTTATCTTTCTTTAATACATCTTTTTTCAGGTTTTCAATACATTTTTCATATTCTATAATAATTTCTTTTGTGTCCAAATTTTCGCTCTTTGTATCGGTATTATCTACATTTAAAAGTTTTCTCCTCGATCGAGTAGTCATGATGTATGTTTAAGATTGAGAACAGATACCTATACAATGACTAATAAATAAATAATAGAATAGACAAATCTCTTCGTGCCAAACACTCAGAATAAAAACGAACTTCAAATTCCAAGAAAGTTCGTTTATTTATGCAACTATCAGTTTTTCGTTGTATGAAAATCGATAATTATTGATAGTGCCGAGGTGACATTAGTTTCCATCAGACTGTTGTCAAGCAAATAATATTTTTGTGTACTCTGTGGTCTATTCAATATGCTAGTGTCACTTTCATTTCATTGACATCTCAGATTGACACTGCTAGTCTATTGTTAATTGTTCGCGACAAACGTATATTTGTGTCGCGCGTAGTAAATAAGTTGTAAATATGTTAAGCTGAAATTTATAAGATTGTTTTTAAGTCTGAAATATCTTAAGTTAAATATTACTTAAGTTACATATAAGGAATATAATTGCAGACTTTATAATTAAACTGGAGCGTGGGTGGAGTCTTTTGGTATGTAGGTGGTCAATAGGCAGTATAATTTAAGTAGTAAGACGGATCTTGTAGGATTCCTACAAGAATCCTACAAGATTCGTCTAAATGTAAACAAACACGGAGGTGTTGACGCCACCGGCTTACATTCGAACTGCGCTCCCTATAGACAGAGACGCAAGAGGTCTCACCCTCCCGCTCGCACAGCCGTGCGCTGTTATTGGTCGGACGCGTCGTTCGGCACTTCTCGTAGTGCCGACGACGCTCGAGCGGGAGGCGTCAGGATAAATATAGGTTTAGGGAGCGCGGCTCGCCACTAGTCTTGCGGCAGCCGACCCGTCCACATCTCCGATCGACTCCACGCCGAGTCAACGAAGTCGCCTTCCACCGACCACCTACGTACTGGAGGCTGCGCCCCGCCGACCGAATCATCGCCCCGCATTATTATTTCGCCCTCGCTGTGTACAATCCCAGGCACAGTGCAGCAAGGTTGTGAGCCCTTGTCGGTGTGTGTGTGCGTGTCATATAACATCTTATGTTTTCACGATTAATACAGTCCACTGAATAACACCCAGATGCTCTGTCCAATTAAGCTAAAACGCTAAAACGCACTCACTAATTCGGCGCCTTCGCAGAGAGCGGTTTAGCTTAATTGGACAGAGCATCTGGGCCGGAGTCCCAGATGATGCAGGTTCAAATCCTGCGAACGCGTCAATTTTTGAAATGTTTATCACAAAAAGAAAATTTTCTATACACCTAGTGTGTGAACCACGATAAAAATAATTTCATATATTTTTTTAATTTAAATTATTGTTCCGCAAATTCCAGGGTCTGTAGCCTTTGCTAACCTAGTTTACATTTGTCAGAATACGACTGTACATTGTACAATAGAGATGGGTTAGTTGAAATCTTAGCCTAAGATAGCAGTTTCGGTGCATTGCGTGAATGCCACGAGCAAACCGGCGCGGCGCGCGGCAGCGACCCGCATGCCGGTTACGAGTGTGACGCATGTGCCAGCCATCGCTTTCCTCGACCATTTAAGGGAAGAGAACGACACGACACACGATGCCGCCGCAAGAAGGAGCCCTCGATGGCTAGCATGAATGCTCAGGCATGTACAGAGACAGATATTACATTCTTATTATGATTTAATTTGTGAAAGCAATCAGGTCTGACGCTACGTCTACATGTGTTATTCGGTGGTTTTCGCAACTTATTTATTTTTAGCCTGCATTGTCCCACTGCTTGGCAAAGGCCTCCCTTTCTTCCTTTCAGACTGCGTGGTCTAATGTTGTGGTGGTCCTGTGTTTGTCGTGATAGTTCAGTTCGTCACGCCACCTACGGGTCGTTCCAAAGTTCGTTTGGATTTCGGAATCCAGTCAGTTTGTAGAATATCATTGTTCTTATCTCATAAGGGTTCCGGTTCCGGTGGGCAGACGAAGGCAAGGAAGGCCTAAAAACGCTGACGTGACGATCTTGACACTCTCCGGGAAGCTTGGCGGGATATGGCTACAGCGCCCTTAGTCCCAGGTTTTGCATAGTTTACTTAAATTTTTGCGTTCGCGTGTCGCTCCATACATTTTGGTTAGTTCTTCCTCGTTTCCGCCAGGGGCGCTGTACAAAAATTTATAGAGCCATACGGAAACTGCTGTAGTTTCAATTTACGTAATTATTATTACTATTTTAAGCCTGGACTAACCTCTCAGAACGCGATAAATGGAAGGAAGTGAGGAAGACATTTGCCCAAAAGTGTGACTGCATGGATTAAGAAAAAAAAATCTAAATCAAGAACCAAATTAGATATGTACGTAAGAAGATTTAGTTGACTGTGCCGCGAGGTCTACTGTATGGAAAACTACTAGTGCCTAGTTGTTCTCTATGGTGTGTCCCGTGCCTTAGCAAGTTATCACCGGCTGGCAGCTGCCAGATGCCAGTTATCATTTCGTATTTATAGGAGGCGCGCATTAGCGCAGGTAGATAATGTGAGTAATAAGGGTGTGCCGACATTTTTGCACGTACTCCCGCCTCTTACCCCTTAAATTAGGGAATGTAAGACAGAAGCGACGCGAGATTTTCAATTTTTTTTTACATTTGTACTGTACTGTATTGTACCAGCCTTTTTAGTAGTCCACTGCAGGACGTAGGCCTACCCACGAAGGGTGATTGGGCCATATCCACCACGCGGGCCCAACGCGAGTTGGTGGATTCACATACGCCATCGTATGCAGGTTGCCTCACGATGTTTTCCTTCACCGAAAAGCCTGTGGTGTGAAATTCCGTACATAAATTCGAAAGAACTCATTGGTACGGGACCGGGGATTTGAACCCACGACCTCACGATTGTAAGGCGGGTGTCACTACCTCTTGACCACCACGGCTTTTTTACATTTGTTTCTTCGATATTCCTGTCTCTATTACTTTGTATTTGAAACGAAAGATCAATTGAATAGCATACGACATTATTTGACAATACCAAGCCAGAAATCGCTATTGTGCTTACAGATACACAACTGCAAGCAATAATTTTACTAGAACCGCAGGATCGCACTAGAGGCAAACCACTTTTTTTTTCATTTAATTCGGAAGACATGATATCCATTACCCAATACAACCGAACTTACGTAATTTCCAAGGGTTTCACAAATTAGCATTGAGATAATCTCGGCTGTCTAAATTCAAAAAGGTAGAAAGTAGGAAGGTAAAATGATCAGAGATTTGAACCTACTGTTGAAACTAGAGGGTTCAAACTGCCGATCATGTCGCAAAAGACAAAGAAGACCAAAATGTCAACCAATACGACATTCTAACTTGTGATTTTGACGTTTGACGACAAACAATGCGTTTTTTTTGTTCCACTCTCTATCGCGTATGCTGTATAACCAAATATGAATAAGACAGCTGACACGTAGTTTTCATTTGAGTAAAATTTAGCAGATTTTTATTACTCGTCATTATTCTGACGTACCCGGCATGCTTTGCACCAAGTTTGCACTACGTGCTCGCGCCGTCTCTAGCTCTGGCGGCATAGAGTTCTATAACTGACGACCGACGTAGGTACGCAACAGCGCGCGGCGAGAGTTCTTGCTGCTTCAAAAAATATCACAGCATTATATTATCCTTCTTTGACTTGCGCCGCGAGCCAGGGTTCGCTATTTGGCCAGATTTGTAGCCCGGGCCGGCCATTGTCGCCCGGACCGCCACCGGTTCACTTTATCTCCGGATAGATCACCCTGGAAGGTATCCATCTTTGAAAAATATATCAACTGAGGCACATAGCGTATTTGATCTGCCTATTAGATACATGGTTGAAAAAATCGTGTAAAAAGTTATCGATCCACTATTCTACTAATAGCTAGTAGTATTAGACCTCGCGGACCACATATTTTTATCTGAATACTAGATTTTGCCCGCGGCTCCGCCAGCGTGGAATTTGACTTTTGTGCTATCTCACAGGAACCTTTTATTTTTTCGGGATAAAAAGTAGCCTATGTCACTTTCCGGCCCTTGAACTATATCCATGCCAAAATCAAGTCAATCCGTTGCTCCGTTGCTGCGTGAAAGAGGAAAAAACCAACAAACTTTTCGGATTTATAATATTAGTATGATGATATCTCATCGATTAATTTGACAGTTATTCGATCTACAGTTGTTTATTTTGACCAAATTTTGACATTCTTGTAGCGCACGCTAGAATAGTTCGCGGATTGCAGAATTTTCCTACTTACGACACTTATCGTTATATTTTGGACAATTCACACAATAAGCCCGATTACAGAGGCGCCAGCGTAAATTACTCGTAATTAGCAACGAAAAAAGCGTTCTCTCTATCGAATGCCTAAAGTGAAAAAGAAACAGAACTATGCTATTTAGCAAATATAGTTACGCTGGCGCCTCTGTAATCGGGCTTAATATCTTTATAAATTGTAGCCTATGTGTTATTCTGGTGTATAAGCTATATTATTGTAAAGTTTCATTATAATCTATTCAGCAGTTTATACGTTAAAGAGTAACAAAAATCCATCCATACATTCTTACAAACTTTCGCGTTTATAATATTAGTAGGAACTAGGATTCATAAGCCTATATCTCGACTTGTTCTTGACCGATTTGGTTCATACTCACAAATATTGTCAGTAGTTCGGTACAAAATGATGATGATGATGATCTTGCCAAATTGGTATTATCGATATTCGGTGATAAACAGGGCGACAGAAAAAGAAGGATGCACGGAATCCTGCCTTAACTCGTTTTTACTAGTAATATTTACGAACTGAGGGGTCTTTTTACATATTTTATAGAAACATACGAGTACATTTTTGTATAAGTACTAAAAGATTATCAAAAAACAAGAATACTCATATTTGTAGGTTTCACTTTCTCTACTACTAACAAAAATCTGCAGTCGAAATTATCCGAGATATTCGTGATCATGTTGATATTATTCATAGTAATCCTTAAAGGTGCTATTGGAATCTCGGCTGCAGGCTACAGCTGCAAGCAGCACTTGCAGTAGCTGCACGAAGCCGGCTGCGGCTGCACAACTGACGGGTTAGTCCAGGTTTACACGTAAATTGAAACTACAGCTGTTTCGGTATGGCTCTATACATTTTTGTACAGCGCCCCTGGCGGAAACGAGGAAGAACTAACCAAAATGTATGGAGCCACACGCGAACGCGAAAGTTTAAGTAAACTACGCAAATCCTGGACTAAGGGCTCTGGTTTTTTATGTACTTAATAGTATAAATTTCTGCAATAAAGATTCTAAAGTGCTACTGAGCATCGGCTGCGAGTGTTCTTAACCTGTTTAGACAAGTCCGACGTGCTGCCTGTCGCAGCACGTGCAGCCAGCATCGGAATCACTCCCGACTGCGGATACAGGCAGCGGCTGCGTGTCATGCGTGTGCTACCTGCATTCGCGACCTGCATCCGCAGGCTGCAGCCGAGGTTCGAATAGCTGGTTAACTTATATTCCTACCTTATAGCTGCGGTTCTTGTACTAGCTAATGAAATGGATGAATACTGAATTTCACTGTCATTCTTTTTATTTTTATATCGGTCCTAAACATTGAGCTTTTTGACGTGATAACGTTTTATAAATCGATGAACTCAAAAACGCAATCCGAAATTACAGACAACCATTTTTTTAACAAAATGAGATATACAAATTACAAAATCAAAAAAGCGCCACACAAATTACAAAATCAAAAAAGACTACAAGATTAAAAAATCAATATAAATAGTATTGAGGCAATATTGACAAAAAATATATGGAATCAAGTTTTTAAAATCTAGCATCATTTTAGCACTCTATACGTCATAACAAACCTGGCAATCCGTTGCTAGCTTGAATTTTTTTTTCGTTTTTTCTTATTTTATGTTCATTTTTAGCCAAATTGTACATATCTGAACAGTTTTAGAAGCGTCATAAATTACATTGGTGAACATAATATTCTTAGAAACAAACTTGGGAGAAATTTAGTGTGTTCGTATACAACAGGTCCACGTATGTATGAGCTGCCGAGATCCTTCTTTCAGGTCTTAGCGATCTATTTCAGGAAACATTAGGATGGATAAGATTTAAAAGCAGTGAGATTTATATTATCTTATCCTTGAAATATCTTAACGTCTTTCGTCTAATTAGGTTGGCATCGGTATTTTTGTTTTCAAACTAAAGTAAATTTTATTACTCTAAACTGTGTCTTTACAAAGATGTTACAAATTACCAATAATGTACTTGTACATTAATAATAATAATTAGCTACTTACATCAAATTTTTGTTTTTTATAAAATTCGTTTCTGTAGATTTATGTATGTTTGAGATCAACCATAAATTATACAATTTATAACAAGCTAATATTAACTTTATCTTGTTTACAATAAAGTTTACTTTAAAAGAGTTATTTTTGTGATAAACATTTCGAAAATTCGTCGCGGATGCAGGACTCGAACCTTGCGTCTTCGGAATACTAGCCCGACGCTCTGCCCAACTGAGCTAATCCGCAGTACTGCCTCGGCGGCGAATTTTTGAAATGTTCATCACAAAAATAACTCTTTGAGATAAACCTAGTGTGGCATGCACTATAAAATTAAAATCATTTCAACGTATTTTCGTTTTATTTGCTTTTTGTTTTTACTTTTTCGGATAATTTTGGATTCCCCTTGGATCTCTCTCATTTTTCCGATTTACCATATCAAAATGTCTATCTGTAATATCCAAGAACATCTTAATATGCAGGCGTGGAATCCGCGTCCAGTTCCACCCATTACAGGGTTATTTGTTTTTCCCTCGCCTCAGGCAAAGAGCCGAGTTTAAGGGCCCTTTTCCACTTGGATACGAGGCAGAAAAGTTGCATGCGAGGTCAGTGCTAAGCTACGACATTATGTGACCGTTTTAACTAAGGGAGTGCAATGTGATATGAAGATGTACGTACAAGGTTATTGAGATATATATGAGGAGGGTGATTCATCAGATTCTATTAACTTTTACCATGGGATTAATCCCATCCCGGAATCTTAAAAAACAATCTAACGAAATTTTAACTGTTTCATATAACATTTCGAATCCGAATTGAAATGTATAGAACTGTTCCTATTTTCCACCTTACTACATATAGCGACACCTGGGTGTCAGAGTTTTTTGAAGGCGTGAAATCGACAACAAAAATTGACGCGAAAACCATATTGATTTTGTAAACGCAACCGATCTCATACAATTGTGCAGGATAAGCAGATAACCGCACGATTGTATGAGGCCGGTTGCGTTCACAAAACCAAGATGATTTTCCTGTCTTTTTATGTAAATTTTACGCCTTCATAAAACTCTGACACCAGGTGTCGCTATACATCCTTTACTATCTGATTGATAAACGGTTTGAAAATAGATGTTTAGGAGCACAGCGTAGCATAGTGGAGAAGCAGCCTTAGACCAAGGAAGATATCCCATTATTATATGCAAATAAGGGTAAATTAGGTTTTAATGTCCTTGCAGCGGGACCGGCGGCGACCCACTGCCACGGTTCTCAATGGTACATATTATGTACAAGGAAATATATTGTTTCGTGCAGTGATGTAAAATTTGATGCTTAGACTTTATAACAATTTTATTGATGTTGAATTTCATTTGTTTTGTATTTTATTTTCAATGCAAAATCGGAATTCGGATTCGGAAGTATAAGTTTACCTCTTTAAAATAAAATGAAATAATAAATCGGTTCACAATTGGCGAAAATATGGATGAACTTACGCAAAAACCCATTCTCAGAATTGGTTAAAAATAAATCTCACCAAAAACATTTTCATATACTTAAATGATGGCAAGATGGGACATTGGCTCGCTCAATCATCAAAATAAACCAAAATATGTGACATGGCTGTTTCTACGAACAATGCAAAAGTAGTTGATGACTATAAGAACCAGAAAATGAGACCATATATCCATACCTCCGTCAGGGCTAGGACGTCCACTGCCATAGGCCTCCCCTATGGATCTCCAATAATTCCAATAAGACCAATTGAAAGCGGCTTGAATTTGGAGCGATTCTGCTTGAGGAGTTCATTCGTCTACAATAATAAGGTAGTTATTGGTGGGTGTGTCCTACACAGCGCTTGCCGGTACGTGACATCTAGAGAACTTTCTTATCCTTTACCACTATGTGAACTGTAATATCGCTTACTACTTGATGATAAATTAAACGATCAAATCCTCAGTATAATGTAAAAGTAAATCCTTCTAGGGAATCATTCAAAAACAAATTAAAAAAATGGCTTGTGGAAAAGGCATTCTACAGTTTCGATGAAATACTACTTGATGATAAATTAAACGATCAAATCCTCAGTATAATGTAAAAGTAAATCCTTCTAGGGAATCATTCAAAAACAAATTAAAAAAATGGCTTGTGGAAAAGGCATTCTACAGTTTCGATGAAATAATTAAAATTAAAATTGTATGATTGTGGTGTTTCTCTTACATGTTTTGTAAGTAGATATTATTGCTTTTTTTTTAGTTGAATTTAATTTAAGGATATTGATATTGCCAATACTCTTTGCAACAATTTTATGAATTTGACACCTTTAGTAGAAGAAGAATGTGAAACTATTTTAAAATGCCCAGAAGAAAAGGCCATCGAAATCACAGTAGAGGAAGTAAATAGTGCACTGAAGAAAATGGGAACTGGCAAATCACCAGGACACGATACACTAACTCTGGAACATATTAAAAATTCGAGTTGGATAGTTCCACTTTTACTGGCAAATCTCTTTACGTCGATGATTAAATGGAATTACCTTCCCGACGAATTCACCAAAACGATAGTAATTCCCATTCTGAAGAGCCGTCAGTTGGATGCATCAGATAGCTCCAATTATCGACCAATATCATTTGCCACAGTTTGTGCAAGAGTATTTGAGAAGATCATAGTGCTTAAATACTCCAAAAATCTGAAAGTATCAGACTCGCAAGTCGGTTTCAAATCCGGTGGTTCTACGGACATGGGCATATTTACACTTAAACATACCGTGAGTCATTATGTCAGCCGTGATACTAGTGTATATGCCTGCTTCCTCGATTTGTCAAAGGCGTTCGACCGTGTTGTGCATTCGAAATTGTGGCAGAAATTAAGGGCCAGGAAGCTGCCTGATCAAATAGTCGACATACTTTCGAAATGGCATCAGCAACAAGAAAATATAGTGAGATGGAATGACGCCTTTTCGAAGTCAGTACCATTGCGATGCGGAGTGAGACAAGGTGGGTCATCATCTCCAATATTTTTCAATGTCTACATGGACAAGCTTAGCCAGTTGCTGAAGGAATCGGCAGTGGGATGCCATATTGCTGGAACGTGTGTAAATCACATAGCTTACGCGGATGATATGGTACTTCTAGCACCGACGGTCTCAGCACTGCGCCGACTACTTGACATATGCGAAAACTATGCCAAATCCCATGGACTAGTGTACAATGTCAAAAAGACCAAAGGAATGATGTTCAAGGCAAAAACGAAACCCAAGAACGTACCACCAATCACACTAGATGGCATGGAAATTGAGTGGGTTGAGGAGTTTAAATATCTGGGACATATTGTCGCGAGCAATCTTTCTGACTCGCGGGATCTTGACAGGCAGAGACGTGCCCTAAGTGTTAAGTCGAATATGCTTGCGCGAAGGTTCACCAGATGCAGCGAAGAAGTCAAGAGGTTGCTCTTTCAGACGTACTGCACAAACCTGTACACTTGCGAGCTCTGGTGCAATCATACAAAGGCAGAGTATAATGCACTTAGGGTACAATATAACAATGCTTTGCGTATATTACTGAAACTGCCAAGATTCTGCAGTGCTTCCGGAATGTTCACGGAACGAAGACTGGCCGGTTTCGCCGCGCTGATGCGGCAAAGATCAGCGAACACACGCGAGAGATTCCACCGCTCAGAGAATACTGTGCTCGCCACGATGATGCAAGTAAATGGACCAATTCCTATGAGATGGAACAAGCTTCACATTAGAAGATACACAGACTGACATTATTTAAATCAAATGTACATTTTATTTTATTTTATTATTTTACTATTGTAAATATGGAATTTTTTATTCTGGAATAAATGATATATTTATTTATTATATTTATTATATTATTTAATTACTTATTATTATAATTTTTCAATTATTTTGATTATTTTGTGACATGTTATACTATTATTATGAATAAATGACTATGACTATGACTATAATGGTTTATTGTTCTACGGGAATTGTTACTATTAATTAACGTGCTAAATTACACGCGCTAATCGTCCGCTTTCCGTACTATGTCTATGCCCGGCGAGAAGTGACTGGAGCAGCGCACTCGGGCTATGCATTGCATCTCGCTAGATCAGCAGAATGTAATGTGTGCGTCAATCCCATCGATCATCAGTCAGGCAACAGTGCTATGTGCCCTGCTCACGGCCATTTCAACTTGCCAATTCACGATTACCGCTTTCGAAAATTCCATCCCTTTCTTCTTATTGTTCCAGGAACCGTAACCGCTTCGCAAATAGGCAGATAGTAGGCAGGTACTCGTAACAGGTAACCATTAGGCGCCGAGTGGTAGATAAAAGCGCATCCCTAGTCCCTCAGGCCGCAAAATATGTCCGAGTGCGTCGGGCCGATAACACCGGATTATGGTAAATAGTGGTGCGGCGCGGATTACGGCCATTTTGACGGGATTTACGGCATTTTACGGATTTTTCCGCCGACCCGCCGCACGGTGCATTGGGCTTAAAAGCGAGCCTTTACCCGGAAAACCATTACCTTTTCGTTTGTGATTAAAAACTATTTGAATGTGTGTTGAACTATGTTGTAGATTTGTTCAACCTCCTGAGCCATTAAAATTGTGAAGTACATTTTTTCTACATCCTAGGCTGCATCTCGACTCACCAGTAGACAGGGTGAGATCAAGCTCAACCTATCCTCGACAATAATAGTTTGTACCAGCCTTTTTTAATTGTCCACTGCAGGACGTAGGCCTACCCACGAAGGGTGATTGGACCTTATCCACCACGCTGGCCCAGTGCGGGTTGGTGGATTCACATAAGCCATCGAATTTCTTCCACGGTCGTATGCAGGTTGCCTCACAATGTTTTCCTTCACCGAAAAGCCAGTGGTGTGAAGTTTAGTACATAAGTTCTAAAGAAACTCATTGGTACGGGACCGGGATTTGAACCTACGACCTCAAGAATGACAGGCCAGCGCTACAACCACTAGACCACCAAACTAATAATAGTTTAACTTGATTAAAGTGTTATCTTGTAAGTACAGACTACAGACGGTACCAGCAACTGCGTTCTGTAAATAAGTTCATTCGATCTACCAACGGAAAAACTTTGATTTTCACTTTAGTTTAGTGAAGTTAGCTACAAGCTGCGCAAATCCGCTCTCCTTGCGTCGATGACATATGTATACATTGCTACTGCATAACTAGCCTTGTACCAAGGGATATCCCATAGAAAACTAGGTCGATGGACTTTCCAAACATTGCCTTAGGGCGTACCATCTCTACATTCAATCAAAGACATCTCGCCCTAACACAAACACTTGAAAAGGCGCGTCAGCCGGAAACAGCCATTAAGTTTTAAAAGGCTTTCATTAAGCAGCAGTTCGCACCACTCTCTTCCTTCTATTTACATTACTGCTTACTCCGAAAAGGTACAGATTAATTCTGCTCCCGATTGTGGGGCACACAAGGGTTCGGACAGCAAAGATTATATGGCACATGAATCTTGTCAACATCATTATCAGCCGTACAACGTTCACTGCTGGACATATTTAGCCTTCCGATTGGTATTTAATTAGACCGGTTGGGAATACCTAGATTGCATCCAAAATGCAAAATGATCAGCACGCTCAGAGAAATACTGAGCATTTTGGATGCGATTCGTTGGTTGATTCGCTCCACATTTACCTATACGTATCGTGAAATGCGTCATAATTATTTGCGAAAAAAATACTTTACAATAACAAAAACAGAGACACTTCTAACAGATGAGAAATATGGTTGTCCCTAGTCCCATAACGCAACTATTATTCAACAACACAGGACGGAACGGCATCCACCAACCTTCACTGGGCTAATCAAGTAACTCGCTTTGGGTCAGCGTGGTGAATACTATAGGCCTATAGTCCATTGTGTGAGTAGGTTTATGTTCTAGGTTATTTTTTGACAATGGACTATTTTAAAAGACCTTTACGTATATAGGCCTTTTAAAACCTTGATTTTGCCTATTTCTGAAATACATAACAACACCCTATACAAGAGAGAGGCCCAGAAGTGGGACAAAAAAGCCTGAGGATGATGATGAAGAAAAGATAAATCCCGGCAACACGTTAATTCCCGTGTACACCTGCATAGTTATACAAGCATTCAGTCATTGGGCCAGAGCTGGGCCTCCATTGACTGGTTGTAATAAGCGCGGGCGCTAAGCGGCTTACTATCCCGAATATCTACCGGAATACCGGAAATTTAGTTTGAACGGAACCGCTCCAGATTGCCGCTCTAAGGGCGAGCACCGATATTACCCTCGAATAATGGATTAGCAGAGATACAGCCTGGAATAGGAAATGCAGCTAAGCTGGCGCCAACGAGGATTATTTAGCTGACGTGTGGGACGGCTCGTTACCGTTAGTGGTTAATTGATACAATTGACAAGTTTTCATATTTCACAAGGCTATGAAATTCCAGAACCATTTCGACATATCGGGATGTTGATCATTATGCTTATTTTTTCAAAATTTTTAGTGCAGTAACTGCTAAGATATTAGATAAAAACTCTCACCGCTTGGGTGATAGTTTTTATCTAATATCGGGATCGTTTCGGGATTTATATTAAAAGTTCAGTTGCCAATGATAAAAAAATTACTAGCAATATAAAATGACAGTTTACACAGACAGTGTTGACACATAAAATGTAGTTTAAAAATAAAATGTCAGTGTCATTTTCAAATTACTTATTTTGCTCTAGCCCGAGAGGTAAACGCAAAAAAATCAAATACTTTCCAAAAGCTGAATTATTGGTATTAAGTTATCAAAATGGTGTACATCAATACCCTGGAGTCAGTCAGCTGGGTTTCCCTAGCATTTCAAGATTCAAGATTCAAGATTCAAGATTATTTATTTGTCAGAAACATGGTAGTGCAGACAACATACAAAGTTGCATACAGATCTTACAAGGGTTATAGAACACATGTTCTTGCCGTCGTGGCGTACAAATATGAAAAACAAAACAGCTAAATCTATTAAGAAATACAATTCATAAAAAATGTCAAAAAAAAAAATCTAAAAAATGTCACAGAGAAATAGGTTTTCTATACGCTACAGAACCATCTAAAGACGGCTCCTGTTTGTTTAATACAATTACAATTTATTTTAAATTAGTACATACATCCCAATTGTTAATAATTTAATAGTGTCAATATTTATTTAAAGTCATTTATCATTATATCATGCTTTTTCATTTAAAAATTCATTAATGGTGTAATATGCTTTTTCAGTCAAAAATTTCTTTAATCTAAATTTAAATGTCATATCACATTCTGACTCTTTTATATTCTTAGGTAGTTTATTATAGATGTCTATTCTTTTAACAAAAATACTTTTACTAAATAGAGCTTTCCTAACTTTAGGCACTCGTAGCGTATTTTTGTGCCGTTTCGATTTCAAAGTCTCAAAGTTACCCAAATTATTCCGTACAAGCAGAGCCGCCTCATGGATATACATCGAAGGAAAAGTCATTATTTTTAGTTTTTGAAAGTACGGCTTGCATGAGTCTTTAGGTTTTAGTCTACAAATAGCTCGAATGCATTTCTTTTGGGCCCTAAATGCCGATTCTTTTTCTGTACAGTTACCCCATGCAAGAATACCATACCTCAGTGTGGAATCGACGTATGCATGATAGGCATTTAAAAGGGCTTTATCATTGGCTACCTTGCGTAACATATAGAGTGCGTACGAGAATTGACTTAACTTCGTACACACATGCTCAACGTGACCGTTCCATGACAGGTTGGAGTCTATATGAAGCCCTAGAAATTTAGTCTTATGCGTCTCGCCAATTTGTCTACCATTATAATTAATATTTAAATTGTCAAATTTTGAATTGTTTTGTCATTTGGTGGAAGAATCCGTTTGAATTTTATAAATATTATGGAACTAGTACTACTTATTCTTCTTCTTTTAAGTGGCGCTAATTTAAAGCCTGTATGGCAGATCCTGTTACATATTTCAGGTGATTGGCAATTGTTAGACTTTTTTTATATTTTTCTTCCCATTCTTCCGCGGTACATAGTGGACTTTTTGCGCTGACCTCCCGGCCTATTTGTTATGAATTGTGACGGATTGATTGGCATTGATAGTGACAGCAACGCTAGCACCTATTTTTTTCTAATGTGGCTTCAGTAAAATTGTTTATGAGTCCTAAATTTTGCAGTTACGTCCTTTTAGAATAAGCTACTTTTCAAAACTTAATTTTACGGAAAATATAAGTCGTATTGGAAAAATAAAAAATATGTATAAGTTATTTTGCAATATTCTTTCAGATAATAAATGAATATAACTATGTTAAAAATTTGAAATACCTATTTCCAATTGACAACATTTCAAATTTTTAACGTTATTAGTTTTATTTTTTTTCTGAAAAATTATTGTAAAATAAGGTACACATATTTTTTTGTTTTTTCAATTAGACCTATATTTCCCGTAAAAATAATTTTTGTAAAAGAGCTTATTCTAAAAGGACGTAAATGCATGATTTAGGATGTATATACTGAAGTCACATTAAAAAAAACATCTTTAACTGCCAAAGTCAAGCTCTAGCGTAGCTGTCACTGTCATGGCACTGGCAATGACAACAAACAAATTATCCAGCGTGACAACTTTTGGTAGATTTCTACTTTTTAGTACATTTTATGAGCCTAAACCTATGTAGAGTTGTAATAAATAGAAAACTTAAATCGAATTAAAGAGAAAGTAATATTGCATTTTTCACTTGACTTAAATCAGATTTTATGTAGCAAGTAATTTTATGTGTGGAAAAATTTCTAAAGAAATAATGATTGATAAAAAAGGACTGTTTCAAACAAAACTATAATGTAGGTAGTAATTTTAACAAGTAATTTATAACAGTATTCTGTAACACGTTCAAAATTATAATGGATTTTTGGTAGTTCTAGGGCTCGATTTAGTAGGCTCTCAAATATTTCGTAGGCAACACTGATTTTAGCGATACTTATAGTAGAATCTCTGAAAAAAAGTGATGATGCTGAAAATGATAAAACGAAACGTAATGTCAGTGTCAACTGTTATTTTATAATGCTAGTGTTTTTTTTATCATAGTCTACTGAACTTTTACTATAAATCCGACCACCGCTTGGATGAGAGTTTTTATTTAATATCTTTGTAATTACTGCACTAATTTTTTTTTAAAAATAAGCAATATGATCAGAGTCGCAATACCCCGAAATGGTATGATGTTTATTTTAAGTGCTTTCCACACTAGATTTTTATCTCAAAGAGTTATCTTTGTAATAAGCATTTCAAAAATCTGAAGCGAACGCAGGATTGAACCTTGCCCCTTCGGATCACTAGCCCGACGCTCTAACCAACTGAGCTAGCTCGCCTCCTACGCAAGCTTCAAATTTCTGAAGTGCTTACATTTCCCAACTTATAGCGTTGGTGGCGCCACCTGTGATACCCGTATTAGACAGGTTATCACTCAACTAGAAGTTATTAGAACTTCTAAAGAACCCCGAAATGGTTTTGGAATTTTATAGCCATGTGAAATATGAAAACTTGTCAATTGCTATTCTTCAAAATAAAGTCGTTATCAGAATGCCAAATATAGTACGAGTGCATAACACTAAGCAACTGTTGCCTATATAGCCTATATTTATTATGCCGTTCTTCCAAAATGCAAGCGTTATAATAAACGGAACAATAATCACAGCAATTACCAGAGAACCAAAGTATTTTCTTTCAGCCCCACTAGTCTGATGAACAGGCAGAGTATTACGGGAGTCATAATATTCTGCCTGTTCATTTGACTTGGCATTTTTAGGGTTCCGTACCTCAAAAGAAAAAAACGGAACCCTTATAGGATCACTTTGTTGTCCGTCTGTTCGTCTGTCCGTCTGTGTGTATGTCAAGACTCTTTATCTCAGGAACGCGTAAAGATATCGAATGATATGATGTGTTGCAGTTGTGTAAAAGAAAAACTTCTCAGTTATCGTTAAAAAAAGTTAGAGCCGTTTATGTCTTAAAAATCCGCATATTTCGACACTCACAAAAATCAGAACCTACAGGGTACTTCCCGTTGACATAGAACTATGAAATTTGCCAAGAAGCATTGTCTCAAAGTACACATATAGGAATAAATCTGAAAACTACATTTTTATTTAAATCACAAAACAATAGGGCCTCAAATTTCACAAAATATGGGTTCAAAATTCAAAGTGAGTACTTTTTTGTCGATGGTTAGAGATTTTAACAACTTCCCAATTTCGTGAAATTTTCTGGATTTGTAGGGAACCCTCGGTGTGCGAGCCTGACTCGCACTTGTCTAGGTGAGGTCGCCCGTGTGCCATTTTACTAATTTTGTTATGTTGACAACACTGCTCTGTCATTGCTGGTACAACTACTTATATATACTCACTGGAAGACATCATACGAAGACCGCAACATTGGTGACCCCGACGTGATGTGGCGATATGCGCGACACTACTCTGGGAGCAGTTTCTTTACAAGATGGTTTCCTCGGGTCGTATAAGGGCCGCTTTACGTTATTAGTTCGCCTTTGATGCCTCAAGGTTCGGCCGCCTATTGATCTCAGTGGCCTTTTGCGGGCTTCTTTCGGCTGCGTTTGGCAGCTCGAGGAAATCAAACGTTAATCGGAGCGTAAAACAAATTCGTGTAAAACACTTTTATGTCTGTTCCCCGGAAATCAAGGGATTTTCTAAACGCCTACGTGATTCCGGTTACTGCCTAAGGATTGGCGGTTTTGCGGTGTTTCGGGAAGGATTTAGTCGTTTGTTGCCCGTAGTCCTACCAGATATACTACTAGTAGGACCACGGGCAAGACTTTTTTTCCCCGTGGTCCTACCACGGCCTAGCACTCTGGTAGAAAACAGAACCAGCTTTAAACAATCGAGGTTAAACTCACCTACATGACAGACACCGAACTAAACTGCTTAAGGATTTGCTGTTGAACCGATTTTTGTAGGAGCTGCAATAATATCATAGTTATATAACCATTTGCAACTGCTTCAAAACTATACAACTAAGTAGGTAATTTTTAAGGGGAATACCTTATACTACGGTAAAATTGTTCGACACACAGCCGCCGGTGAATTTTGTGAATTTAGGTAGAAATTATTATGTTACAAAGCCACAAATCCAAAAAATACAGCCAAATTTAGCTCTCTCTTTTTAGAAATCGGTTACTTCCCTCTATTTAGAAATCGGTTAGAAATCAAGTATAGTGTAACGATATTTCATACGTACGTGATTTTTTTTCTTCCAAATATTTTACTATAACGCCTAGCATTTTCATCTTTGCAAAATCATAACTAAATAATATTTAAAATTGACAAGGAGCAAAATATTATTCTCATTAGAATGTTTACGTTCTTAAAATACAATGATATTCAATGAAACATCAACAAATTAAGGACATTTTCAAGAACCTATTACGTTTTAGTAAATAGATATCAGTGCTAAAGTCAAAGAGGTTTATTTTACTTTACTGGCATCTATTTTGGTCAAAAAATAAGCATATCAATTCAACGAGGCAACGCCGCCAGCATTTTGGCCACGTTACCCTCTGCCCCGGGTCTTTTAGATTAGTTTTATTTTAGTAATATAAGTTTAAGTATTTAGTATTAGTCTTTACTGCTTCAATTTGGATAAACATATTGCAAGTGGATTGGACTAATGTAAACAGGTCATTATATTGTCTTACTAGCTTTTGCCCGCGGCTATGCCCACGTTATATTTGGATTTTTAGCTATCCCATAGCATCTTATACCTTTTTTGCCCATAGGCTCATTTTTTCGGAATTAAAAGTAGCTTTTAGTCATTAAACTATGTTCTTGCCACAAACAAGTTAATCCGTTGCTCCGTTGCGTGAAAAGGGAACAAACCAATTAACCAACATACACTCTTTCGGATTTTTAATATTAGAGATCAGGATCACAGTAAGTTCGTATAGACCGCGTGGCTAGCCCTGTAGTCAGAGTTTTTAAGCCGCCTGAAGAAGACCTCTGACATGGCTAAAAGGTAGCCTACAATTTAACGTGTCGTCCGAGCCACGGTAGCGCTCAGTTGTAAATCCATAGGATCACAGTTAATTTGGAGTAAGTAGTTAGTCCCTGATTTACTATTGCAAAAAAAAATTGTCAAAGAAAAGTACAAAACACGCAGTAACTTCTCCGAAGTAGGTAAACTCTCCGTTCATTAATAAGACGGATAAATAATTATTATCCATTTCTATTTAATTAAAATTTAATTCCAATTCAAGTCTGCATTAAAATGCTTGAGAATCGTAGTCGGTCAAGAAGTAGGTAGGTACCTATAAGAGATTAGCAGCTATCAAGGCGCGACCATCGGCAGGCCGTCCCGCGCTAATGAAGAACTAATTAATCCGAACACAATACGGAAGTAATCCCAGCGAGTCGGAAGTATCTTTTTCAGCGTTTTCAGTTTCCTGGAGGTTAATTTCACTACCTCCCCCTCCCCCCATCTATGCGCGCCTTCCCCGAAAGCTCTTGAACGCGGATTATGAAGATACAGAGACCAGACATTTTTGAAATGTCTTTAAATGTCTTTTATTACCGCATGCCTTGTGAAATTGTTATTTCGCTCGCTCTAGCTTGGGTTATTCGCAGCTTGTAACCAACATCACAACCGCCAAGTTATATGAACCGACCTATTAAGTCACGAGACCGAGTGAGTGAAGTTAAGCAGGAGCGAGCATTAAAATCAATGTTGGGGCGTGGTGTACGGCGGTTTTTTTACCGGATAACGGACCGTGTTTTTCACCGGATTCGCGGTAGTGTTTGATTTATAATCAATCTGTAAATGCACCGGACATCGGTCCCGCGAAAAATTTAAGGTACCCGTTTATTGACGGTTCGTTGTCCGGTGAAAAATACGGCTGTATACAAAATCTTTTAGTGCGAATGGGAAAGTATAGGATGCGATTCTAAATGTACTGTACTGTATCAGCCTTTTAATAGTCCACTGCAGGACCTAAGCCTACCCACGAAGAGTGATTGGGCCATTTCCATCACGCTGGCTCAGTGCGGGTTGGTAGATTCATATACGCCATCGAATTTGCTTCGACGGACGTATGCAGGTTGCCTCACCTTCCTTCACCGAAAAGCCAGTGGTGCTAAATTCTGTACTTATGTACATAAATTCTAAAAAACTCAATGATACGGGAGACCGGTATTCTAAATGTAACTTTTATCCATTCAAAATTGAGCTCCTACATGGCTTTCTGATATAATCCGCGCCACACAAGTCGGCGGATGAGAAGTTAGCCGCAGATGACACTTCGCCGTGATTCGCTAATTATCACGCTTGTGTGCAAAATGCCGACGCAAGTGTGGTAGTGGTGAGCACGTGCATAGAGAGCGCGCGGGAGGCATAAGGTTGGCGAGCGGGTGTGCCCCGGCGCGGGTCTCTCTGTCTCCCGCACACACCTATATTTTGTCTTTTGCGCAGCGTTCTGACTCTGAGCCTAACTTCCCATGCACCGATTTGTGTGGCGCGGATTATACTGAGAAGTCTAATATAAATAACTACAGCACCAAAGCCCCTACTGACGGTCGCTACCGTCCTCGGTTACAAATCTTGAGACCGAGTGAGAGCAGGAAGACGCTGAAAGGCTGGGTGGAACGAGACGGCATAGTATGGAATTTCCATCCACCGTTTCGAAAATTCAGCTCCAGTCAGCTTGTTCTGTCATTATTAAAAAAACCGATCAGCGTTGTCTTTTCTTCTAGGGTTTGTTCAAAAAGAGAAGCGTAGTAGGTGAGGTCGCCCGTGTGCCATTTTACTTTTGTTACGTTGACAACACTGCTCTGTCATTGCTAGTACAACTAAAAGTGTTTGCTACTTGGTAGACACCTATTCGGTTTTACCTTGTACCTTGGCTGTTGATTAAAATCTTTTTATTAGTTCACCGTAACGCCACGACGGTTCTCTTTTTGGACATATTTTATCTGTAATGAGCTCGTTATTTAAGTTCAAGTATCTGTAACAATAACTATAACAGAATACGGCTAAAACTCACGTTATAATTATACGGTCGATCCGCAAGGAATCCAACCAGTTTCAGAGTATTTAGAACTCCACGTTTGACTCCGCGTCGACCGGCGCGCGCGCGCACGCCGGTCGACGGGGGTGCGCGTATTCCCTGAGGATGGAGTTCTAAATACTCTGAAACTGGTTGGATTCCTTGCGGATCGACCGTATAATTATAACGTGAGTTTTAGCCGTATTCTGTTATAGTTATGATGAATACTCACGGTAGTTTCAATCTGTAACAATGTATGACTTTCAAAGTTATCCATCTGTATCACAATAATCTTCACGCAGAAGGTCCTAATTAGGGGAATGCACTCCAAATCCCTTTCCAAAGGGCAGGATAAGAGGGCCTGAGGGAAAAGGTGATAGTTCTGCTTCCATCGCGGCACTCCGCTCGAGAGCGGTTAGAGGTTATAGAAACCACGCGCCGCCGCTGTTTGTACTCGTACGAGATTTCATTATGGGATAGGACTCGGATTAAGTTGACAGGATCTGTGCGGATTCGGGGAAGGTAGGAAATAAGTAAAGGTAAATTCTAGGTATCGATTGTTTTAACAGTTAAATCATGTCTCAGGCTTTCAGGCAGGCTAGCCACCCGGCTTATAGTTATGAACTTACCGATAGAATGGTATTCTAGCTAGCTAGCGTTGGTACCAGAGCTTGTAGGAGATTTCATTATGGGATAGGATTCGGATTAAATCGACAGAATCTGTACCTACTTACAGGGAAGGTAACTGTTAGAAGTACACTTAAGTATTCTAAGTATATCTTTTATGTTTCTAAGTACATGTGGTGTATCTCCAAAATACGTACAACTTTTTTTTACGAGGAAGAAATCTTCGAATGATGCCCGACTGTTTTGTGGTGCTGTCGTATTATGTGGAATTGTGCCCACTAAAACCCCCTCGGTGGCCAGCCTTTGTGCCTTCTTGGGAGCTCCGGGGTCTCCAAAAGGAACGCACCGGTGCTCCCGGCACTTCGTGTCTCTACTCGCCTGATAGTAGAATCAAGGGCTAAGTGCGAGATTTTTGCTCGAGCTCGATCGCGTTAACGTTTAATGTGATTTGTATGGAAATGGCACAGCGCCATCTTGTGTCACGTACAGAAAACTGAATAGCTAAGTTTGAGTATTTCTTACGGTAATGTAACGAGCGCCAAGACCGATCGATGGCCAGAGCCCCAACTCTGACCACCCACAACTATGTACACCGACCAAACAAATGTATCGAATCGCTTCATAAACACCTATGTTTGAATCTAACGTACCTGTGCATGTAGCGCTCACAGCTTAGTTTGCCTAGGTGTGTGTCAGCAATCACTAAGTTAAGAAACGTTCGGCACGATCAGTCTTCGGATGTGTGCGCGAGTGTCATTTGCAACTGAGCGCTGCCGTGGGTAAAATCAAGGAAAAACCACGTTAGCTCCTATAGGTAGGTATAACGTAACAAAACACAAAACATCAAAAGTTTTCAAATTCGTCTGTATTTATTAAAATATACATCATATTTTATGCATAAAATACACGCTACACTGCTTTTTGGTATATTTTACTAAATTAGTAGGTATACCTAGTTTCTTTACAATAGAAACCATTGTAAAGGATTTCACTTTGTTTATACTTCCACACAAAGAAAAAATGTAAGAAAAAAATAACAATACTAAAAATATAAATTAATACATTTTAATATTCTTATAAAATCCCTAAATAAAATACTATGTAACAAGATCACCAACGCTTAAAATATTAACTAAAAATGACTTAGACGTAGTATTTTAAAAAATCTACCATCTCTAGGACTACACACTTGCACTCACAGCTTATACTGGTTATTTATACACTGATCATATTTTTTCTTCTGTTTCAATCACAGCCCTATTTAATTCGTTAAATTAAACAGGATTATTCAGAAAAGGGATCCTAACCTGATAGGGCATAATTCAGTCATCAACACGGCCTCCCACAGGCGGGCCAGCCACCCGATCTATACAAACTTACTTATCAAGTTGTCATGACCCACTTTTACAATAGTTCGGGTTGGCCTAATAAGGCCAACCCGAAAATCAAAAAATATAATCAGCTGCTCTGTACAAAATTGCAGCTATGTATAAAGTCAACAAAATACAACACTATTTAGTATTTACATAGGCTATAACTACATAAACTACTACTTGTTGTTGCTGTTGTTGCTAGCCTGTCGTGTCCCACTGCTGGGCAAAGGCTTCCCCCCGATCTTTCCAGTTTTGACGGTTTTGTGCTATAGTGTACCAGTTCCTATCAAAGGTGTCAAACTACTACTACCTCCATAAAAAACAATTGGATCGTCCACAGACCCTTGAAGGTATTTTGCATTGGATATTATATAAGGATGTTCTGTACCTCAAAAAAAAGTATTAAAAGGTATTGTTAAAAACTATATTTTCAAACTTAGTATACTTAGTTTTCATAATTTTTCAAACTTAGTTTACTTAGTTTTCATTATAATAATAATTGCTTTGATCTAGCACATTCTACAATTTTTTAGTGTTACCCTCGTAGCCGATCTACGGTTCTAGCACTATAAGAAGAATGAGGTCACCTTTGTCGCCTGTACTTGGAGTAAACTTCCTTAAGATACCGAAGCGTTTCTGAGTACCACATCGGCGACGTCGAGAACTCTTCGTCGATGAGGAGTGACGTAGGTGAAGACAGCTGTACGGGCTTCCACACTACTGGTAGCAGCTGTGTGGGTTCGGGCGTTGGATTGCTGGAATAGAAAAAAAATCATTAAAAACTCAAAAGGGAATAAGTAGCATATTCAATTTGGCATTGTATAATTTTTTCCAATGACAAATATCTTAATAAACTCCTAAAATGTTATACTTTCAGTGTCCTTAACAAATTTGACCACAGAACAGCAGATTTGACGGTTGAACACAATATTTAAATGCAATATGTATTTACAAAAAAAAAACATTTTAGAGTCATATATGTACCTAATGTAAAATCTCTTGTAAGTCTTAAATAACTTTAAATTTAGGGTTCTAAACAAATACCTGAAAATATTTTTTCTCAATAATCTCAATAACAATAAGTAAGTAAGTTCGTATAGGCCGGGTGGCTAGCCCTGGTGTCAGAGTTTTTAAGCCGCCTGAAGGCCTCTGACATGGCTAAACGGTTAAAACAACCGGGACCTACAATTTAACGTGTCATCCGAGCCACGGTAGCGCTCAGTTAGAAAATGCCACTCGCGGTCACCTATCCAAATACTGACCGTGCGGAACGTTGCTTAATTTCGGTGATCGCTGACAAACACCTAGTCAAACTACGCTACGAGCGCTACAATAACAATTATTATTATACATTAGAGATTTTTTTTTCAATTAGCCATAGTAGATAAGTAACTTTGTTTTATTGTTAATCACGAAATGATTAATTTTCAAAATCAAGTCAATTTCAAATTAGCTAATCCGAAGACTTGTGAAATAAAATGGCCTTTTCTAGTGTGTTTACCATCTTTGTAGGTACGAGTATATGTAAAGAGTCCACCAGCTGATAAAATATTACATTTTCTGCTTTCAACTTTGCCAAACAGTCGCTATTATGTTCCGGGTTGATAGGCAATTATTAATTGTATAGATATTACAAATATGTATTTACTTTACTTTCCTTACATTTACTTCACTCACTTCGTTTTTGTTTTATGTAAAAAAGGAATCTTTTATGAGAAGTCTGCACTTGCGTTGGATTAAGTTTTGAACTGGGTTAATATTCTATTGTAACGCCGACTAATTGCTGTTGCTTTCAAAAAATCAGAAAAAAATACCGTGTCAAGCAATAATAATATAGTAAATATATAAATATATATATATTATAAAGTCAAATGCTGAACATAGGCTTCTCTTATCAATTTCCAATAAAACTGGAAGCCGCTTGCATCCAGCGCAATCTTATAGTTATTCAGACGTCCTACGCTTCACTTTCGTTGACATATTTTTTTTTTGTTTTATATAATCACAATGCATTGTTACACTGATTAACATTAGGAAAAAGATTCTGATAATTAGTGTTAAGAGGAATGAAACCGAATAAATATATTTTTCAACCCAAGTAAAGATGAGACAAGTATATATAGGACGCATTTACTTAGTCTATCGTCATTTCTTCAAACTGTATCTACATTTATACAGTATATATTAGACTTACGCATATTTTGCAAAGTTTGTCCATAAAGTGGTCATCTTATCAATCATCTCATCCTCAAAGAACCCTGGGATCAGCTGCTGCGAGAACAAGTAAAACAGGTCATCGGCGTGCGTCGCATTCTTCGGAATATTAAATGGCTTCTTTAAATGCAACTTCCCCATATTTCTTCTGCCAGAGTAGTTAAATATGTAGCTAAACACTGGCTGGTCACTGGATTTCAAAATATGTTCAACCTCTTCTAAAGATGGGTAACCTAAGTGAAGATCTCCGTAAAGTTTCGACAGCTTCACAGTATTATTCAAATCATTACCCATGATTAGACTTCTTAACTTATCAGCGAATTCTTTCCTCGTCTCTTTAGATGGCATGTGCAGGTTCTTAGGTATAGATTTTTGGAATTCTACTTGGCTTATCTGCTGGTCGGATTCCATTGCAATTAACATCAAGCCTTCTTCTGTGTTCGAGCCGACGATCATAGGCACTTTGTTGAAGGTGCCTTTAGATAGGATGTCGTAAGGAGATTCAGTCAAGAACGGTATTTCTCCTTCTATTGGGATTTCTGAACAAGGAGTGTATAGTATCTCTGTAACTAAGATATTCCCTGGCTGTCGAGGAACTCTTGTCAAGATGAGCTCGTCGTCTGATTTCGTTTGGAAGTACTTGTACAATTCGTGAGGATCTTGAGACTCGTAATGCATTTTCTTAGCGAGAAGACTGGCTAAGAAAACAGGTCGGAACTGATAAGCCCACGGACCTAGAGATGAGCCACTCTGAGTAATCGCTTTGTGAAACAGTCCTTTCGACAATGGAGAGATGACGTGATAAGATACGGACGCGGCGCCAGCACTTTCTCCAAATAGCGTTACGTTGTCAGGGTCTCCTCCAAACGCTCGGATATTTCTCTGAACCCACTTCAAGGCTGCGACTTGATCTTTCATGGCAGCGTTTCCTGGTGCCTCTTTAATCCGAAGACAGAGAAAACCTTGAATGTTCAGTCTGTAGTTAACAGTGATTAGAATGACTCCTTTTGGGACGAGGTAGTTAGGGCCATAGAAGAAGGCTGAACCGGAGCCTTGGAAGTAGCCTCCGCCGTGGATGAAGACCATAACGGGTAGTTTGGCGCCGGCAAGCGTGTTGAGAGGCGTGTAAACATTCAAGGACAAGCAGTCTTCCTGTCCGATGGCAAACACATCAGCTACGGACTGTCGACACCGTATGTACTCCTCGGTAGCGTCAAATTCCCCCGTCCATGTTGGTTCTGGGCCTGGAGCCTGAAACAAACAAACGAGCAATTTAATAAAACCCTCAAAGGCATTACTATATACCTACTAAAGTGCTATTTGGAAAAGTTTAAACGCACTAATGTTATTAATTAACTATAGGTACGTCTTTAATATTCGGTCCAAATATTTTATACTTTGCGTTCGAAGTATTGCCAGTGAGATAAACAACGGGAGCTAAAGTCTCCGCGTAGCCAGCACCCCAAACCAGCACCGACATTACCGTATCCAGCGTTTAAACTTATACTGACTGCAGAACTAACCACGTAGAAGGTAAGCCGACCAAATTATTTTAGACTAAAGTTCTCCCTCTAGAAGGACTTACCTGGAACCGTTGTTTAACAGTGGCGTAAGGAATGCCGGTGTAGCGAGCGTGGGTTCCATCAGGAGCTATGGTCCCGCGCATCCAGCCACCTTGCACCAGCACCGGCACGGTAGGCTGCGGGACCAGTCGCGCCGCCCACAATGACCACAGCACCACCCACTTTATCCTCACCCTCGAGGGGGCGTCATTCAGTGCTCCCATCCTTCAGACTTATCCTTTGCACTGTGTAAATTATCTTTACACTCGTTTGGCCATCAACATGTCTGATGGAAAGCAAATCTAATGAAGCACGAAGACTTAGCAAATGACTAGATTAGATTTAGACGTATATAGACTGGATACAGGCTATATGAGGAAATCACTTTTTTTAACTATACCTATCTTTATCATAATATTACTAGCTACTTTTATTAAAGAACTGTATCAGATATACGATTTTGATTTCGTCTTGTTATAATTTCCACTTAAAGTACACTATTCACCACAGTCTTAAAATTATTACTGTACCTATTGATAAAACCGTTGAAGACGAATGCTTCAATAAATTAGTTGCTAGACTGACTGTGATAGGACTTTGATCTTTGAACAGTTTGTTCTCACGACACACTACAATAAAGTAATATTTTATGCATGCGCGAGATATTTTAAAAATTTTTCGTTATCCCTTATAACGATCACTGAGATAATAAAAAAGGCTATAAACTAGTGTACAAAACAAAAACAGTTTTAAATTTTTTGTCTAAAAAATTATTCACTAGTTATATCACGGTCGATAAAAGGTCATCGATTATAAAATCACACAAAATATAACATGTGAATGAACACTTGAACACATCACAGACGTTTCACATTATACCTACTCATTTTGTGAAATGATTATTATTGATGTAAGTATGTAATCTTATTATCATGCAAGGTTAGTTGGACTTTGCTATCAGTACTAAATATCCGTCTTATCCTTATCTAAGGTGTTTGAGTACGTATATTGTATAAATAAATCACTAGGTCAAAACACCGGCACTCCGCGTGCTTTGTTTATGCACTGACACATTATAGGTAGTCTTTACGTATTCACGACTAAACTACTAAAACGTATTATGTATTGTATGCTCGTAATGATGTAATATACTGGTTTGATAAAAATGAGGCTTATTCACATTGATCCAGTTTTTCATCCAGTGCAGAATCCAGCACGGGATCATTTACATATTCAATTCACAGTGAGACTTGCAAATTTTTTGCAGTGTTGTTCTTATGCAATTGAGTGAAGAATAACAGAATATTACCCCAGGTACAGAAAACCCATTTAAAAGCAATAACAAAGTATCTAGTGGACGAACAGTACATACCTATACATTAAGTACATCATTATCTAGAATGTGGTTAAATATGTAGGCACAAATGTATAGGTAGTATAATTTTATTGAATTGCGGCGTTAAAATATAGAAGAAAGGAAAGGAAAGGATTTTTTTTACCAAATCGTGAGTTAATTTAACGATTCCATTAAAATTTAACTTATTTCAATGCTGACCTTGCTATACTTACTGTGTACTTAGCAAGGGCTAGAACAGTTTCTTGAGAGCCCTTCTAAATAAAATTATTTTGATCGATTTCGCGCTTATTTTCAAATTATAAGAATAAAATTAAATAAAATTGAAATCAGAATGATGACAGATTAAAATACACATTAAATGAAATAAATCAAATCAATTCATAATCAAATTAGATAAATCCAACTCTAATAAGAATTAAACCAACATCAAAATGAATTATTAAATTGGTTAAATCAAGTTTCATCATATGACTGTGATGTGATCTTCAACTTCAAGAATATCATCATTAACTACAAGAAAAACATATGCTCCTTCCCACTATCTTTGATAGACATGTTAGTTTAGTGACTTGCCCAACGTGAACCCAGCACGGCAACGACGTTCCAGTGCCGTGACCGATATAAATCGTCACTAGATTAATTCATACTGGATCGATGTAAATAATGCTATGTTTGATAGAAACAAGCTTGCGTCCTTCATACCTCGATGCCACGATTACGAGTTTGCAAAAAATATAAATCTTATATAATTTCAAGCATAAACTTGGAAAATGTATTCATCTTTATTGTTCATGACAAATGAAAGGAGAAGCAGATAAATCATGTCTAATTGGTTTTGATACTTTGTCAGAATTGACAACATCATCTGCATCTTTACTCAGGAAGGAATACACCAATAGTTGTGATTGTGATGATGTCATATATATGAGCAAGATAGAGCACGTTGCAATTAAGTGAGTGTAAATAGGATAGCAATAGTAAATAATCACTACCACAACGTAAATTATCACGTTCACATTACAGGATGTTCGATGATCATTTGCTCGGCGGCCTTGGACTGTAGATTTAGGTAGTTATCATGACTCCTATCATTTTTCTTGATACCTTTGACTCATTGATATGAACTTGATCTTACGCCAATAAAAATCAACATTCATCAAAATTCAAAGGGCTGTTCTATATGACTAAGTAATAAAGCTATATATACTCGTATGCTCGCCTACTACCTATAGATATATGCTTGATGGGTAGGGTACATAGCGCGGAGGACTGATGAGGTCGAGTCGACCACGTACCGGCAAGCGCAGCGTAGGACGTCCACCTACAAAGTGCAGGATCACGCTGGATGCAACTGATGCAAGCCAACCGGTATTATTGCAGATCCATAGGGGAGGCCTATGTCCAGCAGTGGACGTCCTATGGGCTGATGGGTGGATGGATGGATATGCTCACCTGATGTTAAGCGTTACGTATGCTCATTGCAGGTATGTGGAGCTGTGTGCAGGTGGTGGGGACCGAGTTGGGCCAGCGCTGTCGGGTGCCGCGGAGGTGTGCGTAAGCGTGCCCGTATATAGCCCCGACACTAGGCGCAGTGGTGAAACACTCAGGGTTTTTGGTGGGTATACCGTCTAGACGGCGGGACTCCCACATAAACACCCGCCTGCCCTCGAGGCGTGATGGTAGTTATCCATAAAGGATTTTCTTGGTAAAAAAAAAGGTCTGTACCACCCAGAATTGCTAGACTTCACACTATGGTCAAATACTTTTTAAGGTCAAATGCTTATGGCATACGTATGATTCGAAAAACATATCTATATTTTCCTCTTAGTTGCCACTGTCATTTTTCTTAGCAAAAATGAGGAAGCAAATGAACTTTCTTGCAAAACAGCACTAACCCACACTAACTTAGGTGTGTATTTGCAAATGGTTTCCATAGAAAACTAAAGGTATGATTCCGAACTCCGCTGCAGGCAGTAGCGGTGCTACTGCAGCTCTACTGGCCCCCATATAATCTCTATGAGTTTATATGAGATTACATTCCGAGCTAAGCAGCATTGTCGCGGCAGCAATATGAGGAAAAGTAGTGCTGCGACAGCACTGCTGCCTGCTACTGCTGCCTGCAGCGGAGTTCAGAATCATACCTTAAGAATTGCGTTCTTTTTCAGTCACAGAAAACATTTAGTTCATTACATATTCATGAAATGAAGATTACCTCGACAATACGACAATCTTCAATGTCATATCGTCCATAGCTTCATAACAGACACTTCTATTCACCTATTAACAAGTGAAAACAACCATGTTCGCAACAACCGGTTCTAGAGAAATGTAATGTTGTCGCCGGCCGGCGCAGGCGCCGCGCCAGTCGTGTTTTGCACCCAAACAGTGAAAGTACACTAGCACTACTCACTAGCTAAATCACTCTAACATAACCCACCTGCCAGAGCAAACAAACCTTTAACAATATGTGAAATAAGTGTTAAAGAAACAACGCGTAGGGGTACAGTGTTTTCTTGCAAGTCTGTTAGAAGCGTCTGTCATCAAATGTAAGTTGTACGTGTTTTTTTGCCGCTTTGTCCGTTGTGTAATTTATCGAATGTAGTTGCATCCTATTCCATATCTTTAGCTGCTTTTGCTTTGTCAGTTGTAAAGAAACTGTTGAGTATTCTGTTAATCGCAAGTTGTGGTCAGACGAACGATGAATCTTAATGATTTTGTTGTTAGGGGATTTTCATTGTTGTGTGGTTTGATTAAAGCTTGAAGTTGTGTAGCGGGTGAGGATAACGGATTCAAATGACAAATGCCGGTAAGGTCAATGTCAGGTCTCGTATTAAAGTAATTGTAGTGTAAAAAGTTTTATTGTGGTTATAGCGTAGACAGAGAAGAGGTTATAGCGGGTTATAGGAACTTTAGAGGTTGGGAAGATTTAATTTTGATTGAATGTGTTGTGGCTGCCATGAAGGAATTAATCACTACGTTAGTGGCTGCACAAATTGAAAGCGGAGTATGAGTTCTTTTGGTTTATTTTTCGGTTTGTGTAGGTACAGGATGTCTACCTTTTTAAACAATATTATGTAATATTATTATGAAGTGAACTTGTCAAAAAATGATGTTTTATGTGATTTGCTTCATTTCAGAATAGGTACGGTATGTTGTTTTGAATATTATTTATATACTTAAGGGAATTAAGAATATCATATGAATCAGAATGTCTCTACTTTTTTCAATTTTTAGAGTTCCGTACCTCAAACGGAAAAAACGGAACCTTTATAGGTCCTCACTTTGTTGTCCGTCTGTCCGTCTGTCATCAAATGTAAGTACGTCCCATACAAAATGACAACTCACACAAAATCACTAAAATCACTAGACAAAATGTATAAAACAAATGATTACTTTTTCTCGATTTCAGAGTTGTCTCTATAGTGAACGTTGTCCATAATAATGATCTGAATCACCCCTTTCGGATTAGAACATCCTTTTAGAATAATCCTTTACGTAATTAGGTACATGTATTGTGTTTTCATTTCAGGATGTCCAGGTGAATGAACTGAACGTATCAACCAAATATCGAAGAAAATATTTAGGTACTCAACTGAAAATATTCGATGGTTTGTGCCACGAAACTCCAAAAACAAACTTCCAATTTCCAAAATGCGACACTAAAATAGTTTTATTTGCCTGCAAATTGCTGTTTAACTAAAAGCACACCAAACATTTCATATGTGCTATTACAATTTGCTAAAAGCATTAAGTAACATTTTTCCTTAACCTCGGACAGATCATGGTCAAACGAGAATCTATCGTATATAAAAGTATGTAAGATTCATTGCAATGTAACATTATTTTTAAGAAACTCTGTCTAAATACGTAATTACAAGTAAACTCACTACATGTGATGATAAAATGATATAAAACAAAAACAAAAAAAGTTTCAATAAGTAACTTGCTTGATGTAGACATCGTGAAAGTGATAAGTGTAGTGATGAAATTATACAGACAAATGTAAACGAAGTGTTAACCTAAAGGGTACCTACTGTAATACACCAAAAAAGTAATAAATAAATTATAGGGTCAAATGATTTTATAACTACAACAAAAATAGCAGTAAATGAACAAAGTGTTAACCTAAATGGTAATAAAAATACCAGTTGAAAGCCTAAAAGTACTTAATGAAATATACGGCCAAATGCTTTTATTAACTAGCACAAAAAACACACAGTAAAAGTATATACCTATAAGCAATAGGACCACCCACAGACCACTGGAAGTCGGACCCAAATGGACAAGCCCTAAAACAGTGATGAGGTTATTGTGGTTTCGGAAAAAGTGGTTGGTACTGTGGTCGCTGTGGGCGGCGCGGCTGGTGCCGCAGCCCACGGCGCCGGTGCTGGTCAAGGGCGGGCGGCTACAGGGGTTGGTGGCTCCAGCTGGAACCCACGCGCAGTACACAGGCGTGCCATATGCTGAAGTCGTAGAACGGTTTCAGGTAAGACCTACTATAATAATCATTTTCCCCAAAAAATGGCATGACCAACTTCAACGGTGAATTGAACTCGATTAGTTCGCACGGATCGATGAATTGAATTTCACGTTATTGTTGATTTATCAAGCTCAGTACGTAAGAGCTTAGCAGAGATTTTATAAAGTCAAAAATTCTATAAGATTTCATGGGAATCTCAAAATGCACAATTGTTATAAGCTGGGTATTAAACCGACATTCAATAATACGTAGGTGTAAGTACATATATGCTATATTTCACACAGTAGTTTTATTTCACCTACATATATTGACTCAAACAACACAGGTCCATTCAACTGTTAAAATAATATGTGTTTATGTAATTCTGATTAAACTGTGTCAATTTGTTCAGCAGTAGGTAGGTAGTACATTTCTGTTAATCACAAGTTAGGCCAATCTCGAAGATTTGAATCAAGTTCATTTGGTACTTTTTCTTGATTTTGACATCGAACGAGACCATATCTATCAGGTTTTTAATATCAAAATATAATAATTTAAGTACAAAAGATGCTTTCGATCGGTCCTCTTTTAAAGGCACGATAGACGTCAAAATATGAAAATTGGTTACAATTTTATTTTTGTTCGAATCTTACTCTAAGCTCTAAGTCCAGGTTTTGCGTACCTTACTTTCGCGTTCGCGTGTGGCTCCATATCATCAATATAGAATGTAAGAAAAATGCAGTCGATGCTCCATACATTTTGGTTAGTTCTTCCTCGTTTCCGCCAGGGGCGCTGTACAAAAATGTATAAAACCACACGGAAACGGATTTATAGCATTTAAATAAATAAATATCAGGAGACATCTTACACACGGTCTCTGACCCCAAACTAAGCAAAGCTTGTGATACGGCTGCCAGAGATTGCTATACTACATAAACAAAAAGTGACGTCCACAAGTGGTATATTATTCAGAGAAAAATCGAACCAAGATGATATATACATCATTTGAAAGCTTGTCCTATGGGCTTTTCAAAAATATTTAATATAGATATTTCCATCCCTCCATTTTTTTTTTAAATCTGCAAAATAAATTGTATGAAAAATAACAATACAGCCTTTTATTTTTACTAGTTTAGCATTACTATAGTGTTTCTATCGTTATTTTACTTCCATTCGTAGATGATTCTTCCACATTCATCTCTTTGGTAAAATTTGGTAAAATTAAAAATTATAACCTACCAGTGTGACCAGTTAGTGGGTACAATGTGACAAAAAACACTTAAAAAGTGTGTTTAATTGGTAAAAATGCTTAAATATTATTTAACAATTTGGAGGTTACTTAATCAGGGTTGATAGACATAAACTACCTATTGAGCCAAATATATTAATTTATCTTAATAAATTCAAAATTAATTTTAAAAAAATCGGAGGGATCTTTTATATTTTTAACTAATGTAATAGACTCAGAAAAATATGTACTTTCTCGAAATGTAACGAGTGTTGTGGTTATAATTTTTGGTTATTATTATACCAGCCTCCATACATTTTGTGGACATGTCCTTTAAATACATACTTATATAGATAGTACCTAAATAATACCCAGACACAGAGCAAATAGGTGTTCATCTCATAAATGCTTGCCTTGGGTGGTGATCAAACCCACGCCTCATCCAGAAGTCAGGGTCACTAACCACTGAGCCACCGAGGCAGCCTCTTATGTAATCGCGATAGCAACCTCCACGACAGTACGAAATAATAACTCACAGGCGTTAGTAAAATTTAACTTTAACTTAAAATTCAACATTTTTTAGAGATGATAAATCTTTACATTTCTTTTTAATTTCGGTCTCCACCCTAAAGCTAATAAGTAGGTATCTACCAAAGCCAAGCATCATCGGGCCAAGCGGGTGCCTCCAGCCTCCAGCGCAACTGGAGACGCGATCCTTAGCCTGAGCATATTAGGTATTATATTTTCTTTGGCCTGAAGCCTGAAGCTCGCCTCGCCCTGAACGAAAAGAGGAAGAAAAGTTGCCGTAGTCCGCTGCTTGGCCTGAGGCTGTTCAAATTGATATACATATACTTACCTTAAAATTTCGAACCAAAAGGGCTCTCATGTAACAACTGTCAATATCACCATATTTGTGACTTTTGAAGTGTTTTACAAATTCACCGCCGCCAGACCTATTCTGGGTCTTTTGAAGATGAGACGGAGCGACAGCTTGTACCAACGCACTTAGCGTCCCAAAGGTACTAACGGTCGTCCTACCTTCCAAGTAAATTAGAATCAGGTCTTTTACTATCGCCGCGAACGAGGCCTCTTGGCTCTAGAAGTTCAATTAGCGAGTTTCTAGTTTTATTTTTTTACTATGTTTGGCCGGCTTTGCCTGCATTTTTATGGTATCCCATGGGAACATTTTATTTTTTCTGGGATAAAAAGCAGCATAATATGTCTCTTTCCGTCAGTCAAACTATGTCCGTGCCAAAAATCAAGTTAATCCGTTGCTCCTTAATAATAAACCAACAAACACGTTTTCAAATTTATATTAGTACGATTTTGTGCCATCAACCATTGTGCAAACAAAATTAAGGTCCACGACTGCACCTCTGTTGTGAAAGCAGTACTGCATCGCCTGCATTGGTCGCTCTTTCAGACTAATTGATCAATAACCTTGAAAATCCACTTACTCTCTTCATAGCTGGGTAATTACACCGCCAAGAAATTGTTTAGGTATTTTGTAGTAAACTGCCTCTGATGCAAGAAACATTAATTTATAGGTAGACTTTTTATTCGTCATCAAATAGCTTTCTTGAATATTCGATAAATGGTTTGTACACGTAGGTGCTTACTTGAATGTATTGTATACAACATTATAATTTGGAAGTAAATTGACTTAACGGGGTTTCTTTTTAGGACATATTCTACCTAAGATTGATCTAGATCGATCGATTGATCCTGCTTTGATCCCTATTTTTTATTTTACCCTTAATCACCCATATTTTAAGTATTGACAATACTATAACATAATATATACCTACTATTTAATACTATACTCGCAGCGAACCGTATTTTAATACATTAAATATTTACCAATGCTGGTTTACATATTTATATCCTTAAATGATTTTACCGCTTTTCTTTTCAGGCAGCCAAGTCAGTGTCTGATTGGGAAGGAAAATTCAGAGCCTACGATGAACACATTCGCTGTACGCAAAGATTCGGCTCCTGGGTCGTGGGGACTGAGGACTGCCTCACCCTCAATGTCTACACTCCCCTCTCAATCTCAAACCAGCTTCTTCCTGTCATGGCCTTCATCCATGGAGGCGGTTTCCGGGATGGATCAGGCTCCCCTTTTGTGTACGGCCCTGAATACCTAATAAAACATGGAGTTATTCTCGTCACTTTCAATTATAGAGTCGAAGTACTCGGATTCCTATGCCTAAGAACCAAAGACGCTCCAGGCAATGCTGGCCTAAAAGATCAGCTCCAAGCGCTAAGATGGATCAAAGAAAACATCAAGTCTTTTGGCGGAGACCCTGATAACATCACCATTTTTGGCGAGAGTGCAGGATCGGCGTCGGTTATGTATCACATGCTGTCGCCGCTGTCAAAGGGGTTGTTCCACAAAGCTATTATGCAAAGTGGCTCAGCATTGAGCCCTTGGAGTCTACAGTTTGAACCATTAAAGACAGCCAGTCTCCTTGCCAAAAACATTGGATACAATATTGAAGACCCTAACCAAATACATAAGGTATTCAGAAACTTGACAGCGAAAGAGCTAATGAGAGCTCGAGTGCCGAGAGATGAAGGAGATATTGTCATTTCAGAGAATGTATTCGTGCCATGCATTGAAAATGTCTTGCCAGATGAGGAACAGTTTTTACCTGACACTCCTCACAACATACTCACATCGGGAAACTTTAATAGAGTACCTCTCATCATAGGATACAACGACGCAGAAGGGTTCATGTTTGCTGGAAAAGAAAATGATACTACAATTTCAAAATTAGACATCTACAAAGCATTACCAAGAAATTTAGTATTCCCTACAGACGAGGAAAGAAAGAGAACAGCGGATTTCTTACAAAGATATTATATGGGTGACAAGATGATTTCCAGAGAGACTATTGCAGATTTTGCGAGATATGAAGGTGACAGCAGTATAACATACCCAGTGGTATCAACCATAGATTATCTTCTGAAGTTGACTGATGTTCCTGTATATGGGTACAAATTCTCCTACAGTGGATGGATGAATTTGGCAAAACTTTCCTATGGCTTCTGGAAATATCCTGGAGCAACCCACGCCGATGAGATATTTTATCTTTTTAAAATCAAAGTTCTAATGCCAGCGTCATTGCTGGAAACCAAGTTTATAGATTTCTTCACCACATTTTGGACAAATTTCGCAAAACACGGGTAAGTAAAGCTACCGCCTACCATGTCGTTATTTTAAGTATTTTTACACCAATTAAGTACACATTCAAGCTACGCTTGCGTCTGTTTGGACCTTGAAATAACCCAGTTTCTTTTGTATATTGTAACTCAGCTAATTCTGTCCTTATCTTTATTTATAATTATTATGTATCCCAAAGTCTGTTTGTTAGTTCTACTCTTTCACGCAGCAACACAGCATGAACGATTTGACCTGATTTTTGTCATAAATATAGTTCTAAGGTTGGAATGTGACATATGCTACTTGTATGCCGGAAAAATAAAAAGTTTCTATAGGATAGCACAAAAAATAAAAATATCACGCATCAGAAGCCGCGGGCAAAAGATAGTACAATACGAATGCTAAAAAAGTCAACTACAGAGGCCAAAGTTATCCTAAATTCATAAATCAATCTTTACTGATATTTAAGATCAGTGAAATAGAATCTCAAACTCTAAACTAATAAATTATAATATTTTTCAGAGATCCAACACCTTTTGCGACAGATTCACTTCCAATGAAATGGGAACCTCTGAATAGAAACAATCCGAAAATATATGAAATCAATAACAACTGTTCCGTGTCTGCGCTGTGGGACGACGAGATTCTACGGTACTGGGACATAATCTACTCCAAATATAGAAAATACAAAGAAAACTGATACAACACTAAATAAGTTTGTAAACATCACTATTCGTCTTACTAAAGAAATCAGAAATCAGAAAACGTTTATTGCAACACTAAAAGAACTCATATCGTGTTTGTCATCAAAAATCTCAAATGTGCCGATTTTCCTAAGTTTTTGGGTGATTTGCTCCTTTTGCGTAAGAAATGCTGCAGTTATATGGTTTAAGTTGGAACGATGATTCTTTAGCTCTAAGTAGTACGAGTATTTAGAAGTAACTACACCAAAACTGGGAGAAAATCTAAACCGTTTCGTCAGCTTGTAATTTCTAACTACCTATTTAGTCACTCTTTCATAGTAAGTATTTTTTGACTTTACGTTCACTCATGAATACGTGCATAGACCAAAATGTATATTATTTTTCCAAGCAAGAAATGTGATTGAAATAAGCGTATTTAGCTAAGATATATCACTAAGCGATGGATTTTTAAGTTTTTAACCGTCTCCAAAAGAGGCGGTTCTCAATTCGGCAGATGTATTCGAATAGGTACGATAAACAATAAATGAAGACTTGAAAACAGGTAAATATTTATTCATTCATATTCATAATAATTCATGCATGACGTACCATTGTAAAATGTAAATAATAATGTAAAATATTCCATTTTAAATGTAAATTATAATTGTATGCTAAAATATGCACAGTCCAATAAAGTGTTTTACTTATTAAATACTAATTTTATACGTAACCATCCAAACAAAACTGCGCTCGTAAAATATTCCAAAACAATTACCGACGTTTGATTAAACAAGTTTTGAACAAACTGTAAAATTATTTCATCTATAGTACTCGAGTCTTGAGCGTCATGGTCGTTTACAATTTCACTATCAGAATTGTAGATCTCGGCCTTTGACAGGTTGTTAATAATGTGTCTAGCAGTGACCTTGGCGTGTCGTAAGTGGCCAAATATTGGCGAACTCGGCGTGCTCGAGACCGCAGCCTTCGCGCGTGTTGCAACCTGCGTCCGGCCGCGGTCTGCGCCTGACCAAACCTAGCGAGCATCATTCAGTTCCGATCTGACGCTCGATCGGCGTCTTCCGATCACTCATGCTCGGATAAATTCGATTCATCGATTCGAATCGATCTTTTCGGGGTTTGTTACGTTCGCAACGTTATGAAGTGATTGTTGGATGGCTGTGCGTTGTTTTTGTGTGTTGTTTTTATAAATGTGTTTGTGTCGTTTTTGACCGACTACACGGAGGAGGTACTCATTTCGACTCGTATATATATTTTTTATACATAACCACTCATAACTTTTAACAGAGTTGTCCGATTTCAATAATTCTTTTTTTTTTATTGAAGAGTATACTTCGAAATTAATTCCATTTAAAATTTATCGAAATCGGCTGAGCCATTTTTGATAAAAAACAACAATAATGTGAAATTGCTACATCGATCCGTGCGCCCTATTCGCGAATTCTGTACACGGTCGAAGCCGGTCATGCTGTTTTTTTGCGAAAAATAATTATTTTTATTAGAATAATTTTGAGAATTCTATGGTTTTTTTCTGATTATATTTGTAAAAATAACGGGGTAACTATCAAATAATTAAATACCGCTGTACATAAGAAAAAAACGGCAAATATAATAGCCTTGACCTCAACCTAGTGGCAACTTCCACCGATTTTAAAAACGAAATCGTCGCTATTACGGTTATAAACAAATCCACTTCGAATTACGTATTTAGATCGGCTGATTTTATTAATTTTAGATTCTTGATGAATTAAATTATGATGCTGATAAGAGTTATACAAAAGCTAATAATAAAAGTAGGCTAGTGATTAATTTAGTACTATTCAATATATTTAATTTTTTCTAACCTTTTTGTGTTGCAACCTACTTTTTAGAAAGGAAAAAGTGAGTGAAGACTTATTCAACAGACCTCACCGACTTATTTTCTTCTGCTTAGAGTTACTGGCTATATTTACAGCTAACTTTTTCGGGATAAAAATAATGTAAATAAGACTAGAAAATGTTAAATGTTTGAACTAAGACACAGTGTGTTTAGGTACATACTAAGCCCACTTTTAGAGGCGCCATCGTAACTATAGCTAATTAGACTACACATATTTCCGTTTCTTTTTCACTTTAGGTATTCGATAGAGAGAAAACTTTTTACGTTGCTATTAAATTTACGATGGCCATTTAAAATTGGGCTTAATTAATGTGTACTTACAATACTTAACGTGACAAAAACGTTTAAAAACCTACTCACGCGAACTTTATCTTATTTATAAATCTAATTAGATCTCAGTTTATACGCCAATGTTACATCTCGCTCGCATAATTCCACATTATCCCGGAATGGCCCCAAAATCGACGCCAAAAATGCCACGTTTTTAAACTATACTGTAACTTGGTGAAATGAAAACTAAACTTTGATTTGATGATATAAAATGTATAGATAAAAAACTTAACATGTGAATTTCCAAAGATGATAGGTTGTATTTGTAATTCAATAATAGGATACTAAGATTTTTTTACATAGAAATTACACACATCTCATACCTAGAACGAGTAATTTCGCTTTTAAATTTCTTAATTTCACAGAATAAAAAAAAAACAGAAGTAAGAGTTTTTCGGTCAAAAAAGGTAAAAATCAAGGATATTTTTAAATCATTACCTATACGTGTAATGATGATTGATAAATACTTGATAGGGTTTCTAGAAATCCAATACTTTTGTACCCATACCAGCTGCAAATTATGTACAACGGTGGCCGTTTGAAAAGCCATTAACTTCGCGTGTTTGCGGTCAAGTGCAAGTCGTTTACGTACAATTGCTGTAATTACAATATTATCATATTACAGTCAGTTTATCAGTGCGAAGGTGTTGGAGTGTCTGCCGGAAACCGGTTGGTTCGGTCGGAAGTTGGCAACCGGAGCTCTTTGCGCTTCATTTTGTATCTTCCTATTTCGACACGTACAATCAGTGAATGCGTACAATACTTACCTTTGATGTCTAGTACATCATTATTTGTAATCCATCACAATAATATGTATAATGCACTTCTTCCAAGGCGTCAACTTGTCCATACAAAAACAATAAGCTAATCTACCTTTAAATATAAGATTTAAGTGTTTTTTCATGTAGGTAATCAGCACTTCAGTCGTTAGGATTATGTCTTTGTTTTTACAGTTTCTTAAATGATCTTTAAGAAAGAAGGAATAGAAATTATAAGCCTCTAAACAATAATATTTTTATGCAAAACTTTGACAGAAAAGTAGGTAGGCAGAAACTAAAAACTTTTCGGAAAAAATAAGACGTATGAGCATGCAATATTTCTAACTCAAGCGATTGACACCAAAGGGTGACCAAAAACAACATTTTTCTTTTTACAATATTTAAGAGGTGAAAAGGGTTTACTTCCGGAAAATCAATTTTATAAAAAATGTACTGCTTATTTCTCGATGTTTTCTACAGAAAACGCGAAAACACTGGTCGATTCAGAATCCTCTTACTCGTAACTCCTGCTGTAAATCTGTAAATAGTCAAAGTATCTATTTTTATGTCTGTCTTGGTCATCATATCCCCCAAAAAGTCCCGATTTTTCAAATTTGAAGTTGATATGATCGAGATCACCAAAATTACGCTGGATGCAAGTCGCTTCCAACCTACATTTTTTAGATATCTAAATTCTATAGTCCCCTTTAGATTTCTATGTCCATCTGTATGTCTCAGTGGACTTCCTATCTGAAACAACGACGACGACTAAGCTTATTAAACTTTCGGTTAGTTATGCTTTTACATTTTTTTTACTAACCTCTTTTTTGTTACGTCAATTACAGCAATCCTTTCGGTATACCTAATGTAGGTAATATGCGATGCAAATTTTATTTATGAACGTCTGGTGTACGTCTTGAATGCAGAGAATGATGGCCGACAGGGTCATAAAGTTCTCAAATAGAATCCCCGTACCTATCGGCAATGCAGCTTTGAGATTGATTAAAATTAAATAAAATCAAGGTTGCAATACGACAAGGCCACACCGCGCATCTTCGGTCTCCATAAAATTACCATAATTAATATTGAATGTCGAAATTACAACCTTTTCTATAAATACGCAGAAGTCTTTAATAGGTATGTACTAACTCATTGGATAAAAAACTAGTTTTAGAGTTAAGGATTTAGTTTTTAAGAGTATTATAATTATTATTTAACTTTTATACCGGTTTTATTAAACTTTATGTCAATTTAAATGTTATGAATATTAATACTTCCTTGACTTTTTAATTGTCAATGCTGCATCGTAATAATAATTATTTTTCGCGAAAAATGTCATGACCGACTTCAACCGTGTACAGAATTCGCGAATATTTCGCACGGATCGATGTAGCATTTTTACATTATTTTTGATTTGTCAAAAATGGCTCAGCCGATTTCAATAAATTTTAAATGGGACCAATTTCAAAGTATATTCTTTCCAAAGAATATATTGAAATCGGATTACTATGAAAAAAGTTATGCGTTATACATAAAAAATATACTGGGTTATTTTTAATCAATTAGCATCCCTTTAGGG